>OY856410.1:337101382-337701382 GCA_963693085.1 Alisma plantago-aquatica
TTCATAGTTAACTACATTTTTTTGTGCACAATATACCAAAATTTTGCATGAACTATCTAGAGGTGTCCATCCATAGGTATATGTGGATTGTCTACATATGTGTTCCATTCTAGATATGGATATCTCACTTTAGAGATTAACCCCAGTTCCTTGTTCCAACCATAGGTCATGATAGACAATTATATACAAATCATTCCTTTAGTATGCTTGAACTTACTACCAGACATCTACACTCATAAAATATAAAAAAGACATATTTATAAAATATAAAAATGGTGACAGTAATTCCATGATGTAATCATGGATTGAACGTGGGACCTCTTTGTGAGAAACTAAGGATTTATCAATTTGGGAATTCCATTAGAACCCAAAGTTTTGTAATTACTATCTAAGTAATACTTTATAAAAAAATATTCACATAATATTAATTAACATAAATAAGTATACAAGTTTCCAACTCAATATTTGTCTTGAAGGTGGAGCATACAATAACTCAGAAATACAAATAATTATAAAAACATTTTGTGAATGAATGATATCAAGATTGTACATTGCATTGGTTTATGCTTAGTTTATTGATTTTTTCATTGATAGCCTCCCCAATACCCCCTCACCCTCATGATTTGACTTATCTTCTCATCTCATTACTTTGGTCACATAACTATACCAAGCAGGTGTGCCTTGTGTTGATGTTTTCCCTTAAATGTGCTTGTGTGCACATAGTAGTTCCATTCTTGTTTCTGGAGGTTTTTCCACTATCATTTGCATTGTTATACTGAATCTCCTAATGGTCATTTGAGATAGAGTTTGTTCCAGTCAACATGTGACACCCCATAAAAGTTGGTGTGCAATTTGTAGACACACAATTTGTTACTTATTTCTTTTCTGTCTTATTATTATTCAAGTCACGTCTCTTATAATTACATCCCCAACTACCTTACTTTCTTCCTTACCCCATCTTTTACTACCCTAATATGCTATGTTTTTTATATTAGGGATGATGTTGTCAAAAGACTAAACTTATAGTAGAGGTGAATTGTAAAACCTAACTCCTCCCTGGCTCATCTTGTAGCCCTACTTGATTACCATGTTGATTTATGGGTATATGACCCAAGAGATGGTTCTCTGCTCCCTAATCCTCCACCTCAAAAATCTAATTTGGGTTCTTGAGAAAAATTATCATAGGAGGGCCAAAGATCTTCAAAAATATATGTCAAGGTATGCACTAGTTTATATCATATTTCTATTTCTTATTGTAACATCCGCATATTAATGATTTTGGATCTTTTGATAGTTGTTCTTCCTAAACTTTGTTGGCTTGATCTAGATTAAATCTATGATCAATGTGGACACTCAACCAAGCCAAAATATATGAGTATATTGCATTCTATTTAGTTTGATAACCTATTATGATTAATAATTAGCAATCTCCTTAACTTTTATAACACTAAGGTGTGTGCCCTTATTTCTTATATGTGTATAAGGAGTATTTATTGTCTTTTTTGAAGGTGGTTCATTTCTTGTCTAGGATTTTAGGTAATATGTTAGAATCCTAACCAATATTTACCTATAATAATGTTTTGTCATAAATGAATGCTTTATTAATTTTGAAATAAAATGATTAAGATTGATCTCAAATTTGACTCAATTTAAACTATGTTTTCCATGATTTTACAACTTCCTATACATTTGTGGATCAATACATAATTCACCATAATTGAGGACATAATTGCAATTTTATTGAAAATTACATAAGTTCATGTCTTCTTTCATGTTCATTCTTGATTTGATAACCTTTAGATGTTTTTGAACTTGGCTTGAATAGGACTTCCTCATGGGGTTTCTAACACTAACCCTAGTCTTGATTATGTGCATAGATGCTTGAGTTTTGATAACCATCCTTGTACCTTTATGGCTTGGGCCCTACCCATCCTTGGTTTCTAGGTTATCGAGGGAACATTTTTAATTGGGTATTTAGGTGGACCCTAATAGGCCACCTCAAACCTCAATATGTTTGTGTGAGGGGGTCAATAGGTTACTTGGGTTCATTTGATAGATTTGCTTTTTGAACCTCGATAGAAATCCCTTTGGAGATTGATAGGTAAAGGCATGAGCTTCCATTAATTATAGGTATGATGAACCTAGATAGGATCCTTGATGGGTTACCTCTATTGGGAAATACGAGGACAGAGTGTTGCAGTGGAAACAAAAAAAATTATCTATCTATATTCCCAAACTAGCAAGATTGTGTAAACTACTATGAAATAGGAAGGATGGTTTAACGAGTTATACCTGGTCCTGGAGCAAGTCCGGTGACTACAACTCATTATAGTTGCAACTATCTTCTAGTTGCTCTTGGATGGTGTTTGTGCAGCTCCTGGCCTTCACAACATACAACAAACAAGACAACTTTTGTATCATCTCATGTGGTCTCGCCATGGACTGCAAGTTGACTTTGCTCTCCTAGAAGAAGCCAATGGAATCTTGTCTCTAGATTAGTCCACACGGACCAACTAGAACTCATTTCATTCAACTAGAATAGATAGGAAGGAGTTGTCCCTCTTGTTGGTGTACTAGTCGCCAACTTGCTCTCTCACAACAATGATCCTTAGTTGTTCTCTCCCTTGATATTCATCCCTAGTCAGCTAGGAGTTGCTTGGGCTCTCTGGGTTACCACAACTAGAGAGGACAAAAATGGTTAGAGCAACTGATTCTCAATTATCTGTGTTATTGTAGTGCTCTAGGAAGGCCCTAGTACCTCTCTATTGATAGGTGGGGTTAGGTCCAGGGTTCCTAGTCAGTTCGGGATCTGTGCGGGAGCGGAAGGGACTGAAATATCTTGAATTTTTACAACTGCGAGACACAAAATGGTCATCTGGAACTATGATATGGTTGTCTCATACTGTGAGATGGTTTTTTTGTAGTTTCTCAATCGCATAAGAAATTGGCAAAATCATTTCCCATTAATACTAAAGAGTAATTCTTTACACTGAAATAATTGTGCAATTGAAACAATCAAATTCTCTCATGAATTTGGGAAAGTATCTAGAACCTTCCTCTAGCCTAACTGAGTGATTCCACACTTGTGAGATAGTTGTATCACTCACCCAAATGGTCTTTTGAGGAGTCAAGCCAAACTTATTGGTTCATCATAATGATCTGTTTGGTTCACACTTCAGTTTGGGAAGAAATTAGCCAATTCAATTTTTGATCAACCTGACAACCTAAACGGTTGTCTCAACACTTAAGACGATTGTCTAGTGCACCAAACGACCATCTCACCCTATGATATGATCGGTTGGAATGCAGTTAGCTGATGTGTTCTGTGAATTGAGTACCTAAATACTTTAGTAATCAATCCAATCATCATTCAATATTAAACTCCTCTTCTATATGAGTTCCTTTCTGTGTGACACTATAGGTCCCATATCACATTTACAATGAATTTCCATAACTAACTTATGACATCAAAAGAAAAGGGTGGTGCCTAGTCACATATCAGTGCTACCCAAGTGAATGGAAAGTTGAAGAACAACTTCAACCTACAATCACTATAAGGTGTTGCAGTGATTGTATAATTCCTTTGTCTCTGATATCCAGGATGAACTGGATGCATGAAATCATCATCCTCACAATGTTCAGTCCATGTTCCTTTAATCAAGATCAGATCGTCTGAGATAATGTGGCCTCAATAGCATATATTGATTTACATGTGCATGTGTTTCTCAGTCTCGCTGATCAAGTAGCCAAGATATTATACTCCAGTAAGAGGGAAAAATTCCATATTTATCACTCACAATCTATCCCCATGTGTCAAAGTCACCCAATCATCATAGTTATAACAACCCATGCTTGAGGGTTGCATTTATTGATGTCAAAGTGTACCCAATGACATGTGATGAGTGAGTGATTGTAGGTCAAAGAATCACAATCACCACCTTCACTATGAGAGATGACTATGACTAGCAATGATGGTTTCCATGTGTCACTCTCAAGGTGGGTCTATCTGATACACTATTCCCTAACATGTATCTGTGTGCTTGGTTTGACATAGCCATATCATGACTAATGAGATTCAGTCATCAACCAACCCACACTCCAGTCTTATGTATTACTAGTGTCTATCTACCTTCCACAATTACAATTTACTAGGTGCATAACAAGAATGTACATACTCTTAGCATATGATCTCATTCTCCAAGTCACGTACTTGAAGATGTACACCATTGAGTATCGTCATTCTTTAGACATTCATAATGTTTCGTCATTATATCATAATTGAATGAAATAGTATGAATTGGAAGCTTGCCTTTATGAGTATTTAATCAAATCTTTAATGGTATATGTCATGTCAATCATCACATGATTGTCTCTCTGGGCATACCTTACCATCAGAATCCCACTTGCACTTAAAGCCAATTGCCCATGAATCTCATTCTTAGTGATCTAAACACATCCACCATGTTTATGTTGCGCCAGTGCTACTGCAGCTAGTTAGCAATACTTTTCTTATAATCGGTATATTGCATGTTTCTTATCTCTTGTTGTGAGATGAAACCACTGTAATATGGTATCTGATATTCCTTGCATAACAAGTATCTCCATTTTTGTCACAGTATCACTATTGAGTCATCAATGGTTGGAACATCTATAAGTTCATCATATGAACTTCTAGATTCATATAGTATCACTCTATGTTCATAATAGAAGCATACTCAGCTTCTTTTAGAGAATAGAATTAATGGCTATTAGTTTGGAACTCTTCCAACTAATAACATTCCACCTTTGAAATCAAATATATTTTAATTTGCAATCACCTTTGTCATTATGGAAGTTCTCAAGTACTAATGGATATCTTTAAAGACATTCCAATAACCCTTATTCGTATTTAGCATCATCTTGTCATGTCCAATACATACAAGATTAAATCAGATAAACATTTGTATAGCATTCATGATAGATCCATTGTTATATCCTAGGGCATCTTAATCATGTCATTTCCATTCTTCACAAGAATTGGAATATATGGTTCATGAGAGACTAATATGGATTCTCTCTCATTGAATCCTTTCCGTTTTGAATTTTTCAACACATTGCTATTGTATGTGCTCAAACTTATATTGTAAAACATTCAAGAACTATCTGTATAGATCTTGATTCCTATCTCATGGGATATTTCACCTAACCCTTCATTGCTGAAGGGGTTTTTCATGACAGAACTCAATATCCACAATATTGGGATGTTATTCCTCATCATATGTGGAATATCCATGCTCCCACTAAATCTTTTGCAATCACAGATTTCATTAATTATCTTGATTCAATTCAAACTCTTTGACTAACTTATCAAATCAAAAGATCCCATCTCTGAGATGCTTGTTACAATCCCATATTGAAGCTTCTAGTTTGTAGACTTCATTTGCATTCTTGAAGTTATAAAACCATTTAGGTTGTGTCAGGTACACATCCTTTGATTTATTCCCTTAAGGAATCCAGTTTTATCTTTGTATGTGAAATCTCTTAGTCTATTTTAACTAAAACAACAAGCATGACAATTGGTAAAAGAAGTTCTATCATGTTAAACAACTTGAACTGGTTTGAAAAACTTATCCAACCAATTTGTCATTTTATGTGATCCACATAGGTCTTTTTCCACAAGACCCTATTTCACCCTTTAGGTGTTACCATTTTAGGAGGTGCTATCAAGGTCCTATGTTGTTATCTTACATGGTTTCCATAATGGCCTTGAGCCATTTCTCATATTATAATAATATGTAGCTTCTAGTTGATTATTTGGCTCATCCTATTATGACCAACCTATTTGAGATGTTGGATTCACAATCCTCAATTTCAAACATTCTCTACTAGAACTATTTTTATTCTATATTACATGATGAACTTAAGATTCCAAAACTATTTGTGATTCTCTTAGTTCTCATTGTACCTCTTTGTTTGTCCTCAAACATTTTTTTATCCTATCAACAAACATTTTTTTATCCTATCAACAAACATTTTTTTATTGGATTGGGATTAATAGTAACATTCGACGATTATGGTTTTTGGATAAACCTTTTCAAGAAACTACTTTCTTAATGTAGGTTTTGTTGGATCAATGGGCTCTAGAAGGGGGGGGTTGAAAAGAGCTTCACAATTCTCATAAGATTGATTAGACCACCAAATTTTATTAATTGCAGAAACTTTAAAAAGTAGCAATTTGATGACTTAATCTAACATGCACAGCAAGGATGAGAGACAAGGAAGAGAAAGCACATGGACAGGTGGTTTAGAGTGGTTCCATGTCCTAAACTTAGGAGCAATGTCAGTCCACTACCTAGAGTGGGTTAGTCTCTAGGATTTGTAATCTTGGTACTCTTATATTCCACAATAAGATTACAAGATACAACAAACACACATCCAAGGGCTTAGTACCTCAAGCAAAGATCTTCAACCTATAGAAGGAGCTTACCCACTTGAAGCATGCAGTCTTCAGCCATCAACATGGACTTACCCACTCCTTTCTTCAAGTCTTCTACCTTCAAGGGATTACCTATCTTCCTTGAGCGTTGCCTTGCTTCTCTCCTTCACTTGGAGATCTGGAGCACCTATCTCCTTCACTTGGAGACTTTGAGCAGCTTGCCTTCTTCAACCTTGAAGAATAGCATCACCTTCTCCTTCACTTGGAGAGGGATCTTCAACTATCTTCAAAGGAATGGAGGTTGGAAGATGGAGGAGGAGAGCTTTTACATCAACACATGGAGTAGCTCTCTTACACAGGAACCTATCTCACTCATACTCACGAATTTGACTTGATCGTAGAGAGAGAAAGGGGCTCAAAGGCATAGAACACTCTCAGCTATGGTAGAACTAAGTTTGCAATGAAAGAGAAACCTTGGAATGAACTCCAAGTGTCCAATATATGGTTGAGGGTGTTGCTTTGAGTTAGGTGAACTCTTGGGCCAAAATATAGCTATTTTCCTTCAAGAAAATGTCTCTATTTGTAATCAAATAACCCACCAAAGGTCACATCACTTTTTTCTGCAAATTCCGTACAGTGCAATTGGTCGAGTTTCAATAAAGGTAACTCGACCGATCAAGTAAAAGACAAAACTGATATTCAAATGATCGTTCGAGTTTGTCCTGGGGAAACTCGACCGATCCCTGAAGATCGTTTTGGTCAGCCACTTGATCGGTCGAGTTCTGTGTAAACACAACTCGACCGATGCTATCTTCAAAAGTTTTACTTGAGTATGATCGATCGAGTTTTAAGGCTGGGAAACTCGACCGACCAAGTGCCTGAAATCAATTTTCTAAATTGCATCTAAAGTGATTAAAACTTGGTGTTTTATGTCCCAATAAATTTTCTCACCTTAGTTACAAGTCAATTCATCATTACAAGTGATTATAAATATGTTCTAAGGTCATTTACATAGAAATCCCAAAAATCACACTTGTAGCTATTTTGACTTGAACTTGACCCATTCTAGGGCTTTGGATATTGGATCCTTTTCATGTACCTAATGCCTGCAAACAATCTTAAACACATATTAGATACATATGAATGGAATGATTAACTCATTATGAAAATATAGGCAATGTATAACCTCTAGGTCAACTTTCTCCCCCTTTTTGACAATGACAAACCATTCCTCAAGCATATTGAAAAGGATATGAAAGGTATACATTTGCCTTGTGAATTAGGGGGATTCATGATACGAACAATGTGAATTGATCCCCCTCAATTTATGCTTCCTCTAACCTGCATGGTTAGTTTCTCTACACATAGCAATACCAATATACATGTAATGTGTAGTCCTTTGCAAGTTCACATAAAGGACAGAGAATTGAACAAGAAAAGGATCTCATAGGCAAAAGCAATATTATAGCAAAGAAAAAACTAATATGATTGAGTTTCAAGACATGAGCTATTACTTGAAATATCTCTCCCCATTTTGACATTATCAAAAAGGTAGGGGGTTAGAAGAGAAAAATCCAGGTCTTCTCCAAAACTCAACCAAAACATGGATGTAAAGGATTAAACAACAGTTTAAAGACATATATCACACATAGACAAAAGATGACATACAATCCAAGTCATGATAAAAAATATAACTCAAGATGGCACCAACACATAGGATAAACCATAGGAAATAGCCATAGTGCACATCAAAGATAGTACAACGTAGATATACGTCCACATACGAGAAACTACAAACACAAAATCGATAAAACAAAGATAAGAAATAGTACAACTCAGAAGAATGTGCCAAGATGTTTCTGATACAAAAGAGTCTAGAAAGATGTATATAATAAGCATGCTAGACTACAAATGAAGAAACCACCTAAACATATAGGCTATCTATATCAACAACGTCCTCATCGCCAGGAGTGTAATCCTCATCCCCATCAGAAGGCAGAGCAGCAGTGCCAACATTAGAACCAACACCATCACCATCACTATCGTCGGAAGCATCCTCACCATCATCACCTTCGTCATCCTCAGAATCCTCGGCCTGGTTAGGCATCTCCTCATTAGCAGGAGGTCCAAAGGATCGACCGGGCCAACGGGCATTCTTCTCAGCCCAAGACATACCAAGAGCGTGAAGCTCATTAGCCTATGGTAAAGACGGAGCAGTGTCACCCAATGAGGCTAGCAGGGTGGCCAGGGGTCCAACAGGTAATGGTAGGATGGTAGGAGCGAAGCTACCGGCAGCAGGAGGTGGCGGAGCAGCAGTAGAAGGCTCGGGAGTAGGGTAGTAATGCTCATATGCATATGAAGCATATGCACTACCAGGGTATGGCTGGTAGGTGGGGTAGGGTGATGCACAAGATAGGTTCATGTGAGACATTATGGAACACAGATCCTGGTGTAGGTGGTCCTGAACCTGTTGATTGTACGCCTGTTGATGCATCATATAGCCCATAAGGGTTTCATTAGACACACAAAAAGACGCACGACTGGGTCTAGGAGGAGGCTACGGTGGTGGAGCTCGGGTGGAGGAGGATGGGGTAGCTAAAGTGGCTGCAGAGGCGGAAGCACTAGAGGCAGAGGAAAACACAGGAACAGACGTTTGAAGGGTGATTTCACTAATACAAACACCCTTTCTGGCGACCGGATAATGGAAGTCAGAAAAGATACATTTGTCAGTGGCGAACTTGAAAAAACTACATATCAAATCCGGGTAGGGTCGGTGGGTGCCTTTGGTGTTCTTTCTAGTGTCAAAGCAGGTCATGTGATGTAAGATATACCTGGCCCACTTGACACTGATATTGTTTAACAAACAATACATAATGACAGTGGTGTTTTCAGCAATGTCCGTTTGATTTCACTTTGGATGGACATTACAGTTAATCACCAAAGCCATTATGCGCCCCTTTAGGTCAAGAGAGGAGGAGGGTAGGGTGGATTTCTTCTTATAGGCCACGTTAGGTTTCTTCAAAAACTGATGAACATCCGGCAACATCAATTCATGGTGTTTGTAAAAGCCTTCCAGGTCAAGAAGATCGAAATACTCTCCATAATCCTTACGCCATGTGTCATTTTCCTCGTCTAAAAAAAGACATTTAAAGTATCCTCGGAGAGTTGGAAACGACGATCGGCGATCATAGAAGTAAGAATTACTTGAGTATTTGGCAGTGGGATGAGCGAATCGTAGTTCCAACGCAAGTTGGCGTAGAACTCGTGAACAGCTTTAGTGCTTGACATAGGGTTGTGAAAGCAGTCACGTTTGATCGCTGAGGCGGACAAGTGGTGGGAGGCGAGTAGTCGAGAAACAGAGGCAAGAATCGCTTGATACCTAGGGGAAGGCTCGATCAAAGCACAAAAAGGAAAAGGGCTTCGGAGAAGAAGATCCTTGTACCTATTTACAGCTTCAACCGACACAAAAGCGGTATTATCAAATAGAATCAAATGATTATTAGATGAGGAAACTGGAGCATTGCTTGGAGCAGGACGTTTTCATCTATGAGAAGCCATGGGAACAAAAATGAGATGAAAAACGTGCAAACAAGCAATGGCAAACCTCAAACGCCGACCAAACACCACCAGTGATGCCCGAGGAGGTCAAGATCAAGGTTTCTAGGTCGATCTAGGGCTAGGAGCGGGAGGTTTAGGGTAGGGTTTGAGAGCTTAGAGCTACGAGGTGAGGAATCAGTCATCTATTTTCTAGTTGAGAGGGAAAAAAGATGGCTGATCCTAACTTTTAAGTTGGCTCAGCCTGCGGATCGGTTGAGTTCTGTGTGTGGAAAACTCGACTGAATGGTCCACTGAAGACTTGCTCTCAGCTCCTGATCGGTCCAGTTTCTCAGGGTGAAAACTCGACCGAAGGTCAACCTGACCTAAAAGTCACATTCTTAGTTTCTAGCCATATACATGCCATTAAATTTATTTTTCCATTATATTATGTATCATTAACATACTTAGGCACATTTAGCTCATCATTGGGCACTATTTTGCGATAAATCATGGAATTCGATAAAAACCCAAAAACAAGCAAAAACTAAGCATGTTTACAAGCAAGTTAGGCACATTTGAACATGTATAAACAAAAAACAAGGTGAAGAAAGACATGAGAAAACATATAGGAGAGAGACAACTAGCTAGATCACATGGAAATATCATTCAAATCAACAATAAGCAGTTTAGATCGAATAAAGTTAAATTGATCTCTAGCTAGAGATTTTGTAAAGATATCCGCCAATTGATTTTCCGTGTCCACATGTGTGATATAAATATCCTTCTTGGCAATGTGATCACGGAGAAAGTGATGGCGAACCTCTATATGCTTGTCTCTACTATGCAATATAGGATTGTAATATAGATTAATTACACTAGTATTGTCACAAAAGATAGGAGAAGCATCAAAAATATGTTGAAGTCTTGGAGCATTTGCTTCATCCATAGGACCTATGCACAATAGCTCCCGACTGCAATATATTCAGCCTCAGTGGTTGATAGTGCCACTGTACTTTATTTCTTGGAGAACCAAGATACTAAGCATGGTCCTAGAATGAAGAAAGTGCCACTTGTGCACTTTCTATTAACCAAACACCCTGCGTAATCCACATCACTATATGCTCTAAGAGTAAAATCCCTTGATTTAGGATACCATAGTCCAAAATTTTGGGTTTTGGCTAAGTACCTCAAAATCCTCTTAACAGCAATAAGATGTGACTTCTTAGGGCTAGATTGAAAGTGAGCACACAAGCCAACACTAAACATAATATCATGTCTAGAGGCAGTTAAATAACATAAACTTCCAATCATACCTCTATAGAGATTCTCATCTACCTTCTCACCTTCTTCATCTTTGTCAAGTTTGGCGGTGTTGGACATGGGTGTATCCATCGGCTTCATGTTCTCCATCCCAAAGCACTTGAGCAGTTCATTTGTGTACTTGCCTTGGTTGATAAAGTTTCCTTCTTTTGTTTGCTTGATTTGATAGCCGAGGAAGAAAGTCAACTCACCCATCATGCTCATTTCGAATTCACTATGTATAAGAGAACTAAACTCTTTGCAAAGATCAAGACCAGTCCCGCCAAAAATGATATCATCAACATAAATTTGAATTATAAGAAAATGGTTAGAAGTGTGTTTTAGGAACAAGGTAGAATCAACTTTGCCCATGACATACCCGTTATCTAACAAAAAGTTCTTTAATTTCTCATACCAAGCTTGAGGTGCTTGTTTGAGTCCATAGAGAGCTTTTTGCAACAAATAAACATGATTGGGTAACTTGTCATTTTCAAAGCCTGGAGGTTGAGCAACAAATACTTCCTCCTCGATTGTACCATTCAAAAATGCACTTTTAACGTCCATTTGACATAACAAGAAATTTTTGTAACTAGCAAAGGCGAGTAACATACGAATAGATTCTAATCTAGCAATAGGAGCATAAGTTTCGTCAAAGTCAATACCTTCCTGTTGGTTGAAACCTTGTGCTACTAACCTTGCTTTGTTTCTTACCACTTTTCCTTGCTCATCTAGCTTGTTGTGGTAGACCCATTTGGTGCCAATGATTTTTCTATCACTTGGTCTTGGCACTAGAGTCCACACACGATTCTTCTCAAATTGCTCTAACTCTTCTTGCATGGCTAGGATCCACTCATCATCACCAAGGGCTTCTTTGATTTTCTTTGGCTCTAGTTGGGAGATGAATGAACTATCTGCTTGTTCTTTGTTGTGAGCAGCTCGTGTCCTCACTCTCTCGAATGGGTTGCCAATGATCAACTCCTTGGGATGATTCTTTGCAAAGTGGGGAGTGGGATCCTTCTTTTCTTCTTCTTCTTCTTCTTCTATCACCTGCTTACCTTTATTTTTGATGTTGAGGTCTTTTAAGATAGGAATCAAATCATCTTCAACATCATTATCAACAACATGCTTTCCAACAACAGGGTTAGTTTCAATAAACTTAACATTGATATATTCTTCAATTTTAGACAATTCAATGTTTAATACTCTATTTGCCCTGCTAGTAGTGTTATAGCCTAGGAAGAAAGCCTTATAAGATTTCGGATCAAACTTGTCAAGAGAGTCCTTCGTGTTTAAAACAAAACAAGGACATCCGAAAACATGAAAGAAATCAACAGACGGCTTTCTACCACGTCATAGTTCATAGGGGGTTTTCTTTAAAGAAGGATGCGTAAAAACTTGGTTTTGCACAAAGTATGAGGTGCTAACGGCTTCAGTACAAAACTTCTTAGGAGTGTCATACTCAAGAATCATGGTCCTAGCCATCTCTTGTAGCGACCTGTTCTTTCTCTCTACAACCCCATTTTGTTGAGGTGTACGAGGAGAAGAGAAATTGTGTGAATAACCAGATTTTTCACAAAAATGCTCAAAAAGATCATTTTCAAATTCTCCCCCATGATCACTACGGATAGAAACAATTCGGCAAGAAGCTTTGTTTTCAGCCCATTTACAAAAGCTTGAGAAAACATCAAGAGTATCACTTTTAGAAATGAGAAAGAAGGTCCAAGTATATCTAGAGAAATCATCAACAATAACAAGACAATACTTGGAACCACGAAGCATTTGCGTTCTCATTGGTCCGAATAGATCAATATGAAGAAGTTCAAGAACTCTCTTGGTACTCATGACTCCTTTGGATTTGAAGGAGGGTTTGGTTTGTTTCCCTTGTGTACAAGGTTGGCATTCCTCATCCTTTTCAAAATCCAATTTGGGAAGTCCTTTAACCAAGTCCTTTTTTCTCAATTTCTTTATTTGATGCATATTCACATGACTCAAACGGCGATGCCAAAGAGAAATATCATTTTTATCCACTACCAAGCATCTATTTAATATTGGCTTAAGAGCACCAAGAACAATAACATAAAGATTACCATTTCTAGTTCCCTTATATATAACATTGTAGGAGAGGGAATCTAGAAGCAAGCATTCTAAAGAAGTAAACAACACAAGATACCCATTATCACAAAGTTGACTAACACTAATCAAATTGTGATGTAGGCCATCAACAAGCAACACATTTTTAATACATAGCTCATTTCCCACATCACCCTCACTTATGACCTTACCCTTCTTGTTGTCCCCAAAGGTTACCGATCCTCCTTTCTTTTTCACAAACTTGTTGAAATGGCTGATTTCTCCAGTCATGTGCTTAGAGAAGCCACTATCAACAATCCATCTCTTTTTAACCTGCAAGAAAGAAAGATGTCAGAACCCAACTCAAACTTTGGGATCCGGGGTTATCTTGGAGACCCATTTCATCTTTGGGTTGGTCCCCTTGGGCTTGTAAGGACAATAAGTAGAGTAATGGTCATCACATTTACAATGAACACAAACCATAGGGTTCTTAGAGCTGGAAGTCTCTCCATGGAAAATAGGAGGTTGCACACTCTTCTTCTTACCTTTGTTCTTACTCTTTTTCTTATATTTTGGAGCAATCCCATCATATACCAAACCACTAGTACCAACATGTTTGGTAGAGTGTTCTAGGACATCATTGAGGGATTTCTTTCCCGAGAGAAAATTTTGCAAATAAGATCTTAACTTGGCATTATCATCACTAAGGTTAATGATAGTAGTAGAAAGACTAGCAAGATCATCTCTAGCATGTAATAGGTTGGCCTCAAGATAGAGGGCTTTAGTATGAAAGGAATCTCTTTCTAAAGTTATGCTAGCAACTTCATTACTTTGCAAAATAGGTCTAGAAGATAAGTCATTTACTTGAGCAAGAAATTTGGCATTTTTAGATTTAAGCAAAACAATTTCTCTTTGATAAGCATAAACTTCATTTCTCATAGCATCATCCATGAGTTTGAGTTCCACATTTTTAGTTTTAAGAACATCAAGCTCATCTAGGCACTTTTGGTTTTCTATCTTAAGATCTTTAATGTTTTTAAGATATACACCATTCTCAACCTATACTCCATTGTGTTGAAGCTCAAGGTCAAGAAATTTCCCTTGCAAAGAGTCTATGCTATCAAGGAGAACTTTTTTATTTTTATCAAGGATATCAATTTTAGCATAAAGATTATCAACTATCTTGCCTAACCTTTTCCTTTTAGATTTGCATTTAGTAAATAATGATTGGCATTCATTTAGCATATCAATGATAGTTTCTTTAGGCATCTCTAGCAAATTTACTTAACTTACCTTGCTTACCTCACTTACCTCACATACATCTTCACTAGTAGAGGCCATGAGAGCAAGATGGCATTCTCCATCTTCGGAGCTTGAGTAGCTTGAAGAAGACTCCTCCCAAGTTGTATGGGTTGCGTCTCTTGATCTTCTATCTTTCTTGTCTTTCCTCTTGTACTTACCTTCTCTCTTGTGCTCCTTATCTTTCTTGTGGCTGCTCTTGTGGTGGCTCTTCTTGGCCTTGGAGCAGTCACTCTTGTAGTGACCTTTTTGACCACACTCATAGAACCTTGGATTTGAAGAGGAGGGCTTTCTCTTGAAGTGTTTGCCCTTTGAGTAGTTTGCCTCATGCTCATTAGAACCTTCATCTTCACTTGAGTAAGGGTTGGGGGACTTCAAGGCGAGTTGTTGTTGCCAGACCATTTTGTCAATTTGTGCTTTGAAGGTTGTGTCATTTATCTTCTTGGACTCTTTTTCTTCTCTCCTCTCTTCCTCTTCTTGCTTTTCAAACCTAGGTTCATGGGCTTTGAAGTTACCAACCAGCTCCTCGGTTGACAACTCACTTAGCTTATACACCTCTTCAATTGAAGTAACCTTAGGCTTCCATCTCTTAGGAAGAGATCTCAAGATCTTAGAGTTGATAGTACCTCTATCCATCACACTCCCAAGGGCTGCCAAACTATTTAAGATGGCATTGAGCCTAGTGTACATATCAACCACTCTCTCATTCTTACCCATCTTGAAGTTCTATAGAATACCACCAAGCATGTAGACCTTGGTTTCCTTCACTTGCTCGGTTCCTTCATAGGTGACACACAATTTGTGCCATAAATCATGTGTGGTGTCCCATGAGGAGATCCGGTTGAACTCGGATGGAGTAAGGGCAGCGTAGATGATGCTCACAACTTTGGCAATGAGTTGAGCATGCTTCATTTCAACTTTAGTCCATGTGGTGATGTCCCCCTTTGGATCTTCATATTTGAGGTGGACTATCTTCCACATTTCATAGCTCACACCTTAAAGGTAGAACTGCATCCTTCTCTTCCAATAGAGGAAGTTGGTGTCGTCGAAGTCTGGAGGTCTCATGGAGAAGCTTCCTTCTAGGTTAAGTGAACCAAGTGCTAAATCGTCCATCTTCTCCTACTTGTTGAAGTAGCTTGGAGAAGACCTGCTCTGATACCACTTGTTGGATCAATGGGCTCTAGAGGGGGGGTTGAATATAGCTTCAAATTTCTCACAAGATTGATTAGACTACCAAATTATATTAATTGCAGAAACTTAAAAAAGTAGCAATTTGATGGCTTAATCTAACATGCACAACAAGGATGAGAGATAAGGAAGAGAAAGCACATACACAGGTGGTTTAGAGTGGTTACATGTCCTAAAATTAGGAGCAATGTCAGTCCACTACCTATAGTGGGTTAGTCTCTAGGATTTGTAATTTTGGTACTCTTATATTCCACAATAAGATTACAAGATACAACAACCACACATCCAAGGGCTTAGTACGTCAAGCAAAGATCTTCAACCTATAGAAGGAGCTTACCCACTTGAAGCATGGAGTCTTCAGCCATCAACATGGACTTACCCACTCCTTTCTTCAAGTCTTCTACCTTCAAGGGATTACCTATCTTCTTTGAGCGTTGCCTTGCTTCTCTCCTTCACTTGGAGATTTGGAGAACCTATCTCCTTCACTTGGAAACCTGGAGTAGCTTGCCATCTTCAACCTTGAAGAATAGCACCACCTTCTCCTTCACTTGGAGAGGGATCTTCAACTATCTTCAAAGGAATGGAGGTTGGAAGATGGAGGAGGAGAGCTTTTACATCAAAACATGGAGTAGCTCTCTTACACAACAACCTATCTCACTCATACTCGTGAATTTGACTTGAAGGTAGAGAGAGAAAGGGGCTCAAAGGCATAGAACACTCTCAGCTATGGTAGAACTAAGTTTGCAATGAAAGAGCAGTCTTGGAATTAACGCCGAGTGTCCTATATATAGCTGAGGGTGTTGCTTTGAGTTAGGTGAACTCTTGGGCTGAAATATAGCCATTTTCCTTCAAGAAAACGTCTCTATTTGCGATCAAATAACCCACCAACGATCACATCACTTTTTTCTACAAATTCCGTACAGTGAAATCGGTCGAGTTTCAATAAAGGTAACTCGACTGATCAAGTAAAAGACAAAACCGATATTCAAACGGTCGGTCGATTTTGTCCTGGGGAAACTCGACCGATCCCTGAAGATCATTTTGGTCAGCTACTTGATCGGTCGAGTTCTGTATAAACACAACTCGGCCGATGCTATCTTCAGAAAATTGACTTGAGGATGATCGGTCGAGTTTTAAGGCTGGGAAACTCGACCGACCAAGTGCCTAAAATCAATTTTCTAAATTGCATCTAAAGTGATTAAAACTTGGTCTTTTATGTCCTAAGAAATTTTCTCACCTTAGTTATAAGTCAATTCATCATTACAAGTGATTACAAATAGGTTCTAAGGTCATTTACATAGAAATCCCAAAAAGCACACTTGTAGCTATTTTGACTTGAACTTGACCCATTCTAGGGCTTTGGATATTGGATCCTTTTCATGTACCTAATGCCTGCAAACAATCTTAAACACACATATTAGATACGTATGAATGGAATGGTTAAGTCATTATCAAAATATAGGCAATGTATAACCTCTAGGTCATCAGGTTTCAATCCTTTACACATATTGGGACAGTCTCATATCATATCATATATGATATCTAATAAACCATTAAGATGGTACATCATTTCATGATAGCATTATATTTATGAGGATATATGAAGATTATATTTATAGATATTTATATCATGACTCATCATGGTATAGTTCATTCATTATGACACATCATCATGCTCAGATGGATTTGACTTGTGATGCATTACCACAGTTCTTTCTTGAAGGTACTCAAGGAATTGATGTAAAGTAGTTCAACATTTGATATCATCAAAGTTTCTTAATACTTTTATCAAAGTTATACTTCATTTATAATATCCTTGAACACTTCAAGAGATTTATGTTTCTATTTTACTGAGTACATATCATCATATTACTGGTAATAGAAATGAAGTATAAGAAATTATCTATAGCATTCATTCCATAAGATCTTCACGCTTCATATGTATGAGGTCTGATGGAAAGCTTATCCTCCCACTACATCTAGAGAAGGATGTTATGTCATGTTGTGCATAAATAAGACTTTGTATGTTTCCTTAGGTTGGATAACTACAGGAATCTAGATTAACATCAATATATATTCTAGACATGCATTTCTTATATGCACGTCCAAGGTGACTATTTGCTAATGATAATCTTGAGTTATCAATTATAATTCTTTGGTATTAACATTGAAAAACTTATCCACGATTCTTTTAAAGAAAATATCATTAGATATTTGGGCATTGCCATGCAAGATCATATCTTTTGAAATAGAAACATTAATATCTTACTTTATTGATTCATCATTCTTGTTATGCAAGATGCTTAAAGTAAATGTTTCTATTTTCTTGGCATAATAAAATAGTAGTTCTACTAACTCTATTAGATGCCCATCAGGCTAAGATAAATTTAAATGTAGAGTAAAGCTTCCATAACACTTGCTCCGCTTTGTCCATCTTTGTCCTCCCATGAGCGATTTTACTTCTTTTCATATCTTGCACATCAAGTATTTTAGATTTTTGTTTGGCATCACATACCAAGAAGAAGTAATCAAATTCATCTTATAATGTTTATACCTAAAGTGGAGGCCTCAATGCCTTCCTTCCTTCAATTCCTCTAGCCAGGTGGGCAATTTCTTTTCTAATTTCCTAGCTATTGAGAATGGTGGCATTTGCCTCTTTATTCACTTCTCCATTTGCTTTGAGATATGAAGACTTGGGCTTCTGGCCAGCTTTAGAACTCTTATTAGCTTTGCATTTTCCTATAGACTTCCCCTTTGTCTTGTTGATATTCATCATATACTTGAGCTTTTCTTTCTTCATTTGTTACTCAGTTGTTCTCAAAATGCCCAACAACTCTGTCAATGTTTTGTCAAAGTCGTTCATGTTGTCGTTCATGACAAACTGACTATATGACTCTGGCAGAGACTGCATAATCACATCAGTGGCCAACTCTTGACCTAAGGGGAATCCAAGTCTAGCTAGGTTCTCCACATACCCAATGAGCTTGAGTACATGAGGACCTATTGGGTCTCCTTCTACCATGTTACATTTGAACAGTGCCTTAGAGACATCATATCTCTCATATTTTTCCTAATCTTAGAACATGTTTTTAAGATTTGTGACCATCTCAATCACATCCATGTTCTCATGCTACCTCTGCAACTCATAGTTCATGGATCATAGCATAGATACTTGACATCCATGACATTTTCAGTATGCTTCTTGTAATCATCCCTATAAACCCTAGGTGTAGTTGGAAGGGGTTCATCTGGTTCTGACATCTCCATGACATAGAGCTTGCACTCCTGTGTGAGAATGATTCTCAACTTCCTGAATCAATCATGGAAGTTGTTCCCATTTAGTTTTTCCTTCTCAAGGACTAATCACAGAGAATGGTGATTGTTGTTTGTTACCATTTTTTTCTACAAAAGAATTTGCAGTTTTGTCAAAATATCATTTTTTATTTGATTTGATTATGACTATTATTTGGGTGATAATTATTAGGTCTTTAATTAATTATCGTTCTCATTATTTTGATCAAATTTATAACCCTCGAGTATCAACTCAGAAAATTGCATTAGATCAATTTTCTAATGAGTAAGATCGAAGATAATTCAACTATGGCTCGACCAACACCACAAAACACAGTGAATTACCAAGGTAGGCAACTTTTGCTAATTGCATCATATACAGTTCTTGATAGACGATATGTGAAACTCCTTTCTATAATCATTTGCATGTTTCTGGGCTTAGACACTCTAAGAATCACCAGTTAAGCCTATCCCAATAGACAATACAATAATAATGCACCATGTGAAGGAAGAACCTACATTACTACCATCACACTTCCACTTGGTAGACGGTGCACCACGTGAAGGTGTAACCTACTCTTATTCGAACAATTTTTTCATGTGTGTTGCTATTGGAAATCATCTTACACTTAATTTTTTTGATTGAGGGTCTTATATATATATATATATATATATATATATATATATATATAGATAGAGAGAGAGAGTGAGAGAGAGAGAGAGTTAGGCTAGAATACACTCGAGTGTATTATAGCCTAACTCTTTCTCTCTCTCTATATATATATATATATGTGTATATATATATATGTATATATATATATATATGTATATATATACATATATATATATATAGAGAGAGAGAGAGAGAACATGCTAGAATACACTCGAGTGTATTTACAACAGAATACATTCAGGTAGTTTTTCATGATGCAATATATTTTTCAAAAATCTAATCCATTGATCTTCTTAAATATCTTGTGAATAGTTCATACACAAAATTTGAGCACATTTGGACATTTATAGGTCATGTTATAAAGACCGCAAAAATTATGCATTCCAAATTAGTTTCGTGTGTCGATTTTGTTGCCCTTGGATGAGTGACTTACACTCATCCAAATCGGCTCAAAATTTGTATGTAGCCTAGTTATAGTATGAAGGTGAAGATCAATGGCTTACATTCTGCAAAAAAAATGTCTTGATATGCAAGATTACTTGAGTGTATTCATGCGACCTATGCACTCGAGTGTATTCTATCCAGACTCTCTCTCTCTCTCTCTTTCTCTCTCTCTCTCTCTCTCTCTCTCTATATATATATATATATATATATATATATACACACATATATATATACACATAATGTATCCAATCACCACATATATAGTACATATCATATACATGCTATATCCCACATCGCAAACATGCAATATAAAACAAAAGGCAATGGTTATAGTCATGTTTGTTGTAATTCCTTGGAGCCACAAGGAATGACTACCACCTAGGTGAATCATCACATCACATGTATGAATTTGTTGTTGGTGTAGATCAGTGCTTGCCAATTTGGGTAGATTGATTTAACCCTTAAACTGGTCATCTCACCTCTTGACCAGTCAGTTGGTCCTCCTATCCAACCGTTGCCTAGACACCTTCCAAACGATTGGTTGGGCCTTCTGGGACGCTCATCTGGTCTCCTGTCCCACCGATGTTTGGAATCCTTCCAAATGTTTGGTTGGGTCCACCAGAAGGACATCTAGTTCCATCATTCTACCCTCCATGGTCCTCTAGACGGTCGACTTGTTTCACGAACCAGTCATCTCATTTGGCGATGATCATCTTATTCATTGTTGTAAGAAAGAAAATTATCCTATTGTTACTTTATTACATTGTAAAAAGAGAAACCTCAAGTTATGTTTGAGGGGAGAAAAGGTAGGAAACAATTAACTTTATATTGGAAAGAGGGAGGTAGAGGTTCGGTACACATACTGAGATAAATAGGAACAAAACCAAACCATCCAAGGACATACAGATATTGGGTTTAGGCCATAACCATGCTACACATCCTCCATCAAAACCTCTTTTAGGGTGACATCTATAAATTGCATATATATATATATATATATATATATATATATATATATATATATATATATATATATATATATATATATAGTTTGGGATTATGTGGTCTTTGATCTGATACACATATGAGACTATTTAAATATTTGCATTGTATGCAATAAATAAATGATAAAACAAAATTCAGATCATATCGATTATACTAAAACATAGCATATTGATGTGGCTCTGATAGCACTATTGGGAAATACAGGCATAAATTATATAAGCGGAAACAAAAAATTTATCTATATATATTCCCATACTAGCAAAATCTCATCAACTACTATGAAATAGGAAGGATGGTTTAACGAGTTTTACCTGGTCCTGAAGTAAGTCCAACGAATACAACTCGTTGCAGTTGTAATTATCTTGTAGTTGCTTTTGGACGGTGGTTGTGTAGCTCCTGGTCTTCACCATGGACAACGAACATGACAACTTCGACGGTGTCTCCTGTGGTCTTGCCACTAAGTGCAAGCTGACTTTGCTCTCCTAGCAGCAGCCAAAGGACTCCTGCCTATAGAGTAGTATACTCGGACCAACTAGAACTCTTGTCGTTCAATTAGAACAGATAGGAAGGAGTTGTCCATCCCATTTGCATACTAGTCACTAACTTTCTCTCCCACAACAATGATCCGAGGTTGTTTTCTCCCTTGCTATACCTCTCTACTCAGGTAGGACTTGCTTGCGCACTCTTAGTTACCACAATCAGAGAGGACAACAATTGTCAAAGCAACTGATTCTCAATTTTTTGTGTTATTGTTGTGCTCTGGGAAGCCCACAATACCCCTCTATTTATAGGTGGGGTTAGGGTCACAGTTCCCAATTGGTTCGAAATCTATGTAGGAGTGGAAGGGACTAGAAGATCTTGAATTTTTGCAACCTGTGAGACACAAACGATCACTTGGAAGTCCAGGCGGTCATCTGGAACTACGAGATGATCGTCTCATATTGTGAGATGGTCATTTTGTAGTTTCCCAATAGCATGTGAAATTGGCAAAATGTTTCCCATTAATAATTAATTCCTTACACCACAAAATTGTGCATTTGAAATGATTGAATTCACTCAAAAATTTGGGAAAGTATCTAGAACCTTCCTCCAGCCTAACTGAGCGATCTCACACAGGCGAGTTAGTCATCTCACTCACCCATCGTCTGGTGAGTCGAGCAAAATGGGTCGGTTCATCATAATGAACCAGTCGATTCACACCTTAGTTTTGACATAAATTAGCCAATTCAATCTCTGATAAGCCTGACAACCCAAACGGCCATCTCAACACTTGAGACGATCTTTTAGTACACCAAGTGGCCCTATCACTCTGTGATACAATCTCCTGGGGTGCAATCAACTGATTTGTTGTGTGAATTGAGTACCTAAACACTTTAGTAATCAATTCAATCATCATTCAAGATTAAACTCCTCTTCTAGATGAGTTCCTTTGTGTGTGACCCTATAGGTCCCATATCACGTAGGTAGTGAATTGTGCCTAGTCGCACATCAGTGCTACCCAAGTGAATGGAAAGTTAGAGAGAAACTTAAACCCACAATTGTGTAAGGTGTTGCAGTGATTGTATAATCCTTTGTCTCTAATATCCAGGATGAGCTGGAGGCATGGAATCACTATCCTCTCAATGTTCAATTCATGTTCCTTGAACCAAGAGCATACTGCCTGAGATAATGTGACCTCAATATCATGTTTTGATTCACATGTGCATGTGTATGCACTTCTCAGTCTTGATTATCAAGTGGCCAGGATATCATACTCCAGTAGGAGGGGAAAATCCCTTCTCTATCACTCATAGTCTATCCCCATGTGTCAAAGTCACCCAATCATCACCATTATAACAACCCATGTTTCAAGACTATGTTTTATGATGTCAAAGCATACCCAATGACATGTGATGAGTGTAGTGATTTTATGTCTAAGAATCATAATCACCACCTTCACTATGAGAATGATTATGGCTACCAATGATGGTTTCCATGTGTCACACTCTAGGTGTTTGTCTGATACACTATTCCCGAACATGTATCTCTGTGCTTGGTTTGATATAGCAATACCATGACTAATGAGATTCAATCATCAATCTACCCACACTCTAGTATTAATTTTTACTAGTGTCCATCTACCTTTCACAGTAACAACTGACTAGGGATATAACAAAAATGTATATTCTCTTAGCATTCATATGATCTCATTCTCCAAGTCATGTACTTGAAGACATACATTATTACTATTGTCATTCTTTATACATTCATAATGTTTCCTCATTATCTCATAACTGGATGAAACAGAATGAATTGGAAGCTTGCCTTTATGAGTATTTAGTCAAATCCTTTATGGTATATTCCATGTCAATCATCACATGATTAGCTCTCTGGGCATACCTTACCAACACCTCGAAATTTTATAAAGCTTACATCTCGATAGTGTTTTCCTCTTTAACCCTCTATAATCATGCATAAGTGAGGTTGGTTTGGCCTTTAAACAATTTTCTCTATATATATCCAACACCCTCGACCTTATAGCCTCATTTAGATATCAAGGCACTTTTTGGAAATATGCTTGAGAATCTCTAGATCCTCAACACCCTTACTTGAAGGTTGATATCTTAAAAAAAGTACTTGTATGCACTTGTATGTTGATGATTCAAGTTTCCTCTATGGATTCAAGACCATGTAGCTTTTTCCTAAGCTTCTTCCATATAAGATCTTCCTTACATGTTCTAATTTATGTTACTTTCCCACTCATCTTATTTCTTGGACTGAGATCAATGAAGTTCAATGGTGGAACTTGTTCCATATAGATAAAGCACCTTCCGTCATAGTTCATAGTGGTATTAGTATGTCCTCTTATTTACATAAGTGTTGGAATTTCTAAATTCATGCTTTTATGCCCTAAAATGCTCTTTTTATGGTATTTTGATAGTATGTTGGTAAAAATTAATAATGAAATTAACCTACTATTTTATTGTGTCTCTGTGGTTAAATTAGATGATTTCCTAACTTTATGATGTCGAAATTTTGTTGGACTTAGACATGATTCCTAGAAATAGCTCATTTGTGCTTCAAATGACATTTTTATGCCAAATCTGGTTCTAAGTGCAACTTTTACATACTTGTGAGTTCTAATTTGAAATTTTGCATGGTGTTTCTTTTTTACCTTGTGAGTATAATTGCATCATCTTAGTTGGATGTGAAATCCCTATGTGATTTCTTTCCCCGATACGGCCTTATATGGTGATTTGAGGTTTGATGTGCTCTATATTGATGAATTGGGCATTGATATAGACAAATATGGTCAATTATTATACCTTGAGGTGGTAGTCAAAAATATATATATCGATATGTATTGTACCATTTGGAGTTGTTATACTTGATGAATTTCACAATCACATATATATACTCTGCTTGTAACTTGATTTATGATTTCTAATATGAAAAATTGCCTAATTATTCAAGTGTACCCCTAATCATGTAGTGTCTTGAGACCATAGGAACTATACATGTGTTCAAAATATGGGATATCCAAATGGGTTTCCTTGTAGTGGTCTTGAATCATGAGAAGGAACTCAGAGTCATATATTGTTGAGTATATACAGATGATTGGAGGTTGTTTCTTCAACATCTAGCATGGTTATGTGAATGAGTGTAATGGAGGACATATCTCTAGTGGTGTGTGAATTGTTTCTTTAAAATTGGAGATTCTATTCATGTCTTACCCGTGGCTTGAATATGAGATCTCTTGGTAATAAATCAAGAATATAACCATCTGGGTGTCCCATCATGGACAGTATGTGAAAATTTGTAATGTGATTGGAATAAGATATGAAATATGTCTATATGGGTTTTGTACCCTTGTGATAGGTGTCACAACACGAGTAACCAAGATGGCTTTATTTATCTGGACCTGTCTTTAGGCACTCTTTGAGTACTTCAACCTTTGAGCACACTACTCTTTTTATATACAGTGACGGAGACATGGAAGGGTCATATGGAGTCTAGTAATTCTAAATACCTTACAAAGTGGTAAGGTGCCTTTAATTGATCATTAGTTTGTTGTTTGACTTGATACTTCTCAAACCACCAATGGATTAATTGTAGAATAAATAATTTGGCCTTGTACAATATATGCTTAGGGTTACTTGGAGATTTAGATTGTAATTCTTGTATTTCTCTTTGACACCTGCAAAGTATTACTTGTACTTCTTATCATGCACTTACTACTATTCCATACCTTACAAAAATTATTATAGTCTTTATTTTTTCCTTAATATTGTATTTGTAATTGTGTAAGCATGAAATGTTAAAAAAATTATATCATATTGATAGGAGATGGGTATCACCATGTGGTTTTCTACATCCTTTAAGTGACCAGCAATAGAACCCCATATTTTTTTGGAGGAGCCTTTCTTAGGAGGGATGTTGTAGCTTGTAGGTTGATGGACATCTTTTGCAGTGTCTTAGGTCTGTCCATGTACTCTTTGATCTAGACATGATGAATTTGATTGGTCGTATCTAGAACTCATGTTTTTTACTTGCATGCCTTGTATATATGTGCATATTGTAATTATTGTAGTCATATATGTTTGGCACACATGTAGTGATGGTGTTCAATGAACTTTATTTTGTAATTTCACTATTAATAATGAATAAAGTTGGGCCTTTTTTACAAAATTTGTGGAAATGAAATTGAATTTGTATGGTGTTGTTCATAACATGTTGGTTAATAAAGATAATTAGCAATCGATGTTTTGCTTTGATTGTGGTGTGTTGGAACATCATTGAACAGGTCTTACTGACCATGTCTTTCTTGATGATTACCCTATGAAATTGAATTATATGGATGATTACATTTGTAAACTTTAGACCAGGTGTATGTGATTAGACCATGTTGGATATTACTGATCCCTTATCCAAGAAGTACTACATTTTAATGTATATGTAATTTAATAGTCTAATTTAATAGTAGTTATTTTTAAGCTGACCAATTACATATAACTCTCTATATATATCTCTTATTTAACTTTGTGAAAAGTCCCCTCTTAATTTATTTTATTAGATAATAGAATTGAATTGTGTGGGTGGATACATTTCTAAATTCTAAATCATGTACATGTCATTATCCCATTTAGGTTAAAGCTAATTTAAAAACTATGACATTCAAATGCCAAATATTTAAACATCGCAAACTCATATCTATTTTGTTTCAAGACAATCTCAAGTGGTAAACATGGTGGTCAATTAGACAGGAGGTCTTGGGTTTGCATCCACTTAGGAATGAATTTTAGGGAAAATTTCCTACAGACATACCAGTCATGGGCTAGCCTTCGACTGTAGTTCATGCTACTAAGAGTGGTGTGGGGTGACTTTCCACCACTTGTATCATCCTAGGGTTTACTCATATCTATTTTTGTTTGAAGTTTTTAAAATATAGAATCATCTATATTTATCTTTGTTTACAATTGTATAAAGTTCCAAATGATTTCCTTATATTATCCCACGATGCAAAAAATATTGGCTGAGTGCATATATAATCATTAAATCGCATGCATATGACTTGAGCATGATAATCATTGATAAATTCTAATTTACGAAATATATTTTTTCAAATGATAAAAACCTTTACACTATAAAATAATTTTCATATGACTAGGTTTCTTATAAATAAGACTTTAGATTCATTGGACTTGGGTTGTATCATATGAATGTGATTCATTTTATGGCATTAGATTGAGTTTTCTATAAGAAAGAATATGGTATTAGATTAAGAAAGCCATATGGCATCTACAAGGTAAAGTGATTAAACACCATATTGGGACACTTCTATCTGGATTCCTAAATTTAGCGCATATAGCAACTTTTCGATAGAATCCATCATAAATCTCAAGCATCATCATCCATGTCCTACATATGAATTGCAGAATCATTCACCAAAATAATACTTGATCTTCTTCAAGTTGCAGGCTAACATTTATGAATGCAAATGACATTTGAGCCCAAAAAATAAGGTTGACTGGAAACCCCAACAATGGTCTGAGACATTAGGTTAACCCACATTTCTCCACCCTCTACTGTAGGAGGGATCACCACCTTTGCAAATGTTGGGGGACACTAACCATAAGTGAAGAACCAGGCAACCAACAACTTGCTCCTTTAAAAATAACCAAAAAGGGGGAAAAGAAATGATAAGAAATAACTAGAAAATGGAACGAAAGGGGATAATGGCCTCAACACAACAAGAACACTAACTTCAGGAGATTGAAGCAAGAACTCAACAAAGTTGGAAGTACCATGGCATCAAGAAGCCCAAGTCATTGTCCATTGGCTCTACCACCATTATGTTTGCCTCCGTAAGACAAAACCTATAGGCCAGAATAGGAGCCACCAAGTTGGAGTCAAAAGGATGGTGTGTGTGACCTAATCTAACATGAAACTAGTCTAAGGTGAGAACCTAATGACTGGAAGAGTGTTTTTTCTCTCCCTACAACAATTCACCTTCTTCATGGCAAGGCAGTGACAAAGCATTGGAGAGAAGGAAAAATACATGTCGGCCTTAATCCCTCCCCTGAGCTAGTGCAGGTCATGGTCGGGAACCCTAGACAGTTCCTAAATTTCTAGACCCAATGTCACTCAGGAGAAGAGACCTATATCACATCAGAATGGGTTTAATATCATTTTTTTTGTAGATATCCAGCCAAGGCTGGTTACAAGCATTGTGTTACATTAGACGAGGAGGACTGAAAGGGATGAGATAAGGCCTCATTATTCATATTAGACAGAAGATGATGGGGGCATGAGGGATGCACTCCAAAACAAGTAGGTTGTTTAAGACATTGTTTAGCTAACTAGTCAATAAGTTTATTTTGGTTCTGGTTGATGTAGTACACCGCTGGAGTAAGGTTGTCCAGGTTGAGCCTTCTAATACCAAGAACCAGCAACATATACTTGCTAGGCGGTGCTTCCCCTCTACTAATCCATTGAACAACCTTCTTGGAGTCAGTAAAGATCATCCCTAGCTAGTGTTGACACTCCGATAAGTACTCCATCCCATATTTGACTACCATCATCTCCCCCCTCATAGGATCATTGCCTCTTCCTCTCTAGGTCTTCCCGATAATCCAGTTGCCTTCAGTGGTGTGTACAATCAGGCTTGTAGCTATTGAATTCGTTGCTTTGTTCAATGTTGTATCAACATGTAACAAGATGTCTCAATTGAGGATGGGAAGTATGTACCTTGCAGCGTCAGTAGATCTTAATTCATCTTGTGGGGATTTCTGGAAGGCCACTTTTGAGATGCTTATATTTTATCTGTAGTTGTTTTCCACCACCGCCAGCGGTATCTGATGATGCTCGAAAATGAAGATGTTCCTGACTTTCCAAAGCCACCAACAAGTAATGGAAAAGGTTAGGGACCAATTAGGAACCTTGTTTAAATCTTTGAGGTTGAAGGTGATCCAATCCACCGTTGAGACACACTAGAAGAATAGAGAGGCCTCCTCAGGAAATAGCTTCATCCACACAGCTTTGGTTGTTGGGCAGTCCCTCATGGCGTGGAGAACAGATTCGATATCATGTTTACACCTTGGGCAGGAGGCATCCATGGTAAGATTCCTAGTGGTGTGCATTTCATTGGTTAATAGTCTATTGTGGTAGACTAACCATAAGTGTATCTTAACTGTTTGTTGAACTGGCTGGCTCCAAATGGCCATGACCCCAATAACTTGGTCAAGGGGCTCTTTGTTCATGAGGCTTCTGTAGGCAGAGGCTGTAGAGAACAACCCGTCTACATTGAGGTTCCATATCCTTTTGTCCCCGCCATATTCTTTCTTAGGAGAAGGCATGGAGAGAATATCCTCCATGGACTCATCAGTGAACCAGTAACGTAGAAAATCTCAGTCCCATTGCCCCTCATCCAAGACAAGACTTTCCACCTTGAGGTCAGTAAGATCGTCTAGTATCAGCCTTCCTTCCCACAATTCTGGTTGAATTCCTTCGCCTATCCAGGAGTCATTCCACACATTGATGTCATTTCCTGATATCAGAGCCATGCTTGAATTAGACTTGATGAAGGGAAGGAGAGTTTTAATGCCTCTCCAAGTGTGTGATCCAACTTTGTTCTGGGCATTTTGTCCTCCATACTTGGCATGCATGAGGGTAACCCAAGGGATTTTAAGATTTTGTATAAAGTTCCAGGCTAGTTTATCCACCAAAGCTTTGTTGAAATCCCTTATAGACTTGACTCCTAGTCCGCCCAGGTGACGTGGGAGCATGACTTTGTTCCAAGCAACCAAACTAATTTTAGATGCCACAAGAGAGCTACTCCAAATGAAGTTTCTTGTGAGTTGATCAATCTGGTCAGCCACGAATATGGGCAGGATAGCCATTTGCATAGCATAGCATGATTGTGATAGAATGACTGACTTTGAGAGAGTAACCCACCCAACCAAAGAAAGAAAGCAGTGCTACCAGCTTGTGATCCTTCCATGGATTCGTTCGATGAGGAATTGGAAGTGTTCTTTACTCTTTCTCTTGTGAATAATAGGTACTCCAAGATGGCGTCCCAGAATGGAGGTTTCCTTGATGTCAAACATTATGCATATTCTCACTCTTGTGCTCTGGGGAGAGTTGGTAGAGAAGAAGACAGAGGATTTTTCATTTGATAAGAATTTCCCGAAAGCTTTACTGAAGAGTCAAAGGCAATGTTTTATAACCCTTGCTTGTTTCGTGCTGGCTTCTCCAAACAAAATAATGTCATCAGCAAAGCATACATGGGAGAAAGAGAGGCACTGTCTGGTGAGTTGTACCGACTTCCATTCACCTCTGGAGACTTGGTCCTCGATGAGTTGGCTCAGTCGTTCAAGGCATAAAAACAATAGATAGGGGGATAAAGGATCTCCTTGCTTGACTCCACAGGAAGGTTTGAAGGTGCCAATGATGTTGTTGTTCCAAAGAATTGAAGTTTCTCCTGATCGGAGCAATTGCATGATGATAGAGATTACAGTTGGTGGAATACCAATTCTTTGAAGCGTGTCTTCCACAAAGGGCCAGCTCATCTTGTCAAACGCTTTGATGAGGTCCAGTTTGAGAGAAAAGTAATGCTTGAGGCATTGTTTGGACTCCATGGAGCTAATGATTTCTTGTACGAGGACCACATTATCACCTATCTTCCTTCCCAGCACAAAGCTGGATTGGAAGGGTGATATCCATCCTGACAGAAAAGGTTTTAATCTTGCAGCGATCACCTTGGACATAAGCTTGGTGCAGATGTTGTTCAAAGAAATTGGCCTGAGCTGGCCACATATTTCCGGATGGGGAATCTTGGGGATGAGTACCAGTCTAGAATTGGTACAACTGTCCTCGAGCGGGGCTCCGTTGAAAGGGGCTTGGATGAACTGGACCAGCTTGCATTGTAGAAGGCTCCAGTTCTTCTGTAAGAAAGCTGCATCAATACCATTCGGGCCTGGCACCTTTAAAGGTGCCATGGTTCTAAGCGTCTGCCAGATCTCCTCTTTCATTGGTAAATTGAGTAAGTCAGCCTTCTCCTGAGCCGGGGGTAGGGTGAAAGCTCCAATGAAGGATGAACAAGCTTATTGACGCACGATTGTAGGTGATTCTCATTACACGTTAGAAAAGAAATCTAAAACATGTTTATTCAAATAAACACCTTCCTCCATCCAATCACTAGCTTTATTCTTGAGCCTTGTGATTCTGTTGTGCCTCCTTCTTTCTTATACAGTGGCATGTAAGAATTTTGTATTGTTGTCGCCAAGGGCCACCCAGTCGCACCTTGCTTTTTGTTGCCAGTCGACTTCCTCCCTTCTTAGAATAGTGTCGAGCTTAGCTCTGATATCCACCATCTTCCTGGTGATGATGGGGTCAAACTTGACAGATAGTTGCAGCTGGTTCCAACGTATTTGGTGTCCCATTCGGTCCTTCTGTTTGTGATCATCTTTCCTAGTTTGAGCAACCCATTGGGATGCCTTATTAAGGAAGGTGTAACCAGCTTCAACTAAGGAGGCATTGGTGTCCCAGTTCTGCATAAGAAAGTTCTTGATTCAGTCTGTCAAATTCCAACTGGCTAGTGTGCGGGGTAATGGCTTCCTCTTGGGTCCTGGCGTAGCAGAGGAGATAAGGAGGGGGGCGTGGTCAAAGTGATTCTTCCCCATAATAGAGATCGGCCCCACAATTGAGGATTCCAACTAGGCCGCATTTCCCATGGCTCTATCCAAACGTTCATGGAGTAGACCTCTTCTAAACGTCATTCTTACACCATCAGCTCCCAGATCATAAAGAGTGTATTGTTGCATGGCCTCCTCAAAGTCTTGGTTGTTAGCATTGTCAAAGGATGTGCTCCCAAACTTTTTGGATCTAAACATGATGACGTTAAAATCACCAGCCACCATCCATGGATCAGTGATGGAAGTGGACAGATTCACAAGGTGGTTCCAGAGAAATTTGCAAGAGCCTCTAGTAGTGCCTCCATAAATGAAAGTGATGAATAAGGAATGGTCAATTCGATAATGAATGAATTGCTTGTGTGCAAGTAAAATCTCCAGATGGATGGCTGCCTTCCAAAGAACCCAAATTCCCCCCGAGAACCCCACTGCTTCCACTCTGTGAGATTGGGGGAAGCCGAGTTTCTTGACTATGTTCATAGCTCTGGTACCACTACAACGGGTTTCGAATAGGCTCACAACTAAAATCTGATATTTCTGGACTAAATCTTTTATTGTGTTTTGGGTGTCTTTGTCATAGACACCCTAAACATTCCAACACATTTCTTTCATTGATTAACTTCCTCTCGGGTGGAACTGCCCATCTCCTACACTTCTCTAGATCCTGAAGCAAGGATGGTTTCCCTCACTTCCTCATTGATGCCCGTCTTGGATCACCAACATTGATCACCTTCTAGTTTCGTAGATGGATGCATGTCAATGATTTTTTCAGGCTTCTATATGAGACATAAGCACCTCCTCCTACTGAGAGGTCACCCATGTGAAAGGGCATTGTGGGGAAGGGGGTTAGCACTTTCCTGCCCTTGCAGCATAGTGTCACCTGTGGGAACCGCAGCTGTATGGTTGGGAGTAGTTCCTTGAGCCCGGGTGGCTTTTGGGGGACCGATGTGGACTTGTTCTTGTCTCAGAGGAGCCTGATTCGTCATTTGGTTATTTGTGTGCTTCTTCCAGTGCCTTTTCTTCACACTCCAGTCTGTGCCTCCTACAACCCTAGTCGCGACATTGTCCGCGTCAATGACCTCATGGACCTAGTCATCTTCATCGAAATCCTCCATGCCTTAGAATTTGTTCGATGCTTGCCCTGCTTTGCTCGGCAGAGGGGCTGCAGCGGTTGGCTTCCTGGGCTTCCTTGGGATAGGCCTTGCATGTATCGATTCAGAGAAAGCTTCCTACCTTGGGGTTTCTTGGGGGATCAAGGTGCCTGCTTCAATACCCGCCTTCCTCACTTCTACCTCTGCATCTAGTCAAGTCCTACAGTCCTTCTCAGTGTGGTCTGCCTTCCCACAATATAAGCATATATATGGGATATTCTCGTATTCAATCTTGTACTTGATTCCACCTACTAGTATGATAGGAACTAGGGGATTTTCCATGTCGAGTTCCACCGTTAGACGTGAAAATTGTCCTCATCGCTACATCTTCATGTTCATGTCAACCTTGATGGTCTTTCCCAGTCTATCGCCAATGTCCTTGAGAAGTGCTTCTTAGTACAGGTGTATCGGTAGGTTTGGAACCCTAACCCAGGCTACAAATCGTGGAGGATTTGCTATGTTTGGGTAGAATCCAGGGGTCCATCATTGAACGGTGAGATAGGAACTAAAGATCAGCCAAAGCCCACCTGTAAGGGCATTAACATAGTCATCTTCGGCTTGAAGCTAGACGATGAAGAAGTCATTCGCATTATCGATCAAGTTGAAACTTCCTAGGGGTTTCCACAAGGCCTTCAGTCTGTCCCTTAGGGTTAGATACCCAATCTTGTGGGAAAGCAGCTTCACCACAACAGTATACTTCCATGGCTTCAGCAGTTCTTCTTTCCAGACATGAAACGAGGGGAAACCTTGGTCCGCCGTCACCTCTATGTTCGAGGCTTGCAGTGCGACGCTGCTACTGTCAGCATTGATGTGAATGTAGTTGTGTGGGATGTCGGCAATGTATCCCCTCATCATGTCCTTATAGGACATACAAGTAGAGTCTGCGGATGAAGTCCTGGTGGTGCATCCATCGTGAAATAATGGCAGGAAAGGTTGTTGACTTCCCACATTGTCGACTTTCATGGATGCCTCCACAGCCACCTGTTGCATCCCACCCACGATCTTGCAGTACCCTGAGCGTCTTCCTACTGCATCCCGACCTTGCGTCTTGCGGTACCCTGAGCGTGGGTAGTGTAGTTAAGCCGTAGGCCTGTCGTCCCCAGTGGGATGGAGCTCTGCCTCCTCATTGGGTCTCCTTCACCTTCTTCCCCCTACGCGCCTTAGTGGCCACGTCCATCACCTCCGATCGCCCTCAGAGAAACCCTAGGCGCTGTCATCGCCTCTTCTTTTTAATTATGTCTTAGGTAATGTCTACATTGACATCTCACTTGAGAAACTTTTGTCAAATTTTGTGATGGTGAAGCTCCCTAGTGGAGATGTGTAGGAAATCAAATTGAAGTTTGACACCCTACACTATAGATCTATCGGTTGCAAGGTTTTGAAACATCATTGTTACAACCCCAACTTTTGGGTTCTTTGGTGAGAAATGTAATTTCTCATATTAAATATATTGGAACAAATATTGATATAATATATTTTGAATAAATGGATTTCATTTACAATAGCCTTGATGATTATTTTGCGGGCTTTATTGGCTATTGGGCCCAATAACAAGGAAATTCAATTAGTAAATGAATAATTGAGTTTTTGAGAAAAGAATGAGGTAGAAACCTCTAGAAGGCAAAGGAATGTAATACAAGGATGGATTTCATGTCTCTTTGGTTCCTTGGGTCCCAAGAAGTCCAAAGTTGCATAGAGAATGTAATGAGAAAAGAAAAGACCAATTAAGTTTTTCCTTGTTAAGAAAGAAATTGATTAATAAAAGGGAAATATGAGAAATTGACTTTTAAAAGAAGATAAAGGCAAATAGATTTTCCCCAATATGGGAATCCGTGCCTTTGGGTTTCCTTGAGGTCCAAGGGACCCAAAATAATAAGATAATGGCAAAAGGAATAGGAATATAAATTAATTTGGATTAATTGATGAGTAACTTGGGAGAGAAGGAAACCTTCTCATCCATAACAAATTATTTCCCAAATTTAATACAGAGTTAGATAATGCCAAGACGTACATTCCCTTAAAATTTGAGAAAGAAAGGAATTATAGTTTGGGAGAAATCGATTTTGCAAGTTATTTGCAATTTGGGAATTAATTCTAAATTAATTGAACATATCTTTCCTTTGTTTTGGACGCAAGCGAGGAGGTCTGTTGGATCTTAATCCAACGGCCTAAGGTCATCGTCTTAGTCCCATTAGGACTGGGACTCTGTTGGATACAGGGTGAATTTTCCATCCTAAATCCTCAAGAATCCAGTGCATGAGCAAACCGGGTAATTGTCCCATTAGACTCAGGAGTTGGAACCAAAGAGGAAGATCCCTGGTTCGACAAGGATTGGCCTCCGTTTTGGGAAACCCCCAATTCCCATGAACTTGATCTCGACCCTATATATAGGGGAGGGCTATGGAGGGAACCAGCATCCCTAAATGCTAGCCCAAGCTCTGTGGAAGGAAGCAAGGAGTGCTTCAGTGCGTTCAATTGCTCTGCTTGTCTTGACCTGCACCTCCATCATCTCGGAGACCATTTTCGGAGTCAGACGAGTAAGGGGACAACCTTAGCATGTCCTTGGAAAGTGATTGGAGGTGTCATCGAGTTCGAAGAGGGAAGGCAAAGCTTCCTGGGAATCTAGCGTGAGCAAAGGAGGAGAGGAGCCCGAAGTCAACTCATAGGTTGACCATCGGAGCCTGCTTCTCTCGTGCGAGGTTGAGGAAGAAGAAGAATCAAAGAATTACTAAACTACCCCGCCACGCCTTCAGAACGGGTAAGGGCAAGTTCGGTCTTTTGCTATCCGTTGGATCCTCAGTGGACCGCGAACCATGGATCGAGCGATCCACAAATTTTCTGAATTAGCTAATAAAACGATAAAAAGGAATTATCTTGGTAAAATCATATCTGGTGAAAGAAAACTCGGATGCAAAAAGTCAATACATGAAAAATGATCATAAAAATATGAGGAATGCATTAAAAATTGTTTGAAAGCCTAAATCTATCTTTTTTTGTAAAAGTGCATATTTTGAATTAAAAGGGGATTAATTTGTGGTTAGAAACCCTAATGGTTGATAAAAGATATATTTAATCTTGCAAAAATGTTAATTCAAACATGATTTACTTGATTGATGATAATGATGGGTTTTAACCTGTTTTGATGGTAGAATTACAAGTTTAGGGTTTTTAACTCAATATGTTGATTAAAATGTTTAGAAACCCTATATTGGAGAAAAAGAAATGAAAAAAATGTAGTAATATGAAAAATAGGGTTTTCGTGGTCCAAACCTGATCTTCAGGACCTTAATGGAAAATAAGACAAGATAATTAGGGTTTGATGGATATTTGATAAAAGTAAGGTAAAAGTAATAAAAAGGAAGTGAAACCCTAATTACGGTCAAAACCCTAAAAAGGAGTAATAACCCTAGAAGACAACTAGGAGTAATAGATCATGATGACATGATTAATGATATAGAAATTGAATGCCTTTTTCAGGAACAAGTTGTGTGTGTTCTTGCTTGATTTCCTGATTGATTGAGTTATTTATGCATTCAAGTCTGCTTAACAGGTATGTGGTTAATTATGAATAACCGCCTTAGTTTCCTGAGGATTTTCTGGATGGTTAATCGCATTGAATGCAAATTATCAGTTTGGATGTTCATACTTGCAAAATATAATGTCACTATGATTATCACATTAATAATAGAAGTATGTATTCTCACACCTACATGCCACCATGATGGATGATGCCAAAGGTCAGGCCCAAATGGGTAGACCAATGGACACCTTGAGTGGTGACCCCATGCACCAAGCTTGGGAATGAGAAGGTGGCCTATGATATTGCATGACTAGAGGGCACCATGAGTGGTGACCCAAGCACCAAGCTCGGGATTGAGAAGGTGGCCTTAAGTCATTGGCAAAGGAAACCCTAAGGTGGGTATGCCAGGGTTAGGGCAAAAGCAGTGGAGAATGTCATACATGGAAAATGTAAATTGGCTGGTTAACTAACTTGATTGTGATAATTAGATTGTTATCCATATGTGCAAACTTTTAGTTGTCCCCACATACCAGTATATTTTCGATATACTGACCGACATTTTGTTTGTCAGTGTTTTAGGTACAACTCTGAAATGAACAAACGGTAAAGTGACACATTGTGAAAATAAAACATAAAGTGCAAGGAGGATTAGATAGAGTAGATTCAAGCTCGGGATAGATAGATTTCCAAAGTTTTTCAAAGGTAAGTAAAGTTTTAATTTTATACCCAATTCCAGTTTAGTTAGTAGAATTTCATAATTATTATTGATTATTTGTTGAACCTTTGATCTTGTTAATTGAATAACGATTCCAACCTTCGGGTCTCCCTTAATTGGGGGTTGCCGGGAGGAGGGGTCGTTACAATTGGTATCAGAGCATAGGTTCCTCATTTAATCTTTAATAATTATTAAATTTTACAAATTCCATAGAACCAAGGGAGTTATTAGAGGATTGTCTGAAAGACTGAGGTGTCTAGAAAAGGATCACGTCCGGGGGCTGGCAATATTTTCCTCTGCACCGCTAGTCGGGATATGAGGACTCCTGGATTGTGTGACTGCCTGGCCGATGTCTTAGGATATGACTCGAAATAAGATACCTTTAGGACTCTCTCATCTTGTTCATCCCTTCTCAACTCAAATTCTGTTAAGGACCTTAAGGATTAGGGTTTTCTCTCTTCTCCTCACCCTCTTGAGGTATGGGTAAGGTTGATAAGTATTAATGAATCCTCCACCAAACTAATAAAAAGCATGTAAATAAGATGTCATGGACATAAGCATAATAGAGTAAGCGTAAAGGAATAGATACATGCTTAGGTTGTATGACATGAGTTGTCAATGCCCTCAGGAGAGGCTTGAGGATAGGCCTGTTTAGCAAGAGGATGAGTAGAGAGAGTTAGTCTTAGAGGTAGATACCTCCATTAAAAGTAGAGACCTAGCACATCCTTTGTGGATGATGTTAACCCTAACCCTAAGTAAAGGTTAGAGAGAGAGATGGCATGATGAGAATAGACCAGGTGTTTGGATAAACATGTCTTGGATGCCATATGAGCCATGAGAAGTTATTGACCTAGCACCTTTGGCAACCCAACCCTAGGAAGGGTCGTGCATGTTTGAGCAAAGGATAACTCCTTCATGGATGAAGTTAGAGAAGAACCTATAGAACCCTATGGACTTGTGCAAGTAGGGTGTAGCTTACACCCAGAGTACGTCAGTAGTCCTGACAGTAGGATGAAACCCTAGACAAGGAATCATAATGGATGGCTTATGAGATAAGCATAAGGGGTTATGGATAAACTGGAGTAAACATAAGTTCGAGTATAGGCTTCACTCAGGTAGGGGCATTCTTATGAGATTGATCCTTCATGAAGAAAGGACCTCTTATAGAGAGGTTGGTTGTAGGATTAGCTCTAGAGAGACAGAGCAGACCTTAGGCAAGAAGGTTGGAAGCCTAAAACCCCGAAACTTGAGGAATAGTGGGGAGTCGAAGATAATGTGACCTAAGTGGATGATAGTGGTTGACTCATGCATGATCCCCGGAGGCTGATGATATCTTGGTTTCCTTTAGAGGAACCAAACCCTAGAGAAAGGATGAGTTTATTAATACCTATGTACCTATGATATAGATGAGAAGAAGAGTTCCTTAAATCATGTAACAGGTAGTAAGGCCTTGTACCTAGTTGGTTGTCCTTGAGGAGAGGTGTTGCTCATATAAAAGGATCATGGAAGTACATGACATGCCTTGGACATGCTTGTTTTGTGGTTAAGAGATTGAACATGCAGTTGGATACCCAAAGGTGGACTTAGGGTTCCTAGGCCTAAGAGGGGAAGTAGTGTGCCCGATGCTCATGATGAGATTTTAGTCTCTATAATTTTGAGCATGGTACTCCTCATGTGTAGAGAAAAGGGAACCCCTTAAGTTAAGGTATGTTTGATGAACCCCTCACAACTAAGTTGGTCTAATGTTGAGGATGAGAACAAGTATGACCTAGCATGGTTTGATAGGTGATCTGCTTGTGACTTAGTAGCTACTGGGTTAGACATGCTCATGTGAATATAAACCCTAAGGACAGTTGTGACCTTGTTGTCAAGAGTGTAGTTTCCTCCCATCCTGGGAGAGGGACCCTTTTGTTGGTTGTATACCAATTTTGTTGGTTTTGAGGTAACCTAAAGAGGTTTCATAGGATCTTGAGAAGATAAGTGAAAAGTACATGGTATGAGTATGAACATGTAGACCCATAGATAACCATCTCTAAGTGCATATGGATGTGTTACCATGGAGGTAACCGGTATGGGGTCTGACCAAGGTAGGCAGGTTGCCATGACCCCTATGAAGGGATGAAAGTCAGTCATGAATGCAGAGAGAGATGATGAAGGATTGGGTAAGGTTCTATGTTGGACATGTACTATAATAGAATCCTAAGTCTATCCTAGGGTCAGGTAGGGATAAGACCAATGGAAGAAGGAGTTGCCTAATTCCCTAGTTGCACATGACCATAGGGTTAGGAGGTAACAACTATCATTGTCTGAGGGCCATGGGTTAGGAGATTGATCACCTTCATGAACTCATGGGACCCAAAGGGAAGATGAGTAGGGCACTCTTGGGATGCATAAGGGAAAAGGGATGACCCCAAAAAAGTGTCGACACCCTATAGACCTAGAGGAGACGACCAAGGATTGTGTTTAGACCAAGTAGGGTTGAGACCAGTTTTCCATGGAAGTAATTTTTTATATCATGATGTTCGTGATGAAGAGACATAGGTGGCATGTTTCAACTTAGATTTGAAAGTGTACTGGCAAGGTGGGTTGTACCATCTCTACTCTTGGAACAGGAAGAACTCTGTATTTGGACTGCAGCCAAATGCTTATTTCCTCTTGTTATGGGAGTGAGAGATAGGACAGTACGCATGCGTTACATCAAGGATAAAAGATGATGGAAGTTGGAACGTTGCTACAAGGTATGAGGATAGAAATGATAACATACCTTTGTGGAGTGAATGATACATGGATGGTTTACAAACACTAAGAGTATTAAGGAAATCATCTTGTGAGGATGTTTTATCATGAGCTATGTGGAATTTGCAAGTTATGCAAAGTTGAGTTGAATCACAATGAGGATGAGCTCAGAGTTTCTTGATGAAGACAAACTTAGAGTTTGAGATGATATGATAAGTGGAATATGTGGAGGTGTATGTCTTCAACATTACCTAACACCTAAGGATAAAAAGTGGTAATGAATGCTCTGGTTGAGATATAGCTGCCTAGTTAGTTGGAAGCTAGAAGAAGTTGAGGTTGTTCGACTAACCCTATGTTTGGAAACTGGATGTGTTTTGGCTAACACACAGATGTAACAAGATATGTTGAACAAGTTAATGGTTGTTTGGATAACCCGTTTAGTCCTTGATGTAGTAAAAGTATGGTGATAGAACCTCAGATACACTTCTTTGGATAGGAAGGTAATACAACCCTTTTGATAATGGTTTAGGGTTTCTGAGGTATCATGCTTGAGGAATCATAACAATATAGGAGGTCATGATATACCTTGGTACTACAAAGATAGTAAGTGATGGTAGCACTCTGGATGCTTAAAACAAATTTGCATGTAGCATGTGGCCATACAAGCCAGGAAGTGAAGGACGGACACCAGTAACCCAGTGTATTGATATAGAGGATAAAAGAGTCCCTGAGAGGGAATGCGGGTTCATCACTATGGATGTTGTGGCGAGTCTCCCTTTGACCCCGAAGGTCAAGATGCAATATGGGTTATGGTAGATCGCCTTACCTAGATAACATGAGGAAGAAAGGAGTAATGTCAAGAGACAGATTTTGTTGAACTACATAAGAGAGATAGATGCTTCAACTACACCATGATGCGAGTTCAAAAGTTCTTGAGTATGACCTAAAGGTTCACTTCCATGAGGTGGGAGTAGATACATAAAGAACTCGATGATAGTATAGTTTATCACCCCATACTAATGAATAATATGATCCAGACTAGAGGGTCTGATGAGAGCATGTGTGCTCATTTAGGGTGATACATAGAGACATTTCTTAAGATGTGATGTTAACCACCATAGCCTTTATCGGGATGCAAGAAGTCTTATGGAGAGGTTGTGTCATTCACCACTTAATTAAGACGATGTTGGTGAAGGAGGCCTCGCGAAGGTCATAAAAGAACCACAGTGTGTGCAAATGAAGTCGATTTGATCGTGCAATGGCTGAAAGAGAGCCCAGTGGTGACATGAGTCACGAGCTGATGCAAAGTAGACTGACATTCAGTTCACTGTGGAAGAATATGTGATGTAAAAATCCGACCCCTCTAAGCTACAACTGAGAAAGCTGAGTCCCCGATATATGGTTCCATTCAGATGGATTGGTGGAGATGGTTGTGTTTAGCCTTGCCCTCAGGATAACATGATGTGTAATGTGTTCCATGGGTCCGATCTAGAGCACTATGTGAGGTATCCAAGCCATGTTTGAGCCCTAAACCTATTCAGCTTTTGAGAGGCTGAAATGTCCCGAGTCACCTATGAGGGTATGATATACTAAGGTCATAAAGTACTCAGATGAAAGAATATGAGATGATGAAGGTTCTTGGGAAGCACCATGGAAAGGGTGAAGCCTCATGGGAGCCCTAATGGACATAGGAAAGACTTATCCGGATTTGTTTGCTTGATGGAATTTTGAGGACAAAATTCTTATAAGAGTGGAAGGATGTTACAACCCCAACTTTTGGGTTCTTTGGTGAGAAATGTAATTTCTCATATTAAAGATATTGGAACAAATAATTATATAATCTATTTTGAATAAATGGATTTCATTTACAATAGCATTGATGATTGTTTTGCGGGCTTTATTGGCTATTGGGCCCAATAACAAGGAAATTCAATTAGTAAATGAATAATTGAGTTTTTGAGAAAAGAATGAGGTAGAAACCTCTAGAAGGAAAAGGAATGTAATACAAGGATGGATTTCGTGTCTCTTGGGTTCCTTGGGTCCCAAGGAGTCCAAAGTTGCATAGAGAATGCAATAAGAAAAAAAAGACCAATTAAGTTTTTCCTTGTTAAGAAAGAAATTGATTAATAAAAGGGAAATATGAGAAATTGACTTTCAAAAGAAGATAAAGGCAAATAGATTTTCCCCAATATGGGAATCCGTGCCTTTGGGTTTCCTTGAGGTCCAAGGGACCCAAAATAATAAGATAATGGCAAAAGGAATAGGAATATAAATTAATTTGGATTAATTGATGAGTAAATTGGGAGAGAAGGAAACCTTCTCATCCATTACAAATTGTTTCCCAAATTTAATACAGAGTTAGATAATTCCAAGACGTACATTCCCTTGAAATTTGAGAAAGAAAGGAATTATAGTTTGGGAGAAATTGATTTTGCAAGTTATTTGCAATTTGGGAATTAATTCTGAATTAATTGAACATATCTTCCCTTTGTTTTGGACGCAAGCGAGGAGGTCTGTTGAATCTTAATCCAACGGCCAAAGGTCATCATCTAAGTCCCTCTAGGACTGGGACTCTGTTAGATACATGGTGGATTTTCCATCCTAAATCCTTGAGAATCCAGTGCATGAGCAAACCGGGTAATTGTCCCATTAGACTCAGGAGTTGGAACCGAAGAGGAAGATTCCTGGTTCGACAAGGATTGGCCTCCGTTTTGGGAAACCCCCAATTCCCATGAACTTGATCTCGACCCTATATATAGGGGAGGGCTATGGAGGGAACCAACATCCCTAAACACTAGACCAAGCTCTGCGGAAGGAAGCAAGTAGTGCTTTAGTGCGTTCAATTGGTCTGTTCGTCTTGACCTGCACCTCCATCATCTCGGAGACCATCGCCGGAGTCCGGCAAGTAAGGGGACGACCTTGGCGTGTCCTTGGAAAGAGATTGGAGGCGTCATCGAGTTCGAAGAGGGAAGGTGAAGCTTCCTGGGCATCCGGCATGAGAAAAGGAGGAGAGGAGCCCGAAGTCAACTCATAGGTTGACCACCGGAGCCTGCTTCTCTCGCACGAGGTTGAGGAAGAAGAAGAACCGGAGAATTACTAAACTACCCCGTCGCACCTTCAGAATGGGTATGGGAAAGTTCAGTCTTTCGCTATCTTATCACTAACTTAGGCGCACGTGTCCATGGTCGTTGGATCCTCAGTGGACCGCGGACCATGGATCGAGCGATCCACAAACTTTTTGAATTAGCTAATAAATCGATAAAAAGGAATTATCTTGGTAAAATCATATCTAGTGAAAGAAAACTCGGATGCAAAAAGTCAATACATGAAAAATGATTAGAAAAATATGAGGAATGCATTAAAAATGGTTTGAAAGCCTAAATCTATCTCCTTTTGTAAAAGTGCATAATCTGAATAAAAAGGGGATTAATTTGTGGTTAGAAACCCTAATGGTTGATAAAAAGATATATTTAATCTTACAAAAATGTTAATTCGAACATGATTTACTTGATTGATGATTAAGATGGTTTTTAACCTGTTTTGATGGTAGAATTACAAGTTTAGGGTTTTTAACTCAATATTTTGACTAAAATGTTTAGAAACCCTAAATTAGAGAAAAAGAAAAGAAAAAAATGTAGTAATCTGAAAATTAGGGTTTTCGTGATCCAAACCTGATCTTCAGGACCTTAATGGAAAATAAGACAAGATAATTAGGGTTTGATGGATATTTTATAAAAGTAAGGTAAAATTAATAAAAAGGAAGTGAAACCCTAATTACGGTCAAAACCCTAAAAAGGAGTAATAACCCTAGAAGACAACTAGGAGTAATAGATCATGATGACATGATTAATGATAGAGAAACTGAATTCCTTTTTCAGGAACAAGTTGTGTGTGTGCTTGCTTGATTTCCTAATTGATTGAGTTATTTTTGCATTCAAGTCTGCTTAACAGGTACGTGGTTAATTATGAATAACTGCCTTAATTTCCTGAGGATTTTCCGAATGGTTAATCGCATTGAATGCAAATTATCAGTTTGGATGTTCATACTTACAAAATATAAAGTCACTATGATTATCACATTAATAATAGAAGTATGTATTCTCGCACCTACATGCCACCCTGATGGATGATGCCAAAGGTCAGGCCCAGATGGGTAGAGCAATGGACACCTTGAGTGGTGACCCCAGGCACCAAGCTTGGGAATGAGAAGGTGGCCTATGATATTGCATGACTAGAGGGAACCATGAGTGGTGACCCCAGGCACCAAGCTCAGGATTGAGAAGGTGGCCTTAAGTCATTGGCAAAGGAAACCCTAAGGTGGGTATGCTAGGGTTAGGGCAAAAGCAGTGGAGAATGTCATACATGGAAAATGTAAATTGGCTAGTTAACTTGATTGTGATAATTAGATTGTTATCCATATGTGCAAACTTTTGGTTGTCCCCACATACCAGTATATTTTCGATATACTGACCGACATTTTGTTTTTCGGCATTTTAGGTACAACCCTGAAATGAACAAATGGTAAAGTGACACATTATGAAAATAAAATATAAAGTGCAAGGAGGATTAGATAGAGTAGATTCAAGCTCGGGATAGATAGATTTCCAAAATTTTCAAAGGTAAGTAAAGTTTTAATTTTATACCCAATTCCAGTTTAGTTAGTATAATTTCATAATTATGATTGATTATTTGTTGAACCTTTGATCATGTTAATTGAATAACGATTCTGAGCTTCGGGTCTCCCTTAATTGGGGGTTACCGGGAGGCGGGGTCGTTACAATCATCATGGAGACTATCCTAGTGCTTAGTAATACAAAAACTTCCTAAATCCTTTGATTAGGATAGAAAGAGTTCTTGGTAAGATATAAAATGCCTAAACCCTTTGATTAGGATAGAAAGATCTAGGAGCAGAAATGGGCTAAAGCCACTCCTCACACCAACCCATCTACATGTTCTAAAGAGATGGCTGGATATAGCTCCTAGACTTCCATAGTCATCTAAGTAAAGAAGAAGATGAAAAGGAAACTTTTGGTCCCAATGGTAATAAGATAACTAATGATGATCAAATAATACTAGAGTGATCAAAAGGTACTTGAGAGTAGACCAATCAAGGAAACCAAATAAATAATGAGTAGGAGTACTCACTATTATTGGAGCAATGTTGGAAATGCAAATAGGCGATGGTTAATGATACACCCAAACCTATCACCTTGGATAGTCAATTTGTGGTACAGGAAGACATGAAGAACCTTAAGAAACATGGTGTTAACAATGGAAGCCATAGACCTCCCATAATTAGTAACATTGTCACATTAATAATAGTGAGAAGAGGATTCTCATAGTTCTTCTCTAGTTTGGGGAGGAAATTCAGTATATGGTTTCTAATTGTTGTCCATAACTAGATTATAAAAGATGTATCTTTTCCAAGAACCTGGCATAAATTGAAGGATTTTTTTAGAAAATAAAATGTCAATATCCAGTCTGACATGCAAATCATTTTCACAAATTCTTTTCTAATCGGGTTTCTACCTTATATCATGTTGGTTAGTCTTCCATATCCTACCTTTAGAAGATGGATAAAGGCCAAATCTATGTAGGTTGGAACTCAAATATTGGAAAGTGGAAATGATTCATGCCATGGATCATGCCTTGATAGTGAGTTGATTTGACACAAAAAGTTTCTCATGCATTATTATTATAGTGGATGGATCAAACTTAGAGACAAAGAGAAGAAACCTATGGGAGACAATTAGAAGACCTACACACCAACATGATTCATGGTTCATAATTAACAATTTCAACCATGTTAGGAATGTTATGGAGAAGATAGGTTAGTTCCTTATTCCTAACCAAGTGTTGGAGACACAAAATTGTTCTATGGATTCATGTGGTTGTTGGAACACAACATGGTGGGTTGCTACACCACTTGGTTAAACAAATAGGGACACATGAGGAAAATCTTTGTGCAAGTGGATAGGGGTCTCATTACTGAGACATGGATGGATATATTACCAAACAACCATATAAAAATTGACCGCTAACCCATTTTGCAACCATTCATGGATGTTGATTGAAATAAAGGTGAAGAAGATACTCTCACAAAATGCCCAATTTATGGTGTACATGGACGTGACTATAAGAAGTGGTGATGAAGAGTCGATCTATAAGAGTGAAGAGGAATAAATAGCTCATTTTCGGTCAAAATATGTAAAACACAAACTATATAGTTGAGAGTGTGGTCTAAAAAGAATGTGAACATCAAGAGCCATATTATCAAAGAAATAATTGACAATGAAGATATAGCCTAGGTTACTAGATGCAAACCTCTTTATCAAGAGGCTATACATGTAATAGATAGAGTGGGAGTGAGACTCTATCATGTGGATAAAGTGGAGGAGAGTTAACACTAGAAGAGGAGTCATCTAAATTAAAGATAGTGATAGAAATTTGAGGGTCTACTATTTTGGTTTAAAGAAGGAGCTAAAAGATAGTTTGTAGTCCATGATTAAGATTGATGGTACTATTCAAGAAGCTAGGAAATTGGTTATAGAGAAATTTATCTCTTTCTTTCACAAAATTTTCAATCAAAACCCTTCTAATGTAAATCCACCCCTCTCTATTCATAGGACATATAAGAGACAAATATGTATCTTTGCAAATTATCTACATAGGAATAGGTAAGAGAACTCATGTACTCTTAGGGGAATACAAAGAACATGGCCCAGATCTGTCACTGGCTTTGTAATATCCTCAATTTGGTGAAATTCAATCATACAAATATAAGGCATGAATTGATAAGTTATTTCTTAATTACATTTTGATATAATAATGTGGGTTTGACCCAGGGTCAAAGTAAGGCTCATGACACTTTGTTTTGCAAATAGGTCCTTGTGGACAAAAAAAGGGAATTAGCGCATGAATAAAAGCTAATGGCATTTGAGAGGTTAGCTAAACTATATGTGAGGATATTGTCTCAAACCCATCTTTTTTTATGATTAGTCGAATTTTGAGGACAAAATTCCTATAAGAGGGAAAGGATGTTATAACCTGGTTTTTCCCATGTTTTCATATATTTGGTTGTAAATAATATAATATGAAGGACACATTAGAAAGATGGTTCTCTGTGTGTCTTGTTTGGAAATTGTGGTTCAAAAGTGCAAATATTTCATATGGGATTCATTTTGTGTGGGTTAATGTTTGATAATCCAATAATGTTTTTGGGAAAAAATAAGAGTGGAAACTCCAATAAAAAAGGTTTCTAAAAGTAATGGACAATTGACATTTCTAAATATAGAATTGTGTGAAATCATCTAGAAAAGAGAGTTTTTGTTCATAAATAAAGGATAGAGCCTTTGTGGATAACTATATAACTGAAATATTGTATAATATGCAAGTTCCCAAAAAGAAAATAAAATATGTGAAGTTTTAGATAATTAAGAGTAATTATCTAGCCATAAGTGGCAATACAACGTTTTGGGAATAAAAAATGAATGTCTCGGTCTGACTTTTGGTAAACTTGTAGAAGATAATGAAAAGAAGAGAATTCTAAAATTTTGAAGAAAAATGACTTTCAATTGGTGTGAGAAATAAAATTAAGAATATACTAAAACAAACAATTTCATGCATAAAAGTTGTTCCTTAAAATCCCATAAAATTCACTATAGTTGCTAAAGGCTTTCATGAGTTTCCCTCCAAATTTCATAGAAAAAGGATATTTCTAGTGGCCTACAAAAATTCGTAGAGAGAAAGGAATCTACTTGAAATAAAGGAATTATATTCCTTTTTGAAGAGAGAGAAAAGGGGCCTCTAGAAATATCTTTTTGGCACCAAATCTCTTCCACATTGAGATTTTATTATTAAGAACCTTCCTTTGAAATTTGGGACCAAGAGGATTGAGGAGGAGAGAGATATTTATTAATTACTCTTTCCTAAAGTGAAAGTCGTTAATGGATAATGTGTTATTGTCACAATTTATTTAGAAACTTAGGGCCCAACCCTTTAGACCATGCACATGATCTTATTTTTGAATCTCACATCTGAGGGCTCTGGGTTGTTGTCTAGCTTGAGGCAAAATAGGAAAGCTCATGAACAGGGTGCTTGATTCTCCTGTGCCAGGTTCTCTCTCTATAGATCATCTCTCATCTTTATTCCTTGTCATGTGTGTTCGGGAGGAAAGGTTGAATGTAGACATCCCTAGATGGACCTACCTCAATAAAAATTCATGATTTCCCCAAACTTGGATCGGAACCCTACCCCCTTAGATGTTGGGTGACCCTAACTTATAAATAGGGGCCTCTATCCTTGGCTTGAAGCTAGGATTTCTATCCGCATAAGCATGTGATAGAGCAGGGTTTCATGAAAACCTCTCCCATGCCTCTACCATCTCTCCTTTAACTCCCTCTCTACTTTGTTTTCTTGTACACCATAGGTGGTCTTTGGCTAGGTTGTCGTGATTTCCGATCCAAATCTGAGGTCTCTTCATGTTCGGATTGGTCTTGTGAATGACTATGTACTAGAGGTTGGATCCCCAACACTCGAACACCCCAAGTCAACCACTTGGTTAACTACCTGTGGAGCCTAGTTTGCTAGAAAGCAAAGAATGAAGGAGGAAGAATATGAACTACAAAAAGACTTCCCTACCCTTGTAGTTAGAGTAGCACGGTAAGGATTTTATCATCCTTTAACCCTTTCTTTTAACTCTGCCACGTGGGCAAGGCTTGATGTGGTGGCACAAGCACTTTATATCAGCCCAACCTTGTGAAAGAGTGGGACGATGAGTGGGCTGTAAGGTGTCCTACTCTGATTGGCTGAGATCTAATAATTTTGTGAAAATCATAACTAATGATTAGTAACTCAGATTGAGACAAGTTTTATATGATTGATCAGGAGAATGAGAGAAACCCAAATTAAATATAAGGGAGACCTAATCATGATGCCATCTCTAAAGGTAATTTTAACATGTGTTTAAAAGGTGATTAAAGTATAAAAACCCTATCTTTGAGTATTAGAATGTTAAATATGTTAAAAATACTTCTTTTATGCTATTATTTGATCTTGTTGAATATATGTTTTCCATGATGACCATGATAATAAAGATGATAATTAGGGTTAACAAAGTGAATAATTGGTGATAGGTGTTAAAGTGGTGTTTAATGCATAAAACCCTAGTTTTTGATGAATAAGTTGTTAATCATGATTCTTTAAAATGAAAATTGATAATATGGAATACAATGGTAATTTAACATGATTATGGCCATGATGGCGATATTTAGGGTTTCTAAATGGATAACCATGTATATGAAGAATTAGAGTTCTAAAATTGAAGATCATAACTTGGTGTATTATTAATGAGCGTAATTGGATCTAAGTGATCATAATGAAGGGGATATGTTGGATATAGTGATTAGGGTTACAAATGATGTCTGATGTGGAATAAATAAATTAATATGTGATGGATTTAGGGTTTACACCATTGATCCTAATACAACCACAAACATGACCCTAATCCCTAGATTAGGTTTGAGTAGGGTTTAATATATTTAATGTGATAGTGATACTTTAGGATTTACATTCATGAATACTAAAGTTAATTTTTTAATTTGCTTGGATCTGCTGATCAGATTGATTGAATCTAATTGAAGTATAATTGTATAATCTGCATGGCTCACCACCAAGGTACACGGTTACCCCTATGAATACCCTCATTCATTTTCCGGTGCTTTCTAATGTTTCTCGAGGATTGAGCAATTAAAATGTTGGTTGTTTATTTACATTGTGTTCAATCATAATGCCACTTGAGTATCACTTAAAGAAAGATTATATGAATAAAATATCAGTTTATATTTGCAAGTAATTGTTGGAACATATGTTGTGATTTACTTGCACATTTTGGACGCACCTGACATGAATTTACCGTGCGTAAAATGCAAGTGCACGCGTCAGAGTAATATAGGCCTTTGTGAGGCCCGAGTCGAACTCAGGGAAACATAATTATTGGTAGACTACTACTAACTACTTGCAATCAGCTAGTCCGGTTGAAATGATTTGAGAGTTGATTGAAAAAGAAAAGAAAAATAAATGAAAACCGAGCAATCGATTAAATGTTTGGTTTAATCAATTTAATTGGGAATCTTTAGGATTGTGGTTTCACTGTAGGTTCTCGTTGTATTAATTCCTACATAGTTATCCTAATTTGTCTCTCATCCCAGGTAGTGGCCTATATTCAGAATTGCTCACTTTCGTGATACAATTCACTACCTAAATCTAAGTCAGTTCCACGGTAGTAGTAACCTATACCCTAAACTAGGTGCATGAAGACCATACTCTAGGTTTCCACTATTAACTATACATCGCCTTGTTCAAAGGATTTATTAGTTAATGTGAATTTCATCTCTTTTCAACCATTAATTCTTCTTTCAAAGTAATTAAAGGCATTAGATTATCATTAGGGTGATCAATCATAATGATATAATGGAGAAAATGAAATCATACCACGGATTTAAGAGACAAATTATGAAATACTATGGTAAAAATGTCATACAACAATCACTCGGGCTACTCCCGATCCTAAAGATAAAGGGGATTAGCCCCGCATGTTCATCTCCATGAAAGACATGATGAGAGAAAGGGAAAACATGGAGAAAACGTGGATAGAAGTAATGTAACCCCTGAACGGAGGAGATATGGGCATTCCTCAGCATAGAATGAGTGGTCTACAGCCTTTCGGTAGTGGAAAGCTCCTTCTGTAGCTCTCAGAATGATCGAGGCATGGCTCTGGGCTCCGTTCTTCTCTCCTTTCCTCCTTGAGACTTGTGCAATGACTAATGACGTGATGCCCTCTGATGTGGCGGCACATATGGCGTCCTCTTTTCAGTCTCTTCCTCAGCAATGGGCTCTGCTGTTGCTTCCTCTACAACATCCTCTATTGGTTCTGTGATTGTGACCTCCTCTGTAGCCTCACATGTGGTCTCTGGCTGGGGTGTGCTTGGTTCATTGGCCTTAGAGTTTAAAATCTTCTTTCCACTCCTTAACCGAATTGCTTTGGCTTGTTGATTTCCTCCTGGAACATTTGTATTTCCTGGAAAACCTTGCTGCGTTGGTTTCTTCAAGCTTGAAATCTCTGCTGCCATCTGTGCTAAGGATGTCTCGAGTGTCCTCATCTGAGCCCCATGACTTTGTAAAGTTTTCCCAAACTGATTCATGAACTCTCCTTGTTGCTTGATTTTTTGACCAAATATGCTCATGAGTTCTTGATTATTCTTGATTACTTGATTGAGCAACTCATTTCTCTTTTCTTCTGTAGTGGGTTGTGGCTTAGATTCTGGATCCTACAAGAAATTGTTGGGATCTTTCCAGGAAAATTTCTTATCCTTCCTCCAGGAATAGTCATTATTCCTACATCCCTGTTGCTGACGCATGAATTTCACCTATGCTTCATCATCAAACTCTTCATTTTCTTTTGCCAGAAGTCTCTTTGCAATCAGATCCATCTTATCATTCAGTTCTTTAATGACTTAAGTGTCCCCTACAGATCTAACTTGTTCATGTGCATCTCTGGTACCCCAGGACTGCTTCTTTGCCATGTTTTTAAGAATCTCCCAACACCTTGTATCAGAAAGAATCTTGATCCTGCTAAATCTAAATTGCTTCTGTCATGCTCATTAAGCGTGAAGTAGAAAATCTTCACCTATTTTTCCTTGTCTAACCCATGATGAGGGCATCTTCTCAGCATTATCTGAAATCTTTCCCATGTCTCTGAATAAGTTTCCCCTGCATTCTGAGTGAAGTTGTGGATTTTCCTGATTAAATCATTAGTCTTCTTAGGTGGGAAGAAACACTCAAAGAAAACCTCAAGCATCTGATCCCAAGTCTTGACAATCTCATCATCCAGATTATGAAACCACTCCCTTCCATTTCCTACAAGAGAACTTGGGAACAGTTTCAAATACAGTGTCTCCTATGGAAAACGATCGATCTTGATCATGTTACAATTCTCCACGAAGGTGCTTATGTGGGCCACTGGATCTTCGTTCTTTAGTCCATGGAATGCTTGAGATTTGACTAGATTTATTAGTACCGAATCAATTTTATAAGTCGGGATGTTGATTGCCTGCTTCTTGATCGGCCCTTTTGATGCGGAGGAAGAAGACGCTTTGATCTTTTCCCATATCATCTTTTCTTCATCTATCTCTTCTTAGTCAAAATCTGAATTTACTCTCTCGGATTGATTCTGAATGTAGTGTTCCTTGTCGTCTGATCCCGAAGATGGGACCTTTGGTAATGACTGTGCATAGTTTGTGCTACGCGTGCTCACCATGCACTGGTAACTGCAAAATGATATATTTAGTTAAGTACAGTGCTAGACGAATATAGATTTCTAAAAAATAGACAATCAATTGCAAGAATTAAAAATGTAACTAAAAGAAAAAGGTAGCCTAGAGTGGCCCCTTATAGCACTCGTAGTGCCAACAATTGTCGTTTCCCCGACAACGGCGCCAAAAATTTGACACGAATTTAACGTGTGTAAAACGCAAGTGCACGTGTCAGAGTAATATAGGCCATTGTGAGGCCCGGGTCAAACTTAGGGAAACGTAATTATTAGTAGACTAATACTAACTACTTGCAATCAGATAGACCGGTTGAAATGATTTAAGAGTTGATTAAAAAAGAAAAGAAAAATAAATGAAAACTGAGTAATCGATTAAATGTTTGGTTTAATCAATTTAATTGAGAATCTTTACGATTGCGGTTTCACTGTAGGTTCTCATTGTATTAATTCCTACACAGTTATCCTAATTCATCTCTCATCCCGGGTAGTGGCATGTATTCAGAATTGCTCACTTTCGTGATACAATTCACTACTTAAATCTAAGTCGGTTCCACGGTAGTAGTAACATATACCCTAAACTAGGTGCATGAAGACCACACTCTGGGTTTCCACCATTAACTATACATCGCCTTGTTCAAAGGATTTATTAGTTAATGTGAATTTCATCTCCTTTCAACCATTAATTCTTCTTTCAAAGTAATTAAAGGCATTAGATTATCATTAGGGTGATCAATCATAATGATATAATGGAGAAAACGAAATCATACCACGGATTTAAGAGACAAATTATGAAATACTATGGTTAAAATGTCATACAACAATCACCCAGGCTACTCCCAATCCTAAAGATAAAGGGGATTAGCCCCGCATGTTCATCTCCATGAAAGACATGATGAGAGAAAGGGAAAACATGGGGAAAACGTGGATAGAAGTGATGTAACCCCCGAAGGGAGTAGATACGGGCTTTCCTCGATGTAGAATGAGCGATCTACAGCCTTTCAGTAGTGGAAAACTCCTACATCTCTCAGAATGATCGGGGCATGGCTCTGGGCTCCGTTCTTCTCTCCTCTCCTCCTTGAGACTTGTGCAATGACTAATGATGTGATGCCCTATGATGTGGCGGCACATAAAGTGGGTTTTCTGAACTTTAATCCCCTTTCCAGAGTAATTATTAGTCTAATTATTTACCTATGGTCATGAAGGCATAAGTAAATCAAGCAATCTCCACAATTATATATCCAAGAAATGAGAATTCTATATTAATTCATGCAAAAATTCAATATAACGGTTCCCCGGGCTACTCCCGGGTCCTAAGGAACGATGGGGATTAACCCCGCATGGTTGAAAATGGAGAATACATAGGAGTAGAGAAGACAATTGTGGGAAACATGGGGGAAAATCTTGTAATCCCTGATACGAAGGTGTTCCTGGAGATCCTCCTCGAAAAACGTGCATTTTGCAGTCTTCTGGCAGCAAAATCGCCCGTCAGAGGTGCTTAGATCGCCCGGTTGCCGGCCTTCGACTCTCGTCTCCTCTCTCCCTCCTTCTTGGATGTCGTGCATCATGATATGAGATCCCCCTAGGGCTGGCCATGCTCTCCTTAGGTCATAGGACCACTTTACGGCACTGAAAAAGCCCAACCGTCATATTAGAATGCTCCGTTTTAGTACAGAAATTCGGCAGATCCCGACGCTGTCGATACCATCGACACCCAGGTCGATGGTATCGACCATGATGTTGATATTTCTTTCCAAAATTGAGTTTTGGGGTTTATTCCTGATGAAATGTCGATACTATCGACACCATGGTCGATGGTATCGACTCTGGACAGTGTGAAAGTACCTGAAAAAGTGTCGAAACATGTGCATAAATCTGGGGATTATATAAAATCATATAAATATGATAAAATAAGTATAATTTGATGCAAATAGAGTTTAAAGGCCAACTATAGTGAATTATACAAATATAATCAAGAAAATGACAAATACGTGCATAAAACAGATATAAAATAAGCCTGTAAAAGTGACTCAAAACCCATGCATCAGCACCTTACGTACCAGTATGGCAACATATTGATCGCATATTTGTTTCATGCTATTTTTGGTATAAATCGATATACATGATAAAGGATATGAAGATAAAGATGGAAACTACATGAAGGAAGTAAAGATTTAAAAGGAGGATTATCTAGTTATTTCTTCTCAAATGTAAAGTTCTAAGGATAGAAAGTTCATGTAAGAAACTTGCAAAAAAATTACTTAATTAATGAAATTGTTTTCTATTATTTCTTATTTGACTAATTTAAATCTTGGGTAAAAATTGTAGGTAATGGCTCTCATATTTTTGGACTTCCTTAATTGGGCATTGTTGAAAAGTTAGGTCATTATATTTGGTATCAGAGCATAAAAATTTTCAATTAATATTTAAATGTTTATAATTTCAAGTAATCTGTAGAAATATGAGGAAATCATTAGGGCACTTTCTAAAGAAAATGGTGTCTAGAAGGGACCACAACCTGGGGGACTGGAAAATTTTTTCCTTAGCATGGCTAGTCAGCTTATAAGGACTCCCGTACTTGTACATCCTACCAGACCAAAGTTGGACCATTTTTCCCAAAGTAAAATACCTTTAGGGTATCTTCTCATCTTGATTCATCCATTTCTCATCCTTTTTGCTTAATAAACCCTAAAAGAAATTTCTCTCCTCATCTAAAGTTAGGATTATTGAAAAGAAGTAGGATTACCGTATCTTGCACCAATTAATGTACATGTAATGTGGAATTAATAATGTACATGTAATGTGGAAGTAATAACGTACATGTAATGTGGAAATAATAATGCACATACAAAAGTAAAGAGAATATGTTTTATGTCCGTATGAGGGTAACCCAAGATAGAACTAGGGTTGGTTGGGAAGACCCTGGTGGGTCAAGGGACATAGAAACCTTAAGAGGTAGGGTGTAGTCTCTATAAGCTAAACCCAAACCCTAATCTCGTGGGAAATGGGAGTAGAATGGGTAAAATGGAAACCCTACCAATATGAACCCTAATTAGGGTAAGATAAATGATAATTAAGAAAAAGGTAAATAAATCTATGTGACCTAGATTTCCATGTATGAAAGTAGAGAAATTTATGCATGTTGTATGTGAAAAAGATTAGAATATATATTATTAACATAAAGAACCAATTGTTATACATGAAAATGAAAAACATGAATATAACATGTTCATTGCCCTAATGCTATCTCTTAAGAAATGAATGGATAAAAAATACCCCATTGAGAGGGTAAGCTGCCCCCAGTGAGTGGGTATGCTACCCATAGTAAGTGGGTATGTTATTGAGATTATCTCCAGAGAATGCTACCCCCAAAGAGTGAGTATGATATTATGGACACCCCTAGTGAGTGAGTATGGATGGAGATCACCACCAGAGACTGGCTAGATCATTGAGAATACTCCCAATGAGTGAGTATGAATACCCCCAATGAGTGGGTATGTATACCACAGAGATTGGGCAAATAAATGTTGAGAAGTTATAATATTAAAAATGATGAGATAGGTAACTCAGTCTCCCATGCATATGTTCATGTAGAATAAGGAATTAGTGAGAAAAGTTTTGAGAAACATAGGTAACCAATGGTTATACATGCAAATAAAAATTTGAATATAACTTGCTCAAATCCCTCATACCACCTCTAGATGTATGAAATAATGATGATTAAACCCATGGGGTAGAGGATCATCAAATTTCATCCTTCTGAATAGGGGAAGACATCAAATGTCATATGCCTGAGTAGGGAGGACATCAAAGGTCATCAACCTGAATAGGGGAAGACATCAAATGTCATCTTCCTGAATAGGGGAAGACATCACAAGTCATCCACCTGAATAAGGGAAGACTGATATGGCACCAAGAAGGTGGCCTAACGTCCACTATAGGGATAAGATCCTGAAAGGGGTAACCTTGAGGTTGAGTAAAAATGGGTTGTGAAGTTATAATAAAAAAACTCATAGAAATGAAAATAATTTTAAACATTTAGGGCTAGTGTTCCAACCCAGGGTGGGTCAACCCAAGAGTGGGAAGATGACATATAGGGGAGGAAAAACCATAGACCTTGGGGTCAAGATGTGGCTAGAGAGCCTAACTTCCTCCTATGAGCCATGCAGGCACCCTAGGTTAGGACCTTCCCTAGAAAGGGTAAGTTGAGTAAATCAATTTAAAGTTGAGATAACCTTAACTATCCTCTAAAGGTTGGAGAATTAATGATAAAAAATATGAAAGCACATATATTGAGTATGATTCTTTGAAACCCAAGTATGCCATCTCTGAGAAACATGAGGAAAAGTCACTATCGAAGTAGATGACTGTATGAGACTGATCCCAAAAAAGAAAGTTTCCATGAGTCCAACGAGGGGACATAAAATAAATAATGATCATCATAAGAGATGGAGAAAATCTGGTTTTAAGAATTACATATGAAAATAATGTTCTTTAAAACAATTAAAGTTATCTCAAAAAAACCCTTGGGAAGGGTAGAGTCCTAAGTCAATCCCAAGGTCATGTACGGAGTATTAAAGGTACATGGACCGATGGGATTAGGAGTTGATTGTTCCCTGAATATACAAGACCATATAGTCAGGAGGTAACAACTATGTTTTCTTGAGGCCCATGTGACGGGAGATTGGTCACCTTCATGATGTTCATGTGGCCCAATGGGTGAATGTGAGAGGCACTCCCTAGATGCATAAGGATGAAATCACTCCAAAAGTACCTATACTCATAAAGACCTCAAGGAAGTCGCTAAGGTTCAAAATACATGAGGTGTAAATATAAAAGGAACAAGAAGTCATGGAATAATGAAAGGATTTGTGTACAAACTCAAGAGTGAAAAAGGCATTGGACTTCATGAAATATAAGAATATTGAGAATTAAAAAGTGTGGTTTAAAGTCATGTTGAGAATGATTCAACCTAAAATCTGAAAGATAAAGTCTGGATACATCATTACTTCTTTTAAAATGAGATGACCTTTGTGTTTGGTCTGTAGTCAAGTACTTATTTCATCCCATTATGAGAGAGAGATTGAGTAGGCATATGTTGTGATTAAATTGACAAATGAAAATGAGTATCTTAAGTTGAACTTAATGACGTGACCTAGAGTTGGAGGTGTTACCTCACCCTTATGTGGAAATGAATGAAAAATAGGTTGGAAACCTAGGTGAAAATATAGTCAACAAGTGAAATTGAAATCACAAAATGAAAATGAAATCATTAAGATATGATATCATGTAATACTAAGGATGTGGATATACCTTGAATTACAAATTGAAATCACAAAATGAAAATGAAATCATTAAGATATGATATTGTGTAATACTAAGGATGTGGATATACCTTGAATTGCATTCAAGAGCCAATCCTAGTAATAATATGAAAAAAATTCATAACAAGATATCTAAGTAGGGTTGCTAACACTAAGACGTGAACTAAAGATGAGTTTTTATTCTCCTTAAGCTTACGAAGTTTAAATTTTGGGGAAAATTCCTTTTTAAGGAGGGGTAAATGTGATATCCTCAATATGGTGAAATTGAATTATACAAGTATAAGGCATGAATTGATTAGTTATTCCTTAATTACCTTTTGATATAATAACATGGGTTTGACCCATGGCCCAAGTAAGGCCCATGGTACTTTGTTTAGAAAATAGGTCCTTGTGGCACACAAAAAAATGAATTAGCACATGAATAAAAGCTAATGGCATTGTGAGAGGTTGGCTAAACTATATGTGAGGAAGTTGTCTCATACCCATATTTTTGGATGATTAATCGAATTTTGAGAACAAAATTCCTATAAGAGGGAAAGGATGATATAACCTAGTTTTTCCCATGTTTTAATATATTTGGTTGTAAATAATGTAATATGAAGGACACATTAGAATGATGGTTCTGTATGTGTCTTGATTGGAAATTGTGGTTTGAAAGTGCAAATATTCCATATGGGATTGATTTTGTGTGGGTTAATGTCTCATAATCCAATAATGTTTTTGGGCAAAAGAAAGAGTGGAAACTCCAATAATAAAAAGATTTCTAAAAGTAATGGACAATTGACATTTCTAAATATAGAATTGTGGGGAATTCTATAGGAAAGAGAGTTTCCATGCTTAAATAAAGGATATAGACTATGTGTATCACTAGATAAGTGAAATATTGAATAATATGCAAGTTCCAAATAAGAAAATATAATATGTGGAGTTTTAGATAATTAAAAGAGTAATTATCTGGCTATAAGTGGCAACACAATGTTTTGGGCATCAAACATGAATATCATAGTCTGACTTTTGTTAAACTTGTAGATAATAATGAAAAGTAGAGAATTCTAAAATTCGGAAGGAAAAGGACTTTCCATTGGTGTGTGCAACTAAATTAAGAATGTGCTAAAAGAACAAGTTTCATTCATAAAAGTTGGAACTTCTAATAAATCCCATAAAATTGACCAAGGTTAGGAAAGAGTTTAGTGAATTTCCCTCCTAATTTCACAGAAAAATGATACTTTTAGTGTCCTAGAGAAATTCGAAATAATGTGAAAAAAATGCATAACAAGGTATCTAAGTAAGGTTGCTAACCCTAAGTTGTGAACTAATGACGAGTTATCATTCTCCTTAAGCTTACTAAGTTTGAATTTTGAGGACAAAATTCCTTTTTAAGGAGGGGTGAGTGTAATATCCACAATTTGGTGAAATTGAATTATACAAATATAAGGCATGAATTGATAAGTTATTCCTTAATTACATTTTGATATAATAATGTGGTTTGACCCATGGCCCAAGTAAGGCCCATGACACTTTGTTTTGTAAATAGGTCCTTGTGGCACACAAAAAATGGGAATTAGCACATGAATAAAAGCTAATGACATTGTGAGAGGTTGGCTAAACTATAGGTGAGGAAATTGTCTCATACCCATCTTTTTGGATGATCAGTCTAATTTTTTAGGACAAAATTACTAAAAGAGGGAAATGATGTTATAATCTGATTTTTCTCTTGTTTTAATATATTTGGTTGTAAATAATGTAATATGAAGGACACATTAGAAAGAAGGTTCTCTATGTGTCTTGTTTGGAAATTATGGTTTGAAAGTGCAAATATTTCATATGGGATTGATTTTGTGTGGGTCAATGTTTCATAATCCAATGTGTTTTTGGTCAAAAGAAAGAGTGGAAACTCCAATAATAAATAGATTTCTCAAAGTAATGGACAGTTGACATTTCAAAATATAGAATTGTGTGGAATTCTCTAGAAAAGAGAGTTTTCGTGCAAATAAAGGATAGAGACTTTGTGTATTACTAGATAACTGAAATATTGAATAATATGTAAGTTCCCAAAAATAAAAGAAAATATGTGGAGTTTGAGATAATTAAAAGAGTAATTATCTTGTCATAAGTGGAAACATAATGTTTCAGGCATCAAACATGGATATATCCCCAGTGAGTAGGCAACATAGTTTCAATTAGGTCCTTGTGGCAAAAAAAAGGGAATTAGCACATGAATAAAAGCTAATGTCACCGTGAGAAGTTGACTAAACTATATGTGAGGAAATTGTCTCGTACCCAAATTTTTGGATGATTAGTCTAATTTGAGGACAAAATTCCTATACGAGGGAAAGAATTGTATAACCTAGGTTTTCCCCATGTTTTAATATATTTGGTTGTAAATAATGTAATACGAAGGACACATTAGAAAGATGGTTCTCTATATGTAATGTTTACAAATTGTGGTTTGAAAGTGCAAATATTCCATATGGGATTGATTTTGTGTGGGTTATTGTTTCATAATACAATAATATTTTTGGGTAAAAGAAATAGTGGAAACTCTAATAATAAAAAGATTTCAAAAAGAAATGGACAATTGACATTTCTAAATATAGAATTGTGTTGAATTCTCAAGAAAAGAGGGTTTTCGTGCATAAATAAAGGATAGAGACTTTGTAGGTCACTAGATAACTGAAATATTGAATAATATGCAAGTTCCCAAAAAGATAATAAAATATGTGGAGTTTTAGATAATTAAAAGAGTAATTATCTAGTAATAAGTGGCAACACAATGTTTTGGGAATCAAACATGGTTATATCACTCTGAATTTTGGTAAACTTGTAGATAATAATAAAAGAAGAGAATTCTAGAATTTGGAAGAAAAAGTATTATTAGTGTGGTGTGTGTAATTAAATTAAGAATATGCTAAAAGATAAAGTTTCATTCATAAAACTTGATCCAATAAATCCCATAAAATTGACTAAGGTTAGGAAATACATTAATGAGTTGCATTCCAAATTTCATAGAAAAAGGATATTTCTAGTGTACTAGAGAAATTCGTGAAGATAAAGGAATCTACTTGAAATAAAGGAATTATATTCCTTTTTGAAGAGAGAGAAAAGGGGCCTCTAGAGATATTGTTTTGGAAACAAATCTTTCCCACACTGATATTTGATTATTATGAACCTTTTTTTATAATTTGGGACCAAGTAGATAAAGGATGAGAGAGATATTTATTAATTACTCTTTCCTAAAGTGAAAGGGGTTAATGGATAATGCATTATTGTGATGATTTATTTGGAAACTTAGGGCCCAACCCTTTAGATTGTGTGTAGGCTTTTAGTTGTGGATATCACATCCAATGGCTCTAGGTTGTCATCTAGCTTGGGGAAAAATAGGAAACCTTATGAACAGGGAGTTTGATTTCTCCTGTGCCAGGCTCTCTCTCTATTGATCATCTCTCATCTTTATTCATTGCCCTGTGAGTTTGTTAGGAAAGGCTGAATGTAGACATCCTTAGATGTCCCTACCTTGATAAGAATTGAGGATGAAGGCATATTGACTGACAACCACCTAAGTGAACTCTCTGGCGCGCTCGGCTTTAGGCGATCGCGGCGGCGACTCTCATGGCGGGCGTCATCCTGGCCGGCGTGGAGCCATCCCTGGTCCCCGATGCCTCCACCTCTACTACTACCACCACCTCAACCACCCCTTCGCCCCCTTCACTTCCCCCCTCCCCTCCTGCCCCTTCCACCGTTGCCCCCTCTCCCTTGGCGGCGGGAGAGCCTGAGTCACCTTCTGATCTAGGGAAGATGGTGTGGGTCGATCCCTGTGCTGATGTTACCTCCGGAAGAGCTTGGGTGGACATAATATCTAAGCCTATGGATGTCCAGAGGAATTGCCGACCAGTCACGCTTCCTGAAGACCCCAAGCAACCCTTCTTCAGACCTGAAGTTGGGAGACCGTGGACTAAGCTCTCCAGATCAGTGGTTAAGGCAATGGATTATTTCCATCGCTGCTCAATCATTGTGCAGGTCCTGGGGAAGAAGGCCTTCATACAGTAGATATACAGATGGATGCTATGGGTGTGGAAACTGAAAGGTAAACTGCAAGTCTCTCCACTCAGAGAGGGGATTTTCCTTTCCAGATTCACTACTGAGGGAGACATGAAAATTGCCCTAGAGCAAGGGATGTGGTTCTTCGATAGCCAACTGGTGCTCACTCAGAAGTGGACACCGGATGCGGTGTCGGATGAACTACTCTCACTTCCGCCCCCTTGTGGGTTACCTTCCTGGAGTTGGGTCACCACAGGACCAGGAAGGCACTCACCATCATCGAGTTTGTGCTGGGCACCCCGAAGGTTGTTGATTTCTGGTTGGACGACAGACACAATGGTGCCCCACACCTCTGCATTGAGGTCAGTGCGGAGAAGAAGATGTCCCCTGTGGTGATGGTGGAACTACCGGAAGGAGAAGAACTTGAGATCAGAGTTCTGTATGATGTTGTTTCTGAGCACTGCCTTGCTTGCAAGGTGTTCGGGCACTTTCCTGGCCATTGCTCGGGTGCTCGAGAGAGCTTGGCTAAACCCCCATTTTCCAGAGGTCGATCGAAGAGCACAAGACCCAAGAGAAGGAACAAGAAGAAGGTTGCTAGTCACATCAACTTGTCTATAGGTCCGGTTGGTGATATAGAGCAACAAGTTGAGACAGATAACATGGTGAGTCTTGGTGAAGGTTGTGCCTTGGTCCATACTGTGACAACCGATAACACTGAGACTATGGAAGTCAGGAAATCGACAGCTACGTTTCCTGTGGCTGCTGTCCAAGAAGTAAGGATTACATATGAAGAAAGAGGGACAGCCTCCGACAACCCTTTTCCAGGTACTTGCTGATAAGGAGAATGAGGATATAACCATCCCATCTGAAAGGCCACCAATCTGAGGTTATAGGGAAAAGAGTAGAAAAGGAAGAGGCAGAGGAAGAGGTGGAACCACCCCTGCCAGGTGGTTCAAACTAGATCATCCAAATGAAGCTCCTAATATGGAATGTTTGAGATGCTTATCTGCCCGCTAAATAGAGAAGGCTCAGACACATCATTGAGGAGAGGAAGGCTAGCCTAGTTGTCTGTGTTGAGACTAGAATCAAGAGAGATGTTTCTCACAGGGTTGGGGCATGTTCCCTGTTGGGTGGGACTTTACTTCCAATCTTGATCTGGTGGAAGGAGGCAAGATTGTGGTTGGTTGGAATCCACGATGTTGGGATGCTTAGGTTATTCATTGTTCTGATCAATTGGTAACCTTGAGTTGCATTAACAATGGTGGGTTTCATTGTGTGGTCTTGGAAGTCTACGGGGCTAATGGTGAGAGAGATCGTAGAAGGATTTGGGAGTCTATTGTGTCTACCACACAACAGGCCCTCCCACACCTGGTTATTGGTGACTTTAATCAAATAAGGCAAGCCAAGGAGAAGGTTGGTGGACTCCGTATTCTGGATTCGATCCTTGAGAGGTTCAATGAGGCAATTGATGCGGCCAATTTAATGGAACTCAATGTTAAAGGAGGCATCATTACCTGGCATAACAAAAGGGTCTCGTGCATGCATATTTCTAGTAACCTGGACAGAGGTTTGGTTAACACTGCTTGGCTGGACATTTTCCCGACTACTGCTATTCAACTAGGGGTGCATCCCAATAGATACCATTCTTGGATGGAGATTGAATTAAGAGCGCATGCTGGTGCTAATCGTCCTTTTCTCTTATTGAATCATTGGCTTTCCTGACCCAACTTTGAAGGTGTCGTCAAGGAGGTGTGGAACCGTAATGTTGTGGGGAACCCTTTGTTTGTGATTACTGAAAAGCTAAAAAGAACTAAGAAAGCCTTAAAAGAGTGGTCTAGGAGCTTATCAGATCTACCTAACCTGATAAGAGAGGCCCGCAGTGTGTTTGATGAGGCTGCCACTAGCATTAGACTCGACCCCACTAATGCTGACAAAATGAGAATAGAAGAAGAAGCCAGTAAACACCTAACGCAACTGGAAAAGGCTGAGGAGATTTGCTTCTGGCAACGTAGTCGTCTTTGCTGGATAAAAGATGGTGATAAAAACACCAAAGTTTATCATAATTCTATCAAAAAGAACAACATGAGAGATCATATTCATAATCTGATTGATGAAGATGGTTTGTTAGTGGATGAAGAAGAGAAGTCGGAAATCTGGTTGTGGACTACTTATAGGACCTCTATAACCAGGAAAGCAGTAATAATGCTTGTATCATCCACCTTCCACGTAGAGTGACGGAGGATGTGAACATAGATCTTTTTAAAATAGTCACGAATGATGAAATCAAAGGTGCAATGTTTTCTATAGGGGCTTCCAAAGCACCGGGACCGGATGGTTTTAATTCAAAATTCTTTCAAGCCTGCTGGTCATGGACAGAGGAAGATGTATGTAGGGTGGTGAGATGGTTCTTTGTGGGTGAAAGTATGGTGAGGCAAATTAACCATGCCTTCATCAAGCTTATACCAAAACACAATGCAGTGACGGGGATGTCAGATTTCCGGCCTATAGCTTGTTGTTTTGTTATCTACAAAACTATTGCTAAGGCGATAGCCAGTAGGCTTAAGAACATCCTTCTAAAGATTATATCTGTTAATCAGTCTGCTTTTGTCAAAGGAAGAGATATATCTGACAATGCCCTGCTTGCCACCGAGTTCCTACTTGATTTCCAGGTTAAGAGCAAAACCAAGAAAGCATGTATAAAAGTTGATATTTCCAAAGCATATGATCATGTTAAATGGGAAGGGATGTGGAGCACTATGAAGTAGTTGGGGTTCGCGGGTCGCTTCATCAACATCATTCGTGAGTGTGTGGAGATGACTTCTTTCTCTGTTCTAATCAATGGCATACCTAAAGGCTTGTTCAAGGCGGCTAATGGTCTTAGACAAGGAGACCCTATGTCTCCTTTACTGTTTTCTCTTGTAATGGAGAACCTTACCTGGCTGGACGACACAGTGGAAATGGAAGGTTGCTTCAAGCCATTCAAGATCAATGGTACCAAAGTGCTTAACCATATGATATTTGCTTATGATGTTTTATTTTTCATCTCTAGTTATGGCAAGTACATGAGAGGCTTTAGGAAAATTTTGATAAAGTTCGGGAAGCTCACTGCCTTATACATCAGTGATATTAAATCTCAGATTTTTTTTGTCCAAGTCTTGTCATTCACATAGAGGTCGACTTAAATAGCTGGCTGGTGTATCTGAAGGGGCCTTCCCAACCAGATATCTTGGTATACTAATCTCTGGTGGAGTGGGCAAGGGTGAAGATTATAAAAGTTGTGTTGATAGGCTTAGATCCTCTGTGGAAAAATGGAATGGTGTCTACCTTTCTATGGTTGGACGCACGGTTCTCATCAAATCAGTTCTGACCAGTAAAATTAGATATTGGTGCAGATTGGCCGATCTACCTCCTTTTATTCTGGATAAATGCAAATCGGTGATGGTCGGTTTCCTTTGGAGTGGTAGCTAACATGCTATCAATTGGTGCACAGTTGCTCAACCTGTTCATTGCGGTGGTCTAGGCCTTCTGGACCTGAAGGAGATCACTTGGATGGCCACTTCTAAAAGAGTGCATGACTTCCTCACTAAGCCTGATTCACTTTGGGCTGGGTGGATGAAGAAAAGATATGGAAGCCTGGATTTAGTTCCTAGACCGGGTTCATCTAAATGCTGGAAACACATGGTCTCTGTTTGGGGTGAAATCAAAAATGAGTTTGTTCGGATTAATGATGGATGGGCTTTCGTCTGTAGACGGAAACCTTGGTACATTAACAGGAATGCACTGCAAGTTTCTTGGTACCCCTTCTTATGGAGCAAAACCCAATGTCCTAAGTGGAGCTTCAGCACCTACCGGTCTGTCCTGTGCAGGTTGCCTACATAGGATAGACTCCTCAAATGGGGTATCATCAACACTAATGAGTGTCTTCTTTGCAAGAAGGAAGCTGAATCGCATAATCATCTTTTTTCTATTGTGATTATACTAGATACCTCTGGTGCAGAGTTTCTCTCAAATGTGGTTGGGGAGGCCTTCCTCCTAATACTCTTAATGAAGTCTTTCCCTGGATGTTTGTGAAGACCAGGTCCAATCCGAAGATGAGAGCCTTGGCTGGTCTTGTTCATACGGCCTTGGTCTATCATATCTAGAGAGAAAGGAACAATAGACTCCACCGTAGAAGAGAGTGTGATAATTTTGAAATTTTTTATGTTATTGTACATAGCATAGAATGGCAGGTTAAAGCCAATGTGGGGATTCTAAAGGGTTTTAACCCTCTTGTAATCCAGATGTGGGATCTGTAGTAGATCCATTATACTATATAGGATTTTGAGTTAATCCCTATACACATTTTTTTTGAGTTAGTAAAACATTTACCTTATCCAAAAAAAATGAATTGAGGATTTCCCCAAACTTGGATCAGAGTTGTATGACCTTAGATGTTGGGTGCCCCTACCCTATAAATAGGGACCTCAATCCTTGGCTTGAAACCATGATTTCTATCTGCATAAGCATGTGATAGAGAAGGGTTTCATGCAAACCTCTCCCATGACTGTGCCCTCTCTCCTTTAACTCCCTCTCTACTTCATTTTCCTATGCACCATAGGTGGTGGTCGCTGACTACGTTGTCATGATCCCAATCCAAATCCAAGGTCTCTTCATGTTCGAATGGGTCATGCGAAATACCGTGCACCAGGGGTTGTCTCCCCAACACTCGAATGCCCCAAGTCAATGACTCGGTTGACTATCTGTGGAGCATGGTTTGTGAGAACGCAAGGAACAGAGGAGGAAGATGATGAAATGTGAAATACTTCCCTACGCTTGTGGTCATAGTAGCATGGTAAGGGTTTTCTCATCCTTTAACCCTTTCTTTTAACTCAGCAATGCGGTCATAGATTGTTGTGGTGGTGCGAACCCATTGGCTCATTCCAACCTTGCGACCAAGTGTGCTCTTAAGTTGGTTGCTAAGGTGGCCTGATTTGATTGGCTGGGATCTAGTAATTTTGTGAAAATAGTAACTAATGATTGCTAACTCGAATTGAGACAAGTTTTATATGGGAATTGATCAGGAGAATGAGAGAAACCCAAATTAAATATAATGAAGACCTAATTCTGATCCCATCTCCAAAAGTAATGATAACATGTGTTTAAAAGGTGATTAAAGTATATAAACCCATGCTTTGAGTATTAGCATGTTGAATATGTTAAAAATACTTCTTTTATGCTATTATCTGATCTTGTTGAATAATTTGTTTTCCATGATGACCATGACAATAAAGATGATAATTAGGGTTAAGAAAGTGGATAATCACTGATAGGTATTAAATTGGTGTTTAATGTGCAACACCCTATTTTTTATGAATAATTTGTTAATCATGATTCTTTAAGATGCAAATTGATAATATGGAAGACAATGGTAATTTAACATTATTATGGTCATGATGTCAATATTTAGGGTTTCTAAAATGGATGAACATGTATATGAAGAATTATAGTTCTGAAATTAAAGATCACAACTTGGTGTATCATTAATGAACTTAATTGGATCTAAGTGATCATAATGAAGGGGAAATGTTGGATATAGTGATTAGGGTTACACATAATGTCTGATGTGGACTAAATAAAGTAATATGTGATGGATTTAGGGTTTATACCCTTGATCCTAATCCAACCTTAAACCCTAGATTAGGTCTTGAGTAGGGTTTAATCTATTTAACGTGATGGTGACACTTTAGGATTTACATACATGCATAGTAAAGTTGATTGCTTAATTTTCTTAGATCTGCTGATTGGATTGATGAAATCTACTTGAAGTACAATTGTATAATCTTCATGGCTTACCATCAAGGTACGTGGTTACACCTATGAATACCCACATTAGTTTGTCGGTGCTTTTTTAAGTTTCTCGAGGATTGAAAAATTAAAATGTTGGTTATTTATTTACATTTTGTTCAATCATAATGTCTCTATGAGTATCACTTAAAGAAGGATTATATAAAGAGAATGCTAGTTTATTTGCAAGTAATTATTGGAATATATGTTGTTATTTACTTGCACATTTTGGATGCACCCCAGTACTAGTATGGAAACATACCGATCACCCATTTGTTTCACACTGTTTTAGGTATAAACTAATACACATGATAAAGGACATGAAGATAAAGATGGAAACTACATGAAGGCCGTAAAGATTTAAAAGCAGGATTAGCTATTTATTTCATCTCAAATGTAAAGTTCTGAGGACATAAATTTCATGTAAGCATCTCATAATCAAAGTTACTAAATTAATGAAATTGTTTTGTATTATTTGTTATTTGACTAATCTGTTTCTTGGGTAAAAATTATTGGTAATGGCTCTCATGTTTTTGGCCTTAATTAATTGGGGGTTGCTTAAAAGTGAGGTTGTTACATGTTCCTTCTTTCACACCATGTTCTACATGATTTAAGATGATCATTGTAGGATTTTGAGGTAGTTCTTGGTGGGTAGTAGGATTCTAAAGGAAGGGAACCATGCTTTCATCAAGCTGATACCTAAGAAGACCTCCATTAAAAGCATGATAGACTACAAACTCATATCATTTTTTTGTTCAAAAAGAAAATCATAGACAAGATCCTAGTGAATTTTCTTAGGTCTACCCACCCATGATTATTATTGATAGCCATTATGTGTTCATTTAAGGAAGGTACATATCTGATTATGCGCTTTTTCTCAAGAAAGTTTCCATTGGGTTTAGGACTTAAATTTTGAATGCAAAAGCATGCATATGACTTGACATCTCAAAATCCTAAAACTACTACGGATGGGATATGGTGTGGAATATCATGAAGTACATGGGGTTTGAGAAAATATTGGCTAGTGTGGTTCAACAACATGTACTAACAAATTCTTTTTCAATGCTAGTAAATTATCACCTATGTGGATGTTCCAAGCCATAAATGGGTGTGTCAAGACAATTTCTTGTCCTCATTAGTCTTGACTATAGTAATGGAAGTATGACTAATATTCTAGAGACATCTGAATATGAGAACTAGATCCAATTATTCAGCTTAAAGGGACCAAAGAAGAATCACGTGTGCTCTTCATTTTCTTGGCTTGTCATGCTAGAGGTTGGTGTATTAAAAAAAGTCTTGAGATCCTTTGAGAATCCTATGGGGTTGTATATGAGTGATGTAGAATCTAAGTTCTATCTCTTTGAATCATCTAATGGAAAAAGAGGTAGGCTAGGGGAAACTATGGGCCGATAGAGAGGAATCTTACCTACTAGATACATAGGTATACATACATATAGTGTGGAGGAATGCCTAAATAACTAAACAACTTGCCTTGACAAATGAGAACTAAAATTGAAGGGTGATAAATGATGTATATATCCCTAACATGGAGTTTTTTCTAATGTGAATGGTAATCCAAGTTATGGTTAGTTTTTGGTGTGATCTAGGTGGTTTCCTAATCCCACGATTGAGGAGATTATAAGCTTGACAATTAATTTTCTCTTAGACATCAAACGTCATGCTTCAACTAGGAGATACATCATGCAGTCGTATTGGTTTTTATGGTTGAGTTCCAAATACATAGTTGGCATTGCAAGGTGTAAAAAAAACAAGAAGAATGATAGGTTTCTTTTCTAATTGCATGGTACATGGTTGTCTTTGATGTACAAACAATATGGGGAACTAAAGGGAAAAAAAGATCTCTTATAATGCCCGGAACTCTAGATATTGAAGAAACATGAATGAAGTTTGAGGGAAAGCAACATTTCTACTATGAGGATAGTAAAGGTGGATGGTTTATTCTAAACCCTCTTATGAAGTGTGGGTTTGTCGTCACAATCAAGTTTACCTGTGGTATCCTCCTTTTGGGGGGAAGCAACATGCTTCCAGTTGGAGTACCCTTACCCACAAAGACAAACTAGGTAAACAATCTAATAGAGACATGATGAGAGAATATGTATAATTGTGGAAGCCACTTATTTCCTATGTAAAAAGGGAGATAAGTCTCACAATAATCTATACTATAATTGTAAAGTCATGTAAAATATGTGGAGTATTGTCATTTTGAAGAAGAAATAGGATGTTGGGCCCCCATTTGACATAAATTAGGTGATGAGATGGTCTAAATACAAGAATTCCCATGTGATGTGAAACTTAAAAGACAAGTATATCTCATTGTATATGTGTTACAAGGAGTATGCCCTTTTATATAGGGGAGGAGATACTATTTACCATATGTTATGAGAGAGGATGAAGAATTCAAAGAGACATGAGAGAAATAACAAAAACAATGAATATGCGACAAAAACTAACAGTCTATTAATATAAATACAATCAATGTTAACATTAATTGACAATCAATCAATAGAATAATTGATATTGAAATTCTACAAAAATAGAAACTAATACGCCCCCGCAAACTCAAGATGGATCAAACACCTTGAGTGTGGAAATGAGAATGTTATGTCTAGGTGATGGAGATGACTTTGTAAATACATCAACAATTTTATATGTTAAAAATATATGAGTTAAAGAGATGGCATCGTCCTGCAAATTTTCTCATATAAAGTAACAATCCACAACAATATGCTTTGTTCTATCACGAAACACTAGATTTTTTGCAATGTAAATGGAACTTCTATTATCATAAAAGAGTGGAGTATCATTATTCATAAAAAAAGCCATGTCAGAAAGAAGCCATCTCAAGTGGATGATCTTAACTGTTGTTTTAGAAATAGCTCTATAATTTGCGTCACAAATATATTTTGTAGTGATGTATTTGTTCCTACTATGCCAAGGAATTAGTAATGGTCCCAAAAATAAATAAATAAACTTATCCTAGAGTTTTTGGTGGTTGGTCATCCAACCCAATCTACATTTGAGTATGCTTGAATGGTGATATATGAATTTATACACATCATAGTGATCTTTGTATCATTCATTTAACATAATGAAGAATTCATGAAATACTAGAATAATGAAATTGACAAGGAGTACTAATTAACTGACTAACAATGCTCACTGCATAATAAATATTAGGTCTAGTGATTGTCAGGTAGATGAGTTTACTAATCAATTGCATATATCAGGTACCATCCTCTAGAGGTGTCCTATCATTAGGAGTAAGCTTTCCATGAAGTTTCAATGGTGTCTCAACTGTCCTGTCATCTAAAATAGTTTCCCTTGAAATAATTTCATATGCATAATTTTGTTGAAATATAAAAATACCTAAATTATTTTCTTGAATCTCAAGACCCCTAAAATAATGAAGACTTCCTAGATATTTCATTTCAAAATGGCTCACTAATAAAATTTGTAGCTTAGAGATACCAATAGTGTCATTTCCAGAGTTGATCATGTCATCAACATACAGAAGAAGAATGACATGCCTTTCTATTGATGTCCTAACAGACATTGAGTGGTCATGATTAGTTTGTATACAACCTGGTTGTTTGATAACTTTATGGAAGTACTAAAACCATGATCTAGGAACCTACTTAAGCCCATAGATGGATCTGAAAAGACGACAAACATGCCATTGAGTAATTGTTAAACCTAGTGGAGGTTTCACTATAATGTCTCTACAACCTCACCATGCATAAAAACATTCTTTATATCCATATGAAAAGGAGTCCACATGTGATAAGCTACAACAACTAAATTGTAACTAATTGTAGTAATATGAGAAACATGGGAAAAACTTTCTTCATTATCTATGACATGCTCTTGTGAAAATTCTTAACCAACAAGACAAGCCTTGTATTTGTCAACTGCTCCATCCATATTCTATTTGGTTTTATATATCTATTTACAACTAATTGGTTTTATTGAGGAAGCCAAAGGAAAAACCTCATATGCACATGTCTTCTCAAAATCCTAAGACCCCTCATCGATGGCATGTTGCATTTTGGTTGACTTGCTACTTTTTGATACATATATGGCTCACTTTCTACATGTAAAGCAGACATAAGTTGCAAACTCAACACTAATATGATCAAAAGTCTCATTGTCATCATCATATTCATACCTTTGTGTGGTTCATATATGTGTAGAGAGCCTAGGATCCAAAGTATCTATAGGAGTGGGAGTAGGAGGGATATATGTGTGGCTAGTCTCAACATCATGATTATTGGTATGAAAATGTGTCTTTGAAGAGGGGATGTCGATAGGTGAGGACACCTTGTCATGTTTAAATATAGAATTTGGACTCAATGGTTGTGGGCCTTTTATGTGTGCCATGCATCAATACTCATTCAAGAACAAACTCATCCAAACTAACTAATAAGGGAATTCCATCTGACGGTGTTTGAAGAAGACCCTCCGTGGATAGAAACTATAAATCATGAGACTCAAAGAGAAAAAAATAAGGAGTGTCTTCGATGAATGAGACATGTCTAGATCTAAAAATATGTCAAGTAGGAGGATTATAACAACAATATACCTTGTGATCTGGAGTATAGCTGACAAAAACACAACGAATTGACTTGGGTGATAGTTTGTCTCTCTTGAGTTTAGGAAGAAGGAAGAAAACTATGGACACAAAAAAACTCAAAAAGGAGTAATATGGAGTTAGAGAAAAAACTTGAATGGGAGAAATGTCACTCAAAATAGGAGTAGGCATCCTATTGACGATGTGGATAGTTGTAACAACAGCCTCTGCCCAATCTGATCAAGGAGTAGAAGCATGAAAAAGAAAGTATCTAATCTTTTCAATAATATGACAATATTTCCTCTATACCACACCATATTGATGATGAGTGTGTGGGCAACAGGCATATTACTGAGGGTTTTGGTCCTGTAACATGATGTGCATGACTAAGTAAGTATATTCACATGCATTATCAGATCTTAAAATCCTTGAAACACTTATGACATTGGGTATAAACCCAATTGGTAAAAATGGAGTATATTGAGGGCAACCCTTAGCGATTCTTCATTGAGTTTATAAAAGTATATAGTGATAGTAATCAATAAAAAATTATTAGTACCATAAATCTCTAAGAGAATCAGTTGGTGTTGGACTCCAAATGTCAAAATGTGCAAGATCAAAAGTGGAAGGTGCTTTACTTAATGATTTCCAAAAAGGTAGTTGAAACTATTTTGCTAGTTTGCAACTAATACAAGGACTTAATTCAAAAATTGAAAATTGGCCTAATACTCCTAGATCAAGAATAATTCTAAAATGTGACTCTAAGATGTGGCCAAAACATCGGTGCCAAAGGGAAACGATAGACAAAGTGGAAGTAGTGGTCTCAATAGTTGGAGGAGATATTAGAATGGACATTTGATCACCTTGATCTAAATCTCTCTTCTGATGTGGTCAACTAATGGTCTCCTTACTACCCGAATCCTACATAATACATGAAGAGGAATAAAACTCCACTTTGTAACCTAGAACACATATTGATATTATAGAAAATAAATTCATCGTGAGATCCGGTATGTGTAGAATGAAAGATACAATGAAAATTTTACTTTATTATTAAGTGTCCCAATCTTCTTAATGTCAAAGATGCTTCATTATCGGTGTAACAAGGGGCCATATGAGTATAAAGAGAGCATGATGTAAGGAATGCATCATCATGAGTCATATGTCTAGACACCCCAGATTCCATATACTAAATGTTAGAATATTTGCCATTTTTATTTTAAAAATTCGATGATGCTACATCTACTTGACTAGAAGATTGCACGTGCTGAGGCATATGCAATATTTGTTGAAAGTTAGGTGAAGATGAGGTTGATGTTGAGGTTGTAGTAGCCTTTTTCAAAGCATGATTATTTAAATATTTTATGCTTTTTTAGGATGTAGACTCCAACAAGTTGTTTTGTCGTGTCATGTTTTCTTACAATACACACACATCATTAAATTAGTCCCAGGCCTTTTGAAGAAGATACTAGAATAGATTATCAAGATAGCCTCCTCAGTAGAAGGGATAGGAGTAGCATGGATCAAATGGAGTCCACTACCAGAATAGAATAATATCTTCATGTGTCTCTTAGCATCTATGATTTCCACCAATTTATCCTTGAGAAATGGAATTAGATAACAAGCAATAAGTTGTAGTGCTAAAGTTTGGAACTCTGAATGAAGACCAATTGTAAGACCCCTGACCTACCATAATGATTTATCTTGCTTCTTTTTTCTTAACAAGATTCTTAAAACCTTAATCGAAACATTTGATGTCTCTTAATAACATTTGACTTGCTTATGCTTTCAATTTGGTCCAGTTTGCTTGATGTTTGAGCTAGTCATGCTATATGAGTGCTTATTTTGGACCAAGTTGCAATTTACCCATGTTGAGGGTTTATCTTGTAATTTGTCACATTTTGGGGTGCCTATTATGTTTTATCATCATGAGAGAGAGTATGATGATTGGTCGGTGCTTTGTGGTACCTTGGTTGATGAGGAGAGAAGTGGTGACATCTTCAATGTTGTTTTTAGGGTTTACTTTGGTGCCTTGTGTAGATGGTTGACCTTGTTTTAGTGTTGACCCTTTGAGTTGGTTTTTAGTGAGCACCTTTATGTTTTCTTGGCTATAATATCTACATTTGATGATGTTTTGGGTATGCCTCAACTCCCCTTCGATCGAAGTAGCTTGGAGTTCTCTTTTGGGTCAATGAGAGACTTAGGGTTTCATGTGTTTGAATTGTTGAAGTGTCATCGACTGCTGGACCTTTGTGTCCTTGGTTCCCTTCGACTAATGGATTCCAAGGCCAAGCGAGGTCACTAATTTTTTTTTCACAACCTTTCTTGCATGCATGGCTTTAGTGGTTGCATGGTTTCTCCTTGGTGGACAAGTGGCACTAGTAGCTTGACACCTAATCTCTTTTGTCTCCCTCCTACCCTTGAGTATATATGCCTCCCTCCATGCATGCATATGATCCTTTTGCATCCTTTATTCATCTCCTATTTCTTGGATCCCATCCCCTTTAGTACTTGGAAGAGAAGGATCTCAACCTTGGATCAAGGAGGTTGAACCTTGCATGTGGTGATCTAGGGGTGGAGCATCTTCCTTTGTCGATCCTTAGGTGATCCTTGTGTTAGGTAAGTGGTTTTTCCTTCTTTATCTCATTTTTCCTTGAACCTCACCCTCTCTTTCTATCCTTGGCCGAACGATGATCATCCATGGTGGTATTCTTAAGGAGCATCTCTCCTATAGATGTTGAATACATCGTTTTCCATGGTAGTACCTAACTGAGATGGAGATCTTCTCTTTCCTCTTTCTTTTCAGATTAAGGTTTGTGCCCTCTCGTCTTTGTGCACCTTTTTATCTTGGTTTGTTTTTCTTCTCTTTATGTGATCTTGATTGGCTGTGGAGTTTATCCAAGTTGTGGTTCTCTCTCTTGTAGCTTCGTGGCTTGGAAGTTGATCTTCACCTCAAGGCGGATTATATAACTTTCCCCTATACCATTGTTGCACCTTAATCTTGCATGTAAGGTTTATCTTCTCTTTAAGAGGTGATTATATGTTTCTTGATGATGATACCTTGCTTTTAGGGTTATGATTCATTAGTAATATTGCATGGATTAACTCTTTCTCCTAAACCCTTATTTTTGTGCTCTAGATTTAATGATGGTGGAGATGTGGTTTTGGCATGCATCTTGAATGATGGTTTCTCCATGCTTTGAATCTATTTTCTCTCTCTTAGTGATGGATATTTTTTATGCATGTCATGGTTTGGCATGTGGGTTTTTCCCTCATGATTATTGTTTTATTATCCCTATGTTTTGATGATCGGATCCTAGGGTTTGGATGATGTTTTCCCTTCATGGACCTGCTTTCATGTTTGATTTCAGTTTCATGATGTTGATCATTTTGTTGATCTTAGTTTTGAAATTTTCCCTCTCTCTTGATGGTTCCAAGAAGCATCTCTTTCGTTCAATGAAGTCAGCATGCACTTGGGTCTTTGGTGTAATCTTCCTTGTATGGTTAAAGAAGATAACCATGTGTCTTCATTCAAAGTAGTTTGGTGTCTTGTTTCCTTCAATTGCCAATGTTCTTTCTCCATGTTTACATGATGGTTGAACCTCCCCTTCGGTCGATGAAGTGGTGGGGTGATCTTTGGTTGCATGAGTTTTCTTCGACTTGGTTATCATTGACCTAGGGTTTCCCTTTAGTCGAAGGTGTGAAGATGTTATCTTCGGTTGCTTGGGTTTATGATCTTCGACCATAGTAGTTGTTTCTCTTAGGTTGGTTAAGACTTGTGGTTTTATTTCCATTCAATCGATGGAAACTCCTGATCATGTGTTTTTCTTGTATAGTTGACCTATAGTGATGATGTTTGACATTAATAGGTGCTCCAAAAATGTTGGAAGTGTTGGATTAGGGTTGGATGTTAGTGCTGATATGAAAACCCCAATTGGGTACATTGTTGAAACCCTAACCCTATTTTGAGTACGTGATGTAATACTTACTTTCTTGAGTGGTTAGCATATAATAAAATTCTTTCTCTCTCCTTCTTGTGTAACTCTCACATTGCAGGTTGAATGAACATCATAGCTAGTAATTGATGTGATATATTATGAAACATAGGGTTATAGTTATGAGCCATGGTGAGGCATGGTAAGAGAATGATGATGTGATTGAGTCTTATGACCTGGCAGAGGTTTTGTGCTTAATGTGAGGTGATATCCTTTGATGATGTGATGAGGGATGGTTATCCCACAGTGATGTGATAATGGTGATGGCCTAGTATAAGGCAGTGAGACGGTACCATGGGATGATGTAATTCATCTTTATGTTTAATACATTTTATATCTTCTACTGTTGTCACCCACCTTAATCTTTGTAGAATTTATTTAGATTTTATACATTGTAACTTGACTGATGCATTAAAAGATACCCATTGGCAATAATTAATCAAGTGAAACCCTAATCATGTAGTGACATGCACCTTAGATCCATCTTCAGTGTCAGGATTTGCTGGATGGTGAAAAGAGTATCCCTAAGGGAAACTAGGAGTGTATGTTGTTGAGTATACACAGGTGGCAAGTTGAGGGTATATCCTTGCCATCCACAATTATATGTTATACATGATGGTTGTGGTCATGCCTCAGATGTGATATGTGTAATATGTGAAAGGAAATAGTGGGAACAGCTACAGGATGCCTCAGATAGAATTGGTGTGTACAACCTATTCTCTAGTGTTGTGACCTGTACCAAGGGCAGACTAGGTGTTTTAAGCTTGACTATATGTCACTAGTTGCAATTAGACTGATATGTCACTATAGTGTTCACTCATACTGACCGAGTGGGAAGAAGATCTATGGATTCTGGATCTTCCTAGATCTTAGACGTAGCTGAATATCACTTCGTAGTGGACAGTTGGAATTTAGGGCTAGTTTGGTAGGACGTTGTTGGAAAAAGAGGAGTTGAAATGTTATGTTTTAGAATTTGTATTTTATTTGGTAGGGTGTAATGGGATGTAGTTGTTGGAACTGCAACCGCGCCCAATTATCCAGTTTTGGGCAAATTCCCAAAAAAGGTATCGCGCCCGTTCTGGGCGCCGTCAGGTATAGTTGGCCATGTCGTGGTGGTAAATTGCATCGTGGTGCCAGTCCAATTAACACTATCAGTACATAGCGCATTGTTACAACGTGGTGGTAGTGTGATACAGCGTGATCCAATTGACCGGTCTCTCTCTCTCCCACTGTGGGGGCCACATTCGTAACCAATGAACTGCCTGGAGTCTCGGACTACTTGCACGACTTCATTTTCTGTTCTCAAAGTGAACTGTGGTTCTGAGTATACTGTCCAAGTTACTAGCATAGTCTTGTTTGGTTATGGTTATAATTCACTACATCTTCTACCTCAACCAAATAGACGAAAATGAAAAATAAGAATTACATTTACACCCTACCAAATGATTAATTGGTAATAACAATTCTATGCTTTGAATCATTATGATTTTTAAAACACACTTTTCACCCCTATTACACCCTACCAAATAGGGCCTTAGGTGGTACGATTCAAATTCCACACGACTTAGTAAAAGACATAATACACTCCTGTAGTATATTTTCTTAGGGTTAAACATGACTCACACTGGATGACCATTTGCCTTGTTTCTTATATTGTTTAATTAATAATGGTTGTTCTTCATATTCCTTCTAAAAGTATATGATTTTCTACTTATCAATTTTTGTTACTAAATCTGGATAAGCTGTGTTATCAGTTTTAATTAGTCATTTAGTTGAATATGCTCGAAATGCTTATTCTATTATATAACTATCAGTGTTAATAATAGTTGATGGTGTAGAGTTATATATCACATTGGGACTTGGTCTCACCCCGTGGGTATCCACATCTTTGAGGTGGTCGTGAATGATGCGATAGAGATCATGTAGTTGGGGAAGAGAAGCAAGGAGATCAGTAGTCATTGAAGGTTGGATATGTTGCTAGATTTTTGTAGTAGAGTCCTATGTGTCGTCCTTGTACTCTCAAGTCCTTAGGGGTATTTTGTATATTTTTTACATTGATATGAGGTTTTTGGCAGTATGCCATGGTTGTACATGTATGGTTGTATATATATATATGAACAAGTTATCTTTTGTGACAGGTCTGTGGCAAGATGGTCATTGTATAGTGATGTACATACCTTTATCGTATGATATGTGATATAGGTGGTACAACTTTTGGACCATGATGTTTATGTTTCCTCTTGAGATAGTTACATAAGATCGGTTTTAATTTACCGTGATTTCTGGTAATGTGGTTGTTAGTTGATAATTCAACGCTTTGTTTTCAGAAATCTTGCTTTGGTGTGATCTGTGTGTCACACTCGGTTGGTATCAAAGCTCTAGGTTCAGTGAGTCTATAGGGACATAGGATTGTGGTTTATGTCTGTTTGTGTGTCATCAAACATATCTGATCATAGCTTCTCCTTATGCAGAAGAACAAGAAGAAGGGAAAATATATGTATGGAGAACACAAAGAACATGTTGAAAGTAGTGCTGCTACATCAAGAGGTGGTGGCAAGAGGTAGGTGAGAGTAGATGGAGTGCTTGAAGTGCTTCAATTCAACCCAACAACTGTGTCCAATCCTGCTTTCCAGACCATGTTTGGATAGTTCATGGCCCTAATGATGAATATGGTATAGAATTCCCATACAACAAGTAAGGGCAACCATTCCCAATATGGAATCCCAGGGATCTGGGAAGACCTTTGAGAGGATAAGGCATGTGGAGGCATTAGAGTACATTGGTACATCAGACCCGGAAGATTCAGATATGTGGCTGACATAGCTAGAGAAGGCTTTCAAGATCCTCAATATCTAAAAAGAGTATAAGGTGAAGCATGCGGTGTACCTACTAAATGGCAGTGATGGCCATTGGTGGGATATCAAGAAGGATAAGAGGCCTGGAGTGGTGATCGGTTGGGAGGAGTTTCGGTGGGAGTTTGTGAGCCAATACTTCCCAGAGACATACCTGGATGAGAAGATCTCGTAGTTTGAGAAGATTCAGGATCTATGACGATCAATGAGTATGAGGACAAGTTCATGGAACTTCTAAGGTTTTGTCTACACATGGTTGTGACAGATAAGGAGAGGATCAGAAGGTTTGAGAAAGGGTTGAGCTTAGAGTTGACAACAACGGTCTCATGTTTGGAGAGTAGAGAATGGTTCCAACATTTTTGGAATCCATGAGACAGATTGAGTGGTTGGTTGTTGAGAAGCGTGAAGCCAATGCCAGGAAGAGACCAACATAGTATCAGGGACAATATTTTGGAGGCTTCAACAAGACTAGGTTTTCAACACCTCAGTCACAGTAGATATCAGTGGTACATTCTCAATGGTCACCTAGGGAGGGTAGAGGTTATAGATTTCCATCGACAAGAGCTCACAGTGGGGCATCAGTTTTAGTGATAAGGGTGTCTAGGTCATAGTTTGACACAAGGACCTATTATAGATGTGGATATTAGGGACATATGAAGTCATTTTTCCTGATGAAGGATGAGGAGGTGACACATCAACTAAGACAGAGTCAGTAAGGGTCGCAGTAGGGATAGTTCAACAATGGTAGAGGCAGAGAACACGATGAATCGTTATAGACAGAAACTTTGGGCAAACCAATAGAGGATGGGCTTGACAGTAGGTAACGAGTCGATTCTATGATATGAGTCATCCGGAGGGAGTAATCAACCCATGAGTTATGACATGTCAGATGTAGTTATTTCATTCTGATTTGTCTTCTTCCTAGTTTATATCTATTTTGGTTGACCCAGGTGCGACACACTCTTTTATTACTAGAAAAGTGATAGCTAGATATTCGTTGCCTATTAGTCATAGATGTGATAGTCTTCACTTAGAAACCCCTTTGGTTGGTTCCTCCGAGTTGCAAGAGGTGTGTCCATCCTACATTCTATCTTTCTCATGACACATCATTCAAATGGACCTTGTACCACTTGACATGCATGTATTTGATGTGATCCTTGAAATAGATACCTTGGAGAAGTATCAGGTAGTCTTGGAATGTAGTTCCAAGATAGAAATGTTATTTGATGGTCATGTCTTATGGATCTTTCGAGGAGATAGGAATATTCTTTTGACATGTAATGATGGCAGAGAGGTTGATGAGGCAAGGGTGTGAGGCATTTCTTGCACATGTGGTGGATACTAAGGTGAGGAGTCCTAGTATCCAAGAGGTGCCCATTGTTTGTGAGTTTGAAGATGTGTTTCCTAACAAGTTTCCTGTTGTTCCCCCACCTTGAGAGATTGACTTTGAGATCAATTTGATTCCTAGTACACATCCCATAGCACAACCACCGTACATGATGGCACCAGCTAAGATGTATGAGTTGAAGAAGCAGTTGTAGGAGTTGTTAGAGAAGTGCTTTATCAAACCAACCAGTTCACCTTGGGGTGCTCCCTTGTTATCCGTGAAGAAGAAAGATGGATCTATGAGGTTATGCATTGACTACTAGCGATTGAACTAGGTGACAATCAAGAACAAGTACCTGTTGTCGAGGATAGATGATCTATTTGATTAGTTGAGAGGAGTTCTAGTGTTCTCCAAGATAGATTTTCAGATCAAGTTACCATCAGTTGCGGATCAAGGTGGATGACATACCAATGTCAGCTTTTAGGACTAGGTATGCTCACTATGAGTTTATGGTTATGCCGTTCGAGCTAACCAATGCACCAACAATGTTCATGGACTTGATGGATAAGTTGTTCTGGACTTATCTTTAGTTTGTAGTCATGTCCATTGACGACATCTTGATATACTCTCGAAACATCCATCATCATGAACAACATCTACAACGGATGTTGAATTTGTTGAGACAACATGAGTTGTATGCTAAATTCAGCAAGTGTGAGTTTTGGCTGAAGGAGGTGTCTTTCCTTGGAATTTTATATCTGTTGAAGGTGTTCATGTGGACCCTAAGAAGGTTCAATCAGTGTTAGAATGGGAGCAGTCAAAGACATCGACTGAGGTTTGCACTTTCCTAGTCCTGGCAGGCTACTACAGGAGGTTTATTAAGAACTTCCATGCAATGGCGTTACCCCTAAACAAGTTGACAAGGAAAGGTCTTCCATTTGTCTGGGATAAAAAGTGTCAATATTCTTTTCATCTTTTAGAGGAGAAGTTGACCAGTGCACTGGTGTTGGTTTTGCCAAAACAACAGAAAGGTTATACCATCTTCTTCGACGCATTAAAGAATGATTTGGGTTGCATGTTGATGCAAGATAAGAACATGATTTCTTTTTCTTTGTGATAGCTTAAGAAACATAATGAGATCTACCCGACACATGATCTAGAGCTTACAACTATGGTCCATGCTTTGAAGATTTGGAGACACTCCCTCTATGGCGAGAAGTGTCAGATCTTCACTGACCACAAGAATCTACAGTACATCTTTTCAAAGCAGGAGATGAATATGCGACAGAAACATTGGATGGAGTTGATCAAAGACTATGGTTGCACCATAGACTACCATCTAGGAAAGGTGAACGTGGTGGTAGATGCCTTGAGCAAGAAGTCTTCTTATTCTTCATATATTGATCAGGCACAATTATGTTCCTTGGTGTGCCATAAGAAAGACATGTTGGTGTCTCTTCACCAGATGAATTTGAAGTTAGAGGTATCCTTGTTGGCAGGCTTGCTAGCTTAGTTACAGGTGAAGCCTACATTGAGGAAGCATATCATAGATGCACAACTTGATGATATTGTGATGTAGTAGATCCGATTAGAGTTTGGCAGCGAGAAGCATGATGGCTTCAATGAGTCAGAAGATAGGACAGTGTGTTACCATGGTAGAGAAGTGGTTCCTGATGTTAACAACCTGAGGAAGTTAGTTATGGAAGAGACTCACTCTTCAATGTACGTTATGCATCTGGGCAACACTAAGATGTACCAAAAATTTCAAAGATCTGTATTGGTGTCTTGGTTTGAAGTGTGACATGGTTGAGTTCATGGAAAGATGTCCTATGTGTAAGCAAGCCAAAGTAGAGCATCAGAAACTTGTAGGGATGTTGCAACCATTGCCTATACCACAGTGGAAATGAGACAATATTACGATGGACTTTGTGGTTGGTCTTCCTAGGATAGCCAAAGTCCATGATTCCAACTTGGTGATAGTGGACAGGTTGACCAAGTCAGCACAATTCCTCCTGTGAAGATAATGTATACAACTGAGAAGTTGGCACAAGTGTATGTTGATGAGATAGTCTATTTGCATGGTATGCAAATGAAAATATTGTTTGATAGAGGTCCTCAGTTTACTAGTCACTTTTGGGAGCATCTGCACACAACCATGGGTATGCAGTTGAGTTTCAACACAATGTTTCACCCGCAGACAGATGGACAGTCTAAGAGGACTATTCAGACGTTGGAGGACTTGTTGAGAGCTTGTGTTCTACAATTTTTCGGCAGTTGGGATGTACACCTCATTTTAATAGAGTTTGCTTACAACAAAAACTACCAAAGGAGTATCGATATGGAACCTTACAAGGCTTTGTATGGAATACATGTAGATCTCTGTTGTGTTGGTATGAAATGGGTGAGTATCAACTTTTGGGGTCTGAGCTTGTACAGCTGACAATTGAGAAGATCAAGATGATACAACAATAGATGAAGGCAGCCCAGGACAAACTAAAGTCTTATGCAGATAATTGTCGAAGGTCGTTGGAGTTCCAAGTGGAAGACAAGGTGTACCTCAGGGACTGTCCTTGGAAAGGCATGTTGAGGTTTGGGAAGAAGGGTAATTTGGCTCCCATGTATATAGGACCTTACCCTATGGTGGCACGTGTTGGGAATGTGGCTTACAAGTTGGAGTTGCCACCTAAGTTGCACAATTTGCATATGGTCTTCCATGTTTTGATGTTAAGGAAGTGTCACCATAACATAGAGTTGGTGTTTCAGCCTTTAGAGGTTGAGTTGTAAGAGGATGTATCGTATGTGGAGGGTCCTATGTTGATCCTTGATAGAAGAGTGAAGAAGCTGAAGAAGAAGAAGGATATAGTTTTTCTTAAGATTTTGTAGCATCATCATGGTATGGAGGAAGCCATGTGGGAGTTCGAGGATGAGATGCATAGGAATTATCAGTTTCTTTTCATGTAGGATTTCGGGGGACAAATCCTTATTAGGGGTTTATGGTTGTAAGACCCCTGACCTAGCTTAGTGTTTGATCTTGCTTTTTTGCTTAATTATATTCTTTAAACCTTAATCTAATCATGTGATGTGTCTTAGTAACATGTAACTTGCTTATGCTTTCAGTTTGGTCCAGTTTGCTTGATGTTTGAGCTAGTCATGCTATATGAGTGCTTGTTTTGGACCAAGTTGCAATTTACCCATGTTGAGTGTTTATCTTGCAGTTTGTCACATGTTGGAGGTTTTGTCACATGTTGGAGGTTCCTATTATGTTTTAGCATCATGAGAGAGAGTGATGATTGGTGGGTGCTTTGTGGTACCTTGGTTGATGAGGAGAGAAGTGGTGACATCTTGAGTGTTGTTTTTAGGATTTTCTTTGGTGCCTTCTATAGATGGTTGAACTTGTTCGAGTGTTGACCCATTAAGTTGGATTTCAACAATCACCTTTATGTTTTCTTAGCTCTAATCTCTACAGTCAATGATGTTTTGGGTATTCCTTGAGTACCCTTTGATCGAAGAAGCTTGGAGCTCTCTTTTGGGTCAATAAGAGACCTAGGGTTTCATGTGTTTGGATCGTTGAAGTGTCTTCGACCGATGGACCTTTGTGTCCTGGTTCCCTTTGACCTATGGTCTCCAAGTACAAGTGAGGTCTCTGAATTTCTTTGTTTTTCACGGCCTTTCTTGCATGCATGGTTTTAGTGGTTGCATGGTAGTTCCTTACTTACTAGACAAGTGGCAGTAGTAGCTTTACACATAATCTTTTGTCTCCCTCCTACCCTTGAGTATATATACCTCCCTCCTTGCATGCACATGATCCTTTTGTATCCTCTCTTCCTCTCATCTTTCTTTGAGATTGTTCCCTTTGGTTCTTGAAAGAGAAGGAGCTCAACCTTGGAGCAAGGAGGCTGAACCTTGCATGTGGTGAGCTAGGAATGTGGTATCTTCCTTTGTCGATCCTTTGGTGATCCTTGTCTTAGGTAAGTGATTTATCATTATTGATCTCCTTTTTCCTTGAACCTCACCCTCTCTTTCTCTCCTTGTCTTAACCATGGTCCTCCAAGGTGGTCTTCTTGAGGAACTTCTCTCCTATAGAGGTCGAATCCATGGTATTACTTAAGTGAGATGGAGATCTCCTCTTTCCTTTTGGCTTAGGGTTTGTACCCTCTCTTCTTTGTGCACCTTTTGATCTTGGTTTGTTTTTCTTCACTTGAGGTGATATTTCTTAAACATTGAGTTGATCCAAGTTGTGGTTCTCCCTCTTGGAGATTTGTGGCTTAGGAGTTGATCTTCACCTTAAGGCAGGTTATATAACTTTCCCCTCTATTATTGTTGCACCTTAATCTTGCATGCAAAGTTTATCTTCACTCCAAGACGTGATTGTATGTTGCTTGATGATAAAACCTTGCTTTTAGGGTTATGGTTCCATAGTAATCTTGCATGGATTAACTCTTTCTCCTAAACCCTAATTCTTGTACTCTAGATTTTAATGATGGTGGAGATGTTGGTTTTGGCATGCATCTTGAATGATGGTTTCTCCATGCTTTGGCTCTATTTTCTCTCTCTTAGTGATGGAGATTTTCAATGTTTGTGATGGTTTGTGAGATGACCCAACACCAAATTAGACCGTCACAGTGTAATTAATTACAGAATTAAACATAAGCAGTGGAATTACTGAAAATCACTAAAAATTAAAACCATTTACAAAGAGATCCAAACACAGGAAAACTCTTTTATTAAGAACCAATGTATTTCATTTACATCTTGGTTCATAAGTACAAATCCTATACCGTCTCTTCTCGAGGATTACAAGCATCAACTGCCTTGTTAAAACTATACACAGACAGCATAAAAACCTCGAGGCATCAAGCAAAAATCTCAGATCGATTCATTAAAAGTACTTATTACTAACTCCGAGGACCTGAGAGTACAGAGATGACGCATAGGACTCTCTATACAAAATATGACAACCAATGCCTCCACCTGGGATATCACTGTTGTCCCTGTTGCTGCTGCTGCTCTTCCCCTGCAGTAGGGTTTCTGCCTCTTCTTCTGCGTCTACCTAAAAAGTTGGATCCCACAGGGGTGAGACAATTGAAATTGTCCCAGCGAGAGATATAACTCTCCGCCAGAAATATTATTATCGCAGTTTAATAGGTTAAAACTGAGCAGAAGAATCATATATGTTTAACAGTAGATAAATCAATGTCTAAACATATTAGAGCAATATACTTATTCAAAGCATTTCAGTTATAACTTAATAAAGCCGCATGTTACTTTTCTAATAAGGAATTTGAAGAACATGTGTAACATTTATCCATCTAGGATATGATAAGCAAGGTAACATCAGCCATTGATTCTCGTATTTCAACCTTAAGCAAATACGCTACACGGTTGATTACATTTTATAATCATACTTAAGCCCTGAGGAGATGAGGTATACCACTCATACTCCAACCGACCATTGCAAAATCGAAATCAGTATCATACATAGATCAAGGAAGAGCCAGATTTCCATGACCTCATCCTCCCCAGTCAGTGTGGGTACAAAATGCAGGACATCTTGTGTCTCTGCTAAATAGCTTTCCAGAGTATATTGGCAACTTCGCTATAGAGTTACAGTGGCTACTGTACTCTCTTTGCAATCGAGAGATTTCATGTTTATCTCACATCGATCCGGCATTAACACTATCGGGAGATTTGTGATACATCCATCTCGGTATCGGGAGATTAGTGATACATCCATCCCGACATATATATAATGAAAGATTGAGAGATTTAATTTTTATCTCACATCAATTCTTCCATTAGGGCGTAAGGATATTCGCGCCCATAACCCCCACATACTCAACAGTATGCCCTCCAGGAGAGCCTGTAGGAAAATCTGTTTCACCATCACCAACTACTGACGATGATGGATCTATGGTCAGGGCTCTACATGATAAGATTTCACTTGATTAATTAAGTACATTACCATATTCTTTTAGCATCAGGAAGGTTTTCAAACATAAATCATTATAACAATTGCTACTCAGAATAGGGAATACTTCTATCAAGTACTTTTTGAAGCTTTATAAAATATTGGGATCTTAATCCCTTGTCACATCATGGGCATTCTCATTCCTTAATATCTCATCATCATGATTATGGAATATGGGTATTCAAACCCTCAGTTCATCAAAGAACACTTGTTACCACTTATCAGATAACTAATACCTTCATGTCATCTAACCAAGGTAAACATGATACATGCAATACAGGCATCTCACATGGCTCTCAAAGCCCATTAATCTTTTGTTACCTCTTATTAGGCAACAAAGCATATTATGGCTCATAAGGCCCATAAATCAATTTCAATAATAAAACATCATAGCTCATACCTGACTATGTCCAACATCTCATGATACCTACATGATTAGTACACATGATAACATTTATATCAATTACATATCAGCACTATGCAATGTAATGGTAGCATCACTATTCACTCATTAGGGTTAGGATTTTCCAAATTCATGTCAATCAGGAATACTCATCCCATTACCCAGAATTAGGGTTATTGTTTGTCATCATATTGCCCAAGATTAAGGTTTCATACACTATAACCCAAAATTAGGTTTCACATACCTTCACCCTATATTAGGGTAGGATTTCATATAGCATTACATGACATCACCCTGGATTAGAGTTTCACATCACATCACTACATTAGGGTTTCATATGACATCATCCTTGATTAGGGTTTCACATCACATCACTGCATTAGGGTTTCATATGACATCACCCTTGATTAGGGTTTCACATCACATCACTGCATTAGGGTTTCACATGGCATTACCCTAGATTAGGGTTTCACATCACATCACTGCATTAGGGTTTCACATGGCATTACCCTAGATTAGGGTTTCACATATCATCACCTATGATTAGGGTTTCACACATCATTGTCTCAAATTTAAGTTCCTTATAACTTTTCCCCGAATTAGGGTTTCATGTAACTTTACCCGAAATTAGGGTTTCATGAAGCATCCTCTTAAATTAGGGTTTTTCATTATATTACCCTAAATTGGGATTTCTCATATCATCCCCCAGATTAGGGTTACACCATTACCCTAGATTAGGGTTACACCTAACATTGCCCAAAATTAGGGTTAGGTCTCATCAACCTTCTCGATTAGGGTTTCATGATCTCTTTATCAAGGATCATACCCTAATCATGTATTTTATTCATGTTGAAAGTGTTGAGGTTTAACCACTACATGATTATTATACATGTATGAATTCCTTTCTCTCTCATCCTTTCTAGGATGTTGATTACTTCAAACTTGATTAGATTAGGTCAACCCTTCATTCAAGTACATACATTTAGGGTTAGCATAGTATGTTGAGATATTTCTTCCATTAGCATCAAAGGTTAACCACTCAAAAGGTACTAATCACTTAAATACCTTAAAGGTACAATCATTGTAATTATCTTTGATAAACATCATAAACAATCATATGGTTAATTATACTTACATGGTTTGAATCGATTAGACCTTCAAACCGTCTTGAGGTATTGGACCCTCAAACGGTCTTGAAGTACTATGACCTTCAAACGGTCTTGGTCCAAAACTCCAAACGGTCTGGAGACCGTTAGACCTTAAACGGTCTTGGTCCCAAAACCTTCAATCGGTCTTAAGACTGTTAGATAATCAAATGGTCTTGATCTCAAAATCCCTAAACAGTTTGAGACCGTTTGAATTAAATATTAATTAACCTCAAACGGTTTGAAACTGAATGGACCTCAACCGGTCTGAGACCGAATGGTTCTTAAACGGTCTATGACCATTTGGCCTCAATTAGCTTGAAATTGTTTAACTCTAAATTAGGGTTCCTTAATCAATCGATTTAGGGTTTCCACTCATTGAACCATCCAACATTAAGGCCATTGAAAATAGATAAACTTGTAACCCTTGGATCTCCATCCATCCATGACTCCTCTTGACCTCAAACGGTCTTGAGACCATTTGACCTAAAACGGTCTTGAGACCATTTTCCCTCAAATGGTCTTAAGACCATTTGAGCCATTCAACATAGAAATTGACTCAATCAATTTAGGGTTTCAACTAATCAGAATCAATGGACCATCCATTCTTGAAACCATTATAATTAGATCAATTAGAACCATTGGATCTTCAATCATCCACATCAAAAATTGACCCCAAACAGTCTTGAGACCGTTTGACCTCAAATGGTCTTGAGACAGTTTGCCCACAAATGGTCTTGAGACCGTTTGATCACCAAACGGTCTTGACACCATTTGGTCATCAAGATGAAACTGTTTGCACATGAATTTTCTTGAGGTGTGTGCTAATATGACATCATCATCTTCAAGCTATAAACCTTCGAACTTTTTTTGTGATCTTTGTGGTGATTTCATCAATTAATCAAAGGGAAGTTCGAGAATGAAAAAGGGATCAACATATGATGAAGAAATGAAATCAATAATAACATTTAAGGGTTCAAATTATATAGCCCACCTTCAAAGTTGAATCCAAGCTTCAAGCTTCACGTCTTCAATGGTGATTGAAGCTTCCTCAACTTCCCAAGGTTCGTTCTCAAGTCTTTGAGTGAAAAGAATGGCTAAAGTTGAAGATAGAATGGAGAAAAGAAGAAAATAAGCATTTAATTTCGATTTCCACCATGAAATCAAGGTTGAAGATGATTAAGGAGCACACCTACAGGTTGGGGTACGTCTTCCTATTGATCCTAAGCTCCCTTGTGCACAGCCAAAGCAAGGAAAGAAAGAAGAGTCAAAAAAGAGTCTTTCATGTGGGTGGAAAATAGGATATATGTAAGGGAATTTCAAGAGAGAGAAAGTGTTATAAAAATCTTTTAATTCCCAAAATTGGTGCCACTTATCCCCCTCACTTCCTTGCATACGAATCCATCATCTTCCCCTTCGAAATCCTCTTCTTTATCCATGAATTAAAAGAAAATGATTAAGCACCTTAATCAATATAATCATAATATCCAAAAATGAGTGGATATTACTTTTTCTTTAACTAATGTGAGTGGGCTCTCCACTCACTTTAGACATTTTGATGCCATTGAAAGGCACAAGGACGTCCATACTTATACAAATTCAACCATCTCATTTTTGGTTGAAGGGAACTTCCATTAATATATTAATTTTTGCATTAAATTGAATTAGGGTTTCAATTATGCTTAAATCTTGGTTATTTTAATATCAAGATTCTCTCTCTTCCAAAGAGATTCAAATGAGATTCCCCTCTGATTTTCTTGTCTCTAATTGATACCAAGAAACATTAGGGACTCTTTAGAAGTGGTATTTTGCATATTGAACCCTAGGTTTTGGGTAAATTGCACATTACACCAAAACTAGGTTTTAATGCACAAACATTGCTTAATAAGCTCTTTCTTGGTGCTCAGGCTACCACAAGCCATACGTCTGCATTATTCTCATTCTTATGATGTTATAACACTTGAGGAATATTTTATCATGTAACATTTGCAAGTTAACGCCTCAACTTGGGTAATTTGCACTTTAGTCCAAAATAGGCAAAACATTATTTTCAACATTATTCAAAAAGGACTAAAATTTAAACATAAGTTCCTCTTGAGCCTTAATTACTTTTCAAAAGATAAAAGAAAGCATATAATTATCTTTCTTAAACAAAACATCTAGGGTTAAAGCATAAACCAGATCAGGGATGTTACAAATTATCCACCCCTAACAGGGATTTCGTTCCCGAAATCATCAAGAGAAAAGAGAAGGGTACTTCCTCCTCATCTCTTCCTCTAGCTCCCACGTAGCTTCTGCAATGTCACGGTGATGCTAGAGAACGTTCACAAGACATCTGTCTTAATTTTTTAGCTTTTTAATTCTTTTATCAAGGATCATTACAGGTCCTTCAACATATGATATATCATCATTTAATTCTACCTCCACATGTTGCAAAACTAACTCTGTGTCAGGATGACACTTTCTCAGCATGGAGATATGGAACACTGGATGCAACTTATGCAGCTTAGGTGGTAACTCCAGCTTATAGGCTACCTTTCCAATCCATTCAATGATTGGATAAGGCCCCATAAATCTAGGAGCTAACTTTCCCTTCTTTCCAAATCTAAGGACACCTTTCCAAGGTGAGACCTTGAGATATACTCTGTCTCCAACTTGGAATTCTAAAGGTCTATGTCGTTTGTCGGCGTACGACTTCTATCTATCATGTGCAGTCTTTAATTATTGTTGTTTTACTTTAATCTTCTCAGTTGTCTGCTGCACAAGCTCAGGACCCAAAAGTTGATATTCTCCTTTTCATACCAACATAAAGGAGATCTACAATGTCTACCATATAATGTTTCATATGGTGTCGTATCAATACTATGCTAATAGCTATTATTGTAAGCAAATTCTATCAAGCTCAGGTGTAGATCCCAACTTCCTACAAACTGAAGGACACGTGCCTTAAGAAAATCCTCCAAGGTTTGTATGGTCCTCTCAGATTGTCCATCCGTCTGTGGGTGAAAGGCAATACTAAACCTTAATTGTGTACCCAAAGCTTTATGCAGTCGTTCCCAAAAATGACTCATGAATTGGGGACCTCTATCAGAAACAATAGTAGATGGAACCCCGTGCAACCGTACTATCTCATCTATATATATCTGTGCAAGCTTCTCAGTAGTGTAGGTTGTTTTTATAGGAAGGAAATGTGTTGTCTTAGTCAACCTATCAACTATCACCAATATGGAATCATGACCTTTGGTTGTTCTAGGCAAACCAACCACAAAGTCCATGGTCACATGATCCCATTTCCACTGCGGTATAGGCAAAGGTTGCATTATTCCTGTGGGCTTCTGATGTTCAGCTTTAACCTATTGACACACTAGACACCGCATAACAAACTCAACTACATCCTTCTTCAAACCAGGCCACCAATACATATCCTTCAATTTACGATACATTTTGGTGCTCCCTGGATGCATTTCATACATCGAAGAATGAGCTTCCTCTAAGACTAACTTCCTTAAGTCATTGGCATCAGGTACTACCATCCTTATATGGTAACAGACTACCTGATCCTCTGACTCATGAAAGCCATCTCGTTTCTCACTACCATACTCTGACTTGATCTGCTGAACCACACTATCAGCTTGTTGTGCTTCTTTGATCTGCTGTCTCAGAGTAGGTTTCACTTGCATCTCAGCTAACAGCCCGGCTAACAATGATACCTTAAGCTGTACATTTTTTTGCCTCAAGGAGATAAGCATATCTCTTTTAAAGCACACTAAGGAGTTCAACTGTGCTTTATCTAAGGCTGGTGATGATGATTTCCTACTTAGTGCATCAGCCACTACATTAGCCTTCCCTAGATGATAATCAATTGTACAATCGTAGTCCTTGATTAACTCCATCTAGCGGCGTTGTCTCATGTTCAACTCATATTTTGAGAAGATATATTTTAGATTCTTATGGTCTGTGAAAATCTGGATAGTTTCTCCATAGAGATAATGTCTCCAGATCTTCAAAACATGGACTACAACAACTAGTTCTAGATCATGTGTCGGATAATTCTCCTCGTGTTTCTTAAGCTGTCGAGAGGCAAAAGAAATCACTTGATTATCCTGCATCAACACACATCCTAGACCATTCTTAGATGCATCACAGAAAACTATGTACCCCTTCCCTTGCTCAGGTAACTCCAGCACAGCTGCACTTGTTAACCTTTATTTCAATAGCTGGAAAGAATGTTGACACTTGTCATTCCAGACAAAAGGAACCTCCTTCCTAGTCAACTTGGTTAGGGGTAAAGCTATAGAACGGAAGTTCTTAATGAACCTCTTGTAATATCCTATCAGTCCTAGGAAACTATGTATCTCCGTTGGTGTCTTAGGCTATTCCCATTGTAGGACAGCTTCTACCTTCTTAGGATCAACACAGATACCTGAGGCAGATATTACATGTCCTAGAAAAGAAACTTCTGGTAACCAGAACTCACATTTGCTATACTTAGCATACATCTTATGCTATCTTAGCAAAGTCAAAGCCTGACGGAGGTGCTGCTCATGATGTTGAGCATTTCTACTGTATATCAAGATGTCATCTATGAAGACTACTATGAACTGATCAAGAAAAGGCTGGAAGATTCTATTAATGAGTTCCATGAATGCAGCTGGTGCATTAGTTAGTCCAAACGACATAACTATGAACTCATAGTGACCATACCTTATCCTAAAGGAAGACATAGGTATGTCACTCTCCTTGATACGCAACTGATGATATCCCGACCTCGGATCTATCTTAGAGAAGATAGTTGCACCACACAACTGATGAAATAGGTCATCGATCCTTGGCAGAGGATACTTGTTCTTTATGATTACTTTATTCAACTGTCTGTAATCAATGCATAACTGCATCGATCCGTCCTTCTTTTTAACAAAGAGAACCGGAGTACCCCATGGTGAAGTACTCGGTCGGATAAAACCTTTCTCAAGCAGCTCATGTAGTTGTTTCTTGAGCTCTACCATCTCAGTAGGTGTCATTCTATATGGTGTTTGTGCTATTGGTTGCGTGCCCGATATTAGATTAATCTCAAAGTCAATCTCTCAGGGCATAGGAACACCTGGAAGTTCCTCAGGGAATACATCTTCAAACTCCCTAACTATCGAAACTTCAAAAAGATTAGAACTCTCTATTGTGGTATGTCCTACATGTGCCAAGAATGCAAAGCATCCTTGTCTCATCAGCTTCTCAGCTACCATAGTCGACACTAGACAGGTTGGAAGAATCTTTCTATCTCCCTAAAAGATCCATGTGTCACCGTCATCTACAAACACAACTTGATTGGAATCACAATCCAAGACAGCCTTATACTTTTCTAGGTGTCCATCCCAAGAATTATATTGAACCCATGCATCTCAAGTGGTACAAGATCCACCTGAGTGCGATGTTCAGAAAAGGAAAGAATGTAGGGAGAACACACCTCCCCCAGTACTACAGATCCCAACAAAGGGGTTTCTAACAATAGATTATTTGTTCTATGACTGACGGTCATATTACAGTCATAAATCACTCTTTGAGTGATAAAGGAATGTGTAGCACCCAGATCAATCAAAACAGATATGAAGCAGGATGAAGACATATCAGAATGAAATAGTTCCATCTGACCTGTCACAACTCGAGGGTTGACTACTACTTCGGGTGGATTCATCGCATAGAGTCTCACTATTGCTTGTTGTTGACCCTGTGCTTAGTTGTTGGGTGTCGACGAACCAGCTTGGGACGCTTGTCCACATCCTCTAGCGCCAGTCGAAAACTATCGCCTCTGAGAGCCTTGCTGACTCTACCTCTGAGGTAGAGTCACACTTACTTCTCTAGCTCAACAATCTTTCATCAAATGCCCCATCTTTCCGCATATAAAATAGCATCTACTCTCCCTCTGTGGCATGGGTGGTCCTGTTACTGACATTGAGGCTGAGTTGTGGGCTCCCTCAGGTGGTAAACTATGGCCTCTACCCCTACTCGACGTCCATTGTATCTGGGTATTGAATCTTGGTGGTGCTATTGGTGCAGAAAATCTCAGTTTCTTGAAAATTTTAGACCTCTTTCCTTGAGACTGAGTATACACCTTCTTACTCTTAGTCTGATGCTTCTTAATCACCGATCTTTCTATCCTTCTCACAGACTCCACAAAGGTGGTGCACCTCTCTCTGTTCTCTAAGGAAGACACATGAGTGGTCAAATCAGCGTTCAACCCCTTCTCAAAATGCTGAATTCTCTCTTCATCAGTAGCTGCCATATGCGGACAAAACCGCAAAAGCTCCATGAACTTAGCTTCATACTCTCTAATGTTCATTGGTCCTTGCCTTAACCTCTCAAACTAAGAGATATTCTCATCTAGAAACATCTTAGGGAAATATCTACAATGAATTCTCATCGGAATACTTCCTATCCGATCTCAACACCTGGCCTCTTGCCCTCTTCTATTGTCCACTAGTGGCAGCACTCCCTTTTAGAAGGTACACCGCATGCCTCGCCTTCTCTGCTTCAGGGACATTAAGGATTCTAAAGGCCTTCTCCAACTCAGTCAACAACATGTCAGCATCTGCTGGGTTAGTAGTACCAGCATAATCTGTGGCTCCAACCCGGCGAAGTCGTTCGAAAGTCTTGCCGGCTCCCTATCCTTCATGGTGAGCTGGTGCCCTAGGTGCAGGTGGTGGCATCCTATCAGCCATATGCATCATGTTTGCCATGAACTGCCCAAACAGATCATGGAAAGATGGGTTTTCTAGTGCAGCCCGGTTAAGTTGGGGATGTTCAGGTACTGGTTCCTCCCTATCCTGATCCCTTGCACCTCTTCCTGGTGCAACAATGCTGCTCTCAACAGCATGTTCTTCATGTGATCCAGACATCTTTAAGTTCTTCTTCTCCTATATGAGCAGAAGACACTATCAGATAAACTGGAAAACACTAGAACATACTCAACAACCTTAATCCTATGTCTCTGTAGACTCAGCGAACCTAGAGCTCTGATACCAACTAAACTAAGATGACCCAACACCAAATCAGACCGTCACATTGTAATTAATTATGAAATTAAACATAAGCAGCGGAATTACTAAAAATCACTAAAAATTAAAACCATTTACAAAGAGATCCAAACACAGGAAAACTCTTTTATCAAGAACCAATGTATTTCATTTACATCCTGGTTCATAAGTACAAATCATGTACTGTCTCTTCTCGAGGATTACAAGCATCAACTTCCTTGTTAAAACTGTACACAGACAACATAAAAACCTCGAGGCATCAATCTAAAATCTCATATTGATTCATTAAAAGTACTAACTACTAACTCCGAGGACCTGAGACAACATAGATGACACATAGGACTCTCCATACAAAATATGACAGCCAGTGCCTCCACCTGGGATATCACTGATGTCCCTGTTGTTGCTGCTACTATCTTCCCCTACAGTAGGGTTTCTACCTCTTCTTCTGCGTCTACCTAAAATGTTGGATCCCGCGGGGGTGAGGCAATTGAAATTGTCCCAGCGAGAGATATAAATCTCCGCCAGAAATATTATTATTATAGTTTAATAGATTAAAACTGAGCAGAAGAATCATATATGCTTAACAGTAGATAAATCAATGTCTAAACAGATTAGAGCAATATTCTTATTCAAAGCATTTCAGTTATAACTTAATAAATCCGCATGTTACTTTTCCAATAAGGAATTTGAAGAACATGTATAACATTTATCCATCTAGGATATGATAAGAAAGGTAACATCATCCATTGATTCTCGTATTTCAACCTTCAGCAAATACGCTACATGACTGATTACATTTTACAATCATACTTAAGCCCTGAGGAGATGAGGTATACCGCTCATACTCCAACCGACCATTACAAAATTGAAATCGGTACCATACATAGATCAAGGAAGAGTCGAATTTCCATGACCTCATCCTCCCCAGTCAGTGTGGGTACAAAATGCAGGACATCTTGTTTCTCTGCTAAATAGCTTTCCAGGGTATACTGACAACTTCGCTATAGAGTTACAGTAGCTGTTGTACTCTCTTCGCAATCGACAGATTTCATGTTTATCTCACATCGATCTGGCATTAACACTATCGGGAGATTCGTGATACATCCATCCCGGTATCGGGAGATTAGTGATACATCCATCCCGACATATATATAATGAAAGATTGAGAGATTTAATGTTTATCTCACATCAATTCTTCCATTAGGACGTAAGGATATTCACGCTCATAACCCCCACATACTCAACAGTATGCCCTCCAGGAGATCCTGTAGGAAAACATGTTTCACCATCACCAACTACTAATGATGATGGATCTATGGTCAGGGATCTACATGATAAGATTTCACTTGATTAATTAAGTACATTACCATATTCTTTTAGCATCAGGTAGGTTTTCAAACATAAATCATTATAAAAATTGCTACTCAAAATAGGTAATACTTCTATCAAGTACTTTTTGAAGCTTTATAAAATATTGGGATCTTAATCCCTTGTCACATCATGGGCATTCTCATCCCTTAATATCTCATCATCATGATTATGGAATATGGGTATTCAAACCCTCAGTTCATCAAAGAACACTTGTTACCACTTATCAGATAACTAATACCTTCACGCCATCTAACCAAGGTAAACATGATACTTGTAATACAGGCATCTCACATGGCTCTCAAAGCCCATTAATCTCTTGTTACCTCTTATTAGGCAACAAAGCATATTATGGCTCACAAGGCCCATAAATCAATTTTAATAATAAAACATCATAGCTCATACCTGGCTATATCCAACATCTCATGATACATGCATGATTAGTACACATGATAATAGTTATATCAATCAAATATCAGCACTATGCAATGTAATGGTAGCATCACTATTCACTCATTAGGGTTAGGATTTTCCAAATTCATGTCAATCAGGGATACTCATCCCATTACCCAGAATTAGGGTTATGGTTTATCATCATATTGCCCAAGATTAAGGTTTCATGCACTATAACCCAAAATTAGGTATCACATACCTTCACCCTATATTAGGGTAGGATTTCATATAGCATTACATAACATCACCCTAGATTAGAGTTTCACATCACATCACTGCATTAGGGTTTCATATGACATCATCCTTGATTAGGTTTCACATCACATCACTGCATTAGGGGTTCATATGACATCACCCTTGATTAGGGTTTCACATCACATCACTACATTAGGGTTTCACATGGCATTACCCTAGATTAGGGTTGCACATCACATCACTACATTAGGGTTTCACATCGCATTACCCTAGATTAGGGTTTCACATATCATCACCCATGATTAGGGTTTCACACATCATTGTCTCGAATTTAAGTTCCTTATAACTTTTCCCCAAATTAGGGTTTCATGTAACTTTACCCGAAATTAGGGTTTCATGAAGCATCCTCTTAAATTAGGGTTTTTCATTATATTACCCTGAATTGGGATTTCTCATATCATCACCCCAGGTTAGGGTTACACCATTACCCTAGATTAGGGTTACACCTAACATTGCCCTAAATTAGGGTTAGGTCTCATCAACCTTCTCGATTAGGGTTTCATGATCTCTTTATCAAGGATCATACCCTAATCATATATTTTATTCATGTTGAAAGTGTTGAGGTTTAACCACTACATGATTATTATACATGTATGAATTCCTCTCTCTCTCATCCTTTCTAGGATGTTGATTACTTCAAACTTGATTAGATTAGGTCAACCCTTCATTCAAGTACATACATTTAGGGTTAGCATAGTATGTTGAGATATTTCTTCCATAAGCATCAATGGTTAACCACTCAAAAGGTACTAATCACTTAAATACCTTAAAGGTACAATCATTGTAATTATCTTTGATAAACATCATTAACAATCATAGGGTTAATTGTACTTCCATGGTTTGAATCAATTAGACCTTCAAACAGTCTTGAGGTATTGAACCCACAAACGGTCTTGAAGTACTTTAACCTTCAAACGGTCTTGGTTCAAAACTCCAAACGGTCTAGAGACTATTAGACCTTAAATGGTCTTGGTCCCAAAACCTTTAATCGGTCTAAAGACCGTTAGACCATCAAACGGTCTTGATCTCAAAATCCCTAAATGGTTTGAGACCGTTTGAATTAAATATTAATTAACCTCAAATGGTTTTGAAACTGAATGGCCCTCAACTGATCTGAGACTGAATGGTCCTCAAATGGTCTAAGACCATTTAGCCTCAATTAGCTTGAAACCGTTTAACCCTAAAATAGGGTTCCTTAATCAATTGATTTAGGGTTTTCACTCATTGAAACATACAACATTAAGGCCATTGAAAATAGATCAACTTGTAACCCTTGGATCTCCATCCATCCATGAATCATCTTGACCTCAAACGGTCTTGAGACCGTTTGCCCTCAAACGGTCTTAAGACCGTTTGAGCCAATCAACATAGAAATTGACTCAATCAATTTAGGGTTTCAACCAATCAATCCGATTAGGGTTTGTAATCAATAGACCATCCATTCTTGAAACCATTATAATTAGATCAATTATAACCATTGGATCTTCAATCATCCACATCAGCAATTGACCCCAAATGGTCTTGAGACCGTTTGACCTCAAACGGTCTTGAGACCGTTTGCCCTCAAACGATCTTGAGACTGTTTGGTCATCAAGATGAAACCGTTTGCACATGATTTTTCTTGAGGTGTGTGCTAAGATGACATCATCATCTTCAAGCTATAAACCTTCGAAATTTGTTGTGATCTTCATGGTGATTTCATCAATTAATCAAAGGGAAGTTCGAGAATGAAAAAGGAATCAACATATGATGAAGAAATGAAATCAATAATAACATTTAAGGGTTCAAGTTATATAACCCTAATTCAAAGTTGAATCCAAGCTTAAATCTCCATGCATTAAATGGTGATTGAAGCTTCCCCAACTTCCCAAGGTCCGTTCTCAAGTCTTTGAGTGAAAAGAAGGGCTAAAGTTGAAGATTGAATGGAGAAAAGAAGAAAATAAGCATTGAATTTCGATTTCCACCATGAAATCAAGGTTGAAGATGATTAAGGAGCTCACCTACAGGTTGGGGTACGTCCTCTTGTTGCTCCTAATCTCCCTTGTGCATGGCCAAAGCAAGGAAAGAAAGAAGAGTCAAAAAAGAGTCTTTCATGTACGGAAAATGAGATATATGTAAGGGAATTTCAAGAGAGAGAAAGTGTTATAAAAATCTTTTAATTCCCAACATTGGTGCCACTTATCCCCCTCACTTCCTTGCATACGAAGCCATCATCTTCCCCTTTGAAATACTCTTCTTTATCCATGAATTAAAAGAAAATGATTAAGCACCTTAATCAATATAATAATAATAATATCCAAAAATGAGTGGATCTTACTTTTTCTTTAACTAATGTGAGTGGGCTCTCCACTCACTTTAGATATTTTGGTTCCATTTCAAGGCACAAGGACGTCCATACTTATACAAATTCAACCATATCATTTTTGGTTGAAGGGCACTTCCATTAATATATTTATTTTTGCATTAAATTGAATTAGGGTTTCAATTATGCTTAAATCTTGATTATTTTAATATCAAGATTCTCTCTCTTCCAAAGAGATTGAAATGAGACGCCCCTCTGGTTTTCTTGTCTCTAATTTATACCAAGAAACATTAGGGACACTTTATAAGTGGTATTTTGCATATTGAACCCTAGGTTTTGGGTAAATTGTACATTACACCAAAACTAGGTTTTAATGCACAAACATTGCTTAATAAGCTCTTTCTTGGTGCTTAGGCTACCACAAGCCATACCTCTTCATTATTCTCATTCTTATGATGCTATAACACTTGAGGAACATTTTATCATGTAACATTTGCAAGTTAACCCCTCAACTTGGGTAATTTGCACTTTAGTCCGAAATGGGAAAAATATTGTTTTCAACATTATTCAAAAAGGACTAAAATTGAAACATAAGTTCCTCTTGAACCTTAATTACTTTTCAAAAGATAAAAGCAAGAATATTATTATCTTTCTTAAACAAAACATCTAGGGTTAAAGCATAACCCAGGTCAGGGATGTTATAGTTTGGAACGTGGGTTTTTTGCTCATGATTATGGTTTGATTATCCCTATGTTTTGAATATCAAATCCTAGGGTTTGGATTATGTTTTCCCTTCACAGACCTACCTTCATGTTTGGTTTCAATTTCATGATGTTGATCACTTTTTCTATCTTGGTTTTGAAATTTTTCCTCTCTCTTGATGGTTCCAAGAAGCATCTCATTCGGTCAATGAAGTTTGGATGCACTTGGGTCATTGGTGTGATCTTCATTGTATGGTTGAAGAAGATAACCATGTGTCTTCAGTAAAAGAAGTTGGTTGTCTTATTTCCTTCGGTCTCCATGGTTGTTTCTCCGTGTGTAATCAATGGTTGAATCTCCCCTTCGGTCACTGAAGTGGTGGGGTGATCTTTGGTCACAGGAGTTGTCTTCGACCTAGTTGTCTTGGACATAGGGTTTCCCTTCGATCGAAGGTGTGAAGATGTTCTCTTTGATCGTTTGGGTTGATGCTCTTCGACCATAGTAGTTGTTTCTCTTCGGTATCTTAAGACTTGTGGTTTGATTTCCCTTTTGTAGATGGAAACTCCTGATCATGTGCTTCGCTTGTATGGTTGACCTATAGTGATGATGGTTGACATTAGTAGGTGCTCAAAGAATGTGGGAAGTGCTACATTAGGGTCGGATGTTAGTGTTGTTATGAAAACCCCAATCAGGTACTTTGTTGAAACCCTAACCCTACTTTGAGTACATGATGTAATACTTACTTGATTGAGTGGATATCATATAATAAAATACATTCTCTTTCCTACCTGTGTAACTCTCACATTGTCCGTTGAATGAACATCATAGCTAGTAATTGTTGTGATATCTTCTGTAACACAGGGTTATAGTTATGAGCCTTGGTGAGGCATTGATAACACCCAAATTCAGACATTTATGCTAAGTATTTATTTATAGTTTTGTGTCATTATAGCCTTAATATACCCAAAATAACTCTAGATCCTTATCTCTTAGTAATTTGTATCTTTCAATAGATAAAGTTGTTCAACTAACCAATTTTGGGACTTGTAGGCACCGAACATGAGAAGACATCTATTCTCTAATATTTCTCCCCAACACATGGTTTTTGCAACAGCTAGACTTCCATCCGTCGTGACCACAGTGGACTAATAAACACACTATGTGCACCAGCTTAGGAGACGGTGGTCTTGCTAACTGACTAGCAGTCCCAAGAAACTTTTGATATCTTGGACCCTATTTTCGATGGCCAGTCCTTTATCAGAATGCATCCTCATCAATCAGAACGTTCATCAATGTGGGCCCATCGACCACCAGTAATAGCCCCCCTATGGGGGTGGGTTTGTCCCATGACAGCATGACGAGAAAGAAGGATTTTGTGACCATGACCAAGAATACAATGCCACGACCGCGGCCAAAATGTAGTGTAACATCCCTGACCTGGGTTATAAACTAACCCTAGGTGTTTTGCCTAAATATGTAATTAAACCCTGGTGATTATCTTTTGACATGTAATTTAGTTCCTCAGGAACATATACTTTCAATTTTGTCCTTTTTAAGCAAAGTTGTAGTATTATTTTGGTAATGCTGGGGCTTATGTGCAAATTACCCAGTTAAGGGGTTAACTTGCAATTGCACATGTTAAGATGTTCTTTTGATAATTATACATCATATGAGTGAATATGATGAGACATGATGGATTTCCCAAGCTGGGCATCTAGATGCAGCTTGTGGAATAATCCTTATGCTTAAAAACCCTAATTTGGAGTAAAATGCAGTTTACCCAATTTGAGGGGTGCAACTTGTAAAATACACCATCTTGAACATCTTTTATGACTTTTGACATCATTTAAACTAATAATGATGAAGGGGGCACTTCCTTTGAATAACCATATAATAAGGAACACCTTTGTAACTAAATCATCAAGATGTAAGTAAGGAGACCCTTATGTACATATGTACCTTAGTGATAAGTTGACCTTCCTTGCCTTTAGTTCTTGGTTTTAGAAGGAATTTTACCTTAGAAAAGAAGAGTAGGTACGTGCCTAAAATAAAGGAAGGACCTAGTTGTGAAAAGGAGGAGTAAGTTGTCCTTATGATGAAAATAACCCCAAAGGTACTTATACCCTTTCCTTGCAATCAAAGGCAACGTTTTCCTTTCACTCTTCACTTATCTCTTGCTGTGGCTGACTAAGGAAGGAGCTCAAGGAAATGACCAACTTGTTCTAAGGTAAGAGAACACCACCTTCTAGCTTGGATTCATGGAGGAAATCATGTTAAAAGGATGGATTGCTAGTTTTCTCACTTAGCTTTCTCGTTCTAGCCATCTTTTCCCAACCTTTCTTTGGAGAAAAACCCTTGGCCGACCTGTGGAGCTCAAGACACCATTAAAGACTTGAATCTTGGAATCTTGGAGCTCAAGGAACGACCTTAAGGCGGGTTTTATAACTCTAACCCTTAGCTTTGTTATGCATATCTTTGTTCTTGTCTTCTATGATTAGTTCTTCTTCTACCTCCCTTCTTCCTTGCTCTTTTGCAAGCAAAGCGGTGGAGGAACCGACCTGAACAGAGGTTGAGGATGATGGGAGTGGATTCCTATGTCACTTTATGAAACAACCTTGAACCCTTTTGGTCCAAACGAGTGCAACTCGTTTAAGGTCAAACGGGTTCAACCCGTTTGATCTCAAACGATCCTACAAGATCGTTTGGATCAAAACGACCCCAAGACCATTTCATAGGGTTGACCAAGCATGGACCGTTTGGGTTTTCTGTTCACAATTATGTAGGCTAATGACCCACCAAATTTGAGGGGTTAACTCCAAAGGAATCGTAGGTTGAAGGCCAATCAATTAGGCAATAGAATTGAATTAAGTACTGAGTTTTCCAAACTATTTAACTTGAACTTTTGGGCAAACGGGTTCCAACCCGTTTGAGTGAGTTGACCAAGCATTGACTGTTTGGGATACCTGTTCATAATATATTTAATTTCATTCCTACAAAGAATTGTAATCTAATTCCTAACCAATTGAGAGTTGAAGGCACTTCAACACCCTAACCCTAATCGGGTTAAAATTGCTGAATTAAAATATAGATCTTGTTAAGTTTTGGGTTGAAGGACCCAAACGGGTTAAAACCCGTTTGGGGTTCACCCAAACGGTTTCACACTCGTTTAGTGACACCCCAAGACCGTTTGGAGGTCTAGGGTTAAGGAAAATTGATCAATTGAAGGTCCAATTACAATAAGTTGATGAATTGATAAAATTGCTGATTTTAGACCTAATTAGGGTTCAACCCTTATCCAACCGACTTGGTTTTTTGGTCAAACTTTGGTAAAACGGTCTCAAGACCGTTTGGAGGACATCCAAACGATCTCAAGACCGTTTGGGACAAGTTTGGGCCCAATTGGAGTTCAATTGATGGGTTCAATTACACTTTGTTTCACATTGTTGAAAATTGGTGATTAGCCGATTGGAAACCCTAATTGAGTTAGACTTAATCCTAATTAGCTTTCAATTGAGGGTCAAATTGGAGTCCAATTGATTGAGGCTCATCCTAATTGACTCAATTTGTAAGTGGTTAACATGGCCTTGGCCAATTAAAGGCTTCAACATAGGAAACCCTATTCAATCATAACCTATGTGTCACCTTTTATGTTTATGCGGTTTGAAACCAAGTTGGTCCACACTCGTTTGAGTCCAAACGAGTCCACACTCGTTTGAGTCCAAACGAGTCCACACTCTTTTAAGCCCAAACAAGTTCACACTCGTTTGACCTCAAACGGGTTCACACTCGTTTGACCTCAAACGGGTTCACACTCGTTTGACCTCAAACGGGTTCACACTCGTTTGACCTCAAACGGGTTCACACTCGTTTAGACTCCTTTGGGTTCACACCCGTTTAGACTCAAGTGGGTCCACACCCATTTAAGATTAAGTGGGTCCACACTTGTTTAAGGCTCAAATGGGTTCTAGTTCGTTTGAGGTTAAATGAGTTCAAGGTCATCTAAGAATCAAATGGGTTGAAGGTTGAAGGTCAAACCCTAAACCAGTTAGAGATTTTCAAGGTTGATTATACTTAATCACTTGAAGGTGTAAATGGTCCAATGATGATCTTATTTAAACCATAATGGTAACTCAAGATATTAAGGGACCAAGTGATTAATGAATTGACCCATGATGATGATCAATGGGTAAATTACCAAAATGCCCCTAAGAGGTTCAATTGAGTGATACCTTGTTTTAATCAAACCCTAATCACATGATAGTGATGAGTTGACTTGTGTTAATCAATGAGGACTTAACCCAACCTAACCTAGAGTGGTGTAATCACTATCTACTAGTTAGAGGAGAGAGAAAGTACCAATTATAATGGAAACTCAAGTAAAATACCTTCAATATACATGAATGTGCAAGTTTAGGTATGATCCACTTATGTGAGATCATGGAAACCCTAATTATGATAATTGATGAATCTTAATCTTATCTGAGGTCTTTAATGATGATGTTTCTCATACATGGGGATGTTATGAGATCATTTCACCATGAGGTGAATAGTAAACCCTAATTCTAGGGTGATGACATGTAATGTGAATAGTAAACCCTAATTGATGAAAACCAGGGAAACCTAGCTCTTGTATGAGTAGGGAGATACAACTTCTTTAAATAAGTTATTTACTGTTATCAGTTGATTTAACCATGCAGGTTCCTTTATGAGGATGATCATATCCAGGTATGGATGATGATACTATATTCATTGAAAGCATGTTGTTAGCTTTATGAATAGTGATATATCCTGATGCCTTGTTAATAGCATCTTATGAGATTGATAGGTTGTGAGAGCCATGAATACCATCAAGGTCATGCTTTAAGAGATGACTTGTGATGAGAATATTGAGAAATGATAATTGATGAGAGTTAGGTTTGTTACATTTAGTATTCTTCCTTCATAGCTGCTATGCTAATGATTAATGTTTGAAAACATGTATGATGATAAAAGAATACTGAAATGTACCTAACTAATCAAGTATAATCATACCATGTAGAGCCCTGATCATAGATCCATCATCGTCAGGAATTATATGATGGTGAAACAGGTTTTCCTAAGGGGATTCCTGGAGCACATACTTTTGAGTATGTGGGGTAATATGGATGTGAATTTCCTTACATCCTAGTGTAGGAATTGATGTAGATGTATCTTTATTCTATCAATCCTTCACTATGTGTTTATGTCGGGGTGATGTAACACTAATCTCCCGAGGAAATCTTTTATACCGCATCGATGAGAGATAAATAAGAAATCTTTCGATGGCGAAGAGAGTACAAAATGCCACTGTGACTCTAATAGCGAAGTACCAGAATACCCTGGTAAGCTATTGTAACAGAGACACTAGATGTACTGCATGTTGATCCTCATACTGACTGAGGAAGATGAGGTCATAAGAATCTGGCTCTTTTGATGACCTATGTATGATACCGATGCGACTTAATAGTTATCGGTTGGAGTATGAGCGGTATACCTCATCTCCGCAGGGCATAATGATGTTTGTAAAACATAATCAACCGCATAGCATATCTGCTTAGGTTGAACCACGAAATACATTGGTTGATGATACATTACTTAGTATACATGTTTTTCATATTCCTTAAATGTTGTTGTTCTAATTGATAACAATCTGCTGCTGATTACCTTAGAGCTTTTATTGCCTATGTTATTCTTGGTTGCTATAATAAAGCTTCTGGCGGAGAGTTATAACTCTCGCTGGGACAATTATTTAAAATTGTCTCACCCCGTAGATTTCAACTTTTTAGGTGGTCGTCGAGGACGAAGGAACCAATCTGCAGGTGATCAGAATCAGCAGCAGCAGTGAATCTCAGGTGGAGATACTGACTGCTGAGTCATGTAGTTAGATGGTCTTATGTCGTCTCTGTACTCTCAGGTCCTTGGAGTCTTTTGGTCTGAGATTTTGGGTTTTAAATCTTGAGATTTTGTATCTGGTTGTATATAATCACTCATGAAGTGATCTAACAGAGATGTAATCTGTTTACCTTGTTTCTTATAAAAGGAGTTTCATGATTTCAAGATCTTGTCTCAAAAAGTTTTAATTTCCGATGAGTTTTGTATTCCGCTGTTAATCGAATCGCTTCCGCTGAGTTTAATCGTGTTTATCTCGGGTTTTGGATATCAGAGCCCACATGTAGTGTCGACTGACACTCGGCATGACCGGGCCTAGCTCGACATGGTCAAGCTAAGGCCAAGGCCGTGATCACGGCACATCAGCCTTAACCGCCATGGCACATCTACGTACGACCGTGACCACAACACACCCACCTTGACAGTGGGATCCATCTTGACCGAGGAATCTACCTCGACCATGGATCTACCTCCACCGTGGTGCCCATGTCAATAATGGATGAGACCAGAGCTGTGACCGAGGTAGGTGTCATGACCGTCTTCTACCTTCAACTATAAATACCCAGCCCTTGTGACCTGGAGAGGGGTTCTGAATTTTGGGAGGTTTGTAGTTCTGAGATTTGGAGGTTCTGTTCTGCGGTTCTGACCTGTTTTGGTTCCTAGAGCCCCATGGGAGAGTTCCAAGGTCTGAAAGGGCTGAAATGCTCATCCTACATCCATTCCTCCCATTTGCTTCCATCCACTGTCACTTTCCACCACCATTCACCCATATCCTGCCATCCCCAGCCATCTTCCACCTCCATACACCCACCAAGTTGTTATTCAGGACGGAATTAAAGAGAAATGAAGTTAAGGAGTTTAGAAGACCAAGGAGAATGGCCCAAAGAAGAGATCTGACCTATACGGAAGCTAAGGAGTGAGAGCCACCTCTCCTCTATAGGATAAATCTCTTCTTCTTATCCTTTCTTCTACTGTTCTCCTTTCTTCCTGTATAAATGATGTTCTTTCATCTTTGTTCGGTGCCAACTATGCTTGTCCATGGCTAGTTGAGCTCCTTCTTGGTGATGTAGCCTGTTTTGGGCATGTTTATGTACTTTTACCTAAAGCAAGTACTTTTATTCCAAGATCTAGTATGTTTTCTATTCTATCTTCTCTTTATGGTTATGATTGCTAGTTTGGTTGATCTCTTTCTTGCTTGAACTTCTATTTTTGCCTATTTCGAGAGATTTTTTTGTAGAAATAGATAAGAGAGGTTAGTTTGGATCAGAATCTGAAAGGAGGACGGTTCAAGGTGATTTGTGCAGAACTGTAGACCTGGGCATGGCCTGGCCAAGCCTGGCACGGTCGGGCCCACTACCAGGTTCTGCCCAGATCACACTTGTTCCTAGCATCTCATAATATTCTAGACCTGAGAGGGTATCTAGAATATTCTAGGGTGTTGATTTGTCATCCTCAAGAGAGGTTTCATGTCATTGATGGGTTTTAGTCAAGCTGTGCAAAAGCGAGTGGGATGACCCCATAGGAATAGGCACCACAGTATGTACTATGTTTGGATGTAGGTTGCTTGCTGGGGTGTTTGAGGGTTGTCTACACTCGAGAATGGGTGCATAGACTACCCAACTTATGGTTACATAGCCAATAACTCCTTCTCTCTGATTAGTAGAATCCTACGAACTCTATTTTGTTTTCTTTTCATTGTTTTGTTTTACTTCGTGACAACTTGCTAGACTAGTTCTAGCTCCATACTTTTATCGACTTTTAGATTGGATTAACTAACTTAAGAGTGAGATCTTAAGCGTCCTAAATGTCCCCACATCCCTATGTTTGATCTCATATATCTACTTTGGCCCCGTAATAAAGTTGCGGGGGTCCTTGAAGGTTTCGAGTTATAAATTTAATGTTCAATTCCTTCTGAGTCTGCCTCCTTTCAGACGCGCGATTCGGGCCGCATCAACTTTTTGCGTCGTTGTTGGGGATGAGGTTTTCCATGTTTACACAACTAAAATATTTTGTTCTATCATCCATAAGCATGTATAATTATGCATAGTTTTCTTTTTGTTTTACACATACTTGTTCATATATACTGAATAGCTTTCCTTTTTCTTATACCTTTTTCAGCCATGCATCTTGCTTTAGCAAGACAAGTTATCTTATCCACTTGTCCTCCTGAGTTTTTTTGCAGTTCTGACTCCTGGAAAATAATTGAAGGTCGTTCTCTATAGCTATTCGAGCTATACTCACCCCCACCATCGTCATATGTTGAAATTTCAACAAAGGAGATGGCAGATCAGCCCTCAATTTTCATGTTGATGTGGGATCAAGAGTTGATTTGAGAATTGGAGCTAGTCGGAGAAAGTGTCAACGCACTCACCTCCTCCTTAGCACCTCATCTCCAAGAACACTTTGACTCATTTCAGCAACTGCTAGAAAAGTAGGATCATCAGCTCCAAGTAGCCACTGAGATCACAGACCGCAGTAGAAGTTTACTTCAATCTGTTGAACAAGGATTTGTCCAAGTGCATTAGTTTGATACCGCAGGTTCCCAACAAAGGTGCATGGAAGAATTGACAAATCTTGAAAGCATAGCTACTCAAGTACAACAACTTCATGATAAGGATGTTGAATAGGGTAGGAGGCTTCAAGAGCTCATCAATTTGGTTACTACAAGATTGCAAGTGCCGCCGCACGTCATTGAAGATTACAGTCATCAATACCATTCGTTTGGCTAGAAGTGGAGTATGCCTCACCGTCCTATTCAGACCATAAACTAGATTCACAAGGATTTTTCTATGAAAACCAACCCACCTGGGGAAGCCCTTCATTTTATCCAGATGATTCAGCTAATCAACCAATGGAAGATACAAGCCATATGCATGAATGGTTATATCACGATGATGACTCCTATCCTCTCCAAGTAAGTCAAACAAACTTGTAACATGGAGGTCAATTTGAGGAACATGAATCAGACATTGACCCGGACTAGGGTGATATCTCTCATATTGATACATGTCACTTTGCTTTGAGAAGTACGCCGACCATGGTTTGGAACAATTTGTTCGATGAGAATGACGACGACTATTTCTCAGCGTGATATCTCTCATATTGAGACATGTCACTTTGCTTTGAGAAGTACGCCGACCATGGTTTGGAACAATTTGTTCGATGAGAATGACAACGACTATTTCTCACAGTGGAGTGAATATAGTGATGACGATAAGTTGGAGCAGCATGAGCTGACATCACCACCATCCCATTACAAGGCATGGTGGACATCGAAGGAGAAGGATGGACAATCCATCAGAACATGGTTGATGAGCATGAAGATACCTTGGACCCCATAAAAGGTGACAAGCTTGGGGTGGTAGAACTGCAAACAGATTCAACCGGGAATACTTCTTGTTCAGAAGATGATTGGATGACTCAGACTGTATATAAAAATTTTCCTAAGCATCCAACCTCATGTTCAAAGGGGGAGGGAGAAGACAGGAGTCCTCTAGAAAACTTTCAACCTCTCCCCTCCATCTCATCCTGTGTCGGCATCCTAGGGCCTTCCCATTCATATTCATACATTGAAAGGTGCCTTGAGGATGATTTATTGAAGAAGTGCAGTTCAAGACAATTTCAGTACAAGGATGAGTTCACTGAGTCATCAGATTCTATTCCTCTACTTTAGACTCAGAAGGGCCCAGATCTCCGCCCCTTGTTCTCCTACATGGAAGACCCCATCGGCAAGACACAAGTGACACATGTCCCAAAACTTTGGGATCCCAGTTTCGGTATCGTGGGGAAGCCACCCCTTCCTCTTACTCCTTTCTTTCCTCTTTTTGTTAAAATATATTTTGTTTTTCATGTTCTCGCTTAGATAGTTTCTTTCCTCTAACTACTTAAATATATCTTTGCATACATGCATCATACTAGGACATCAATAAAGTTATTTCCCTTACATCCATGCATTCCTTCCCTACTATACTAAGTTTAAGGCTTGCTCGAGGATGAGCAAAGTTTTAAGCTTGGGGTGGTAGGGATATTTGCCCTTCTATCTCTTCATTTTTCTTGCATGCATGTTTACTTCTAGCATTTAGGCGTAAATTTAAATTTAGCCTTATTGTTTTGTAGGACTTTGTTTACCCATTTGTAGATTTGCAATTAAGGCTATATGATGTGAATTTTGGGACTAATTTCTTATCTTTATGCCTAAAAGCACAATTTTTTTTTAAACTTCTTGATTTATTGCTTGACTTGCTCATTGACTCTTTCCTTAAGTTTGGTGATAAAATATAAGGTTATGCACCTTTTCCATAGATTAAAACATTATTCCCTTGATTATGTTGTGAACCACAAATCCAAGATATAGGACCATTGGAAAGAAACTAGATTTTGATCAAAACTCCAAGCCACATTATTCATAAACTTGCCTCTACTCTAAGGATCCTTGAATCATAATTACTATATTTTCATACAGGTATCAAGCGAATAATGATGAGTTTTGAGCTATAATCAAGTTGAAGTGTTTCTCCTTGATGGTCTACACACCTTCTCACCTTAGATTGAGTAAAAAAGATAAAAATTAAAAATATGCAAAGAGGCTTGGCCGCCCACAAAATCCCAAAAATATCAAAATAGTCCTCACCCAAGCCTATAAATTAGAATGCAGAGAATAAAAGCCTGAGTGTGAATAAATGAGTGTTGTTTTCTCTTCTAGGAGAGTTGAGGATGGTGCCCAACTAGTGTATGAATGTGATCATGAATGCGGGTATGTCATGCATGGTAGTGCCACCCTAAGTCTCATTAGGGAGTCACTAGGAACCCCTAGGAGACCTATGAGATCATCCCAGTAGAAGGGTTGGTTTGAGCATAGTACGAGGAGTTCGTCTCACTACTTTGGGCCAACTGGATCAAACTACAGGGATTGTTACTCATTATATGTACCAACCTGACATAGATCGGGACCCTCAGAAGTCATTAGAGTCTTTTTGCTTTTGTTGCTTCCTAGGACCTGAATAAGTGGGAGGCACGTTGTTCCCGATTGGTCTACATGAATACATGATGATGGCTCATTTCTCATCACATGTGTGATCACCTATGTGACAATTCTTTCTATGCTTTATAATTATGATTCAAACCCTCATTTGTATTGATAGGTTTCAGTGAATTTGCTTAATCTTGTTTGGACACTCTTTGATCATACTTTAGCAGGATTGTGCTCGATTGATGGGGGTTTCTTTTGAAGAGACATGGGTCAGGAGAATTAATGTTTTAAACTATTTTTCTTAACTTTAGCATTTAGCGACGTGCTTAATTTGAATGTTATCATTTTGTTATTTGAGCATAGTCTTTCTTGAGGACAAGCAAAGGTTTAAGCTTGGGGTGGTTGATAACACCCAAATTCAGGTATTTATGCTAAGTATTTATTTATGATTTTGTGTCATTATATCCTTAATATGCCCGAAATAACCCTAGATCCTTATCTTTTAGTAATTTGTATCTTTTCATAGATAAAGTTGTTGAACTAGCCAGTTTTCAGACTTATAGGCACCGAACCTGAGAATACATCTATTCTCTAAGATTTCTCCCCAACACATGGTTTCTACAGCAGCTAGACTTCCATTTGCCATGACCACAGTGGACTAAGCATCACACTATGTGCACTAGCTTAGGATACGGTGGTCCCGCTAACTAACTAGCAGGCCCAAGAAACTTTTGATATCTTGGACCCTATTTTCGATGGACAGTCATTATTCAGAATGTATCCTCGACAATCAGAAGGTTCATCAACGCAGGCGCATCGACCACCAGTATAGCCCCCCGGTGGGGGTGGGTTTGTCCCATGATGTCGCAACCACAAAAGAAGGATGTCATTACTGCGGCCAAGGAGGCAATGTCGTGACTGCGACCAAGAATACAATGCCATGACCGCAGCCAAGACGTTGTGTCAACCGACACTCGGCACAACTAGGCCCAACTCAGCACGGTTGGGTCGAGGCCAAGGTTGCGACCGTGACACATCAACCTCGACCGTGGTGCGACCACGACCGTGGAACATTGACCATGACCGTGTCACATATGCGCACGACAATGACTACAACACACCCACCTCAACCGCGGGATCTGTCTCAACCGAGGCATCTACCTCGACTGTGGATCTACCTCGATCATGTTGAATGTGTCAACCACGACCCTTGGCAAAACCATGTCCGGCCTGGCATGGTCAGGCCGAGACTAGGGCCACGACTGAGGTAGGTGTCATGACCGTCTTCTGCCTTCACCTATAAATACCCACCCCTCGCAACCTGGAGAGGGATTCAGAATTTTGAGAGGTCTGTGGTTCTCAGATTTGGAGGTCCCATTCAATGGTTTCTGACCTGTTCTGGTTCCCAGAGCCCTATGGGAGAGTTCCAAGGTCTAAAAAGGCTGAAGTGCTCATCCTACGACTGTTCCTCCCATTTGCTTCCATCCACCGTCATTTTCCACCACCATTCACCCATATCTTGCCATCCCCAACCATTTCCACCTCTATACACCCACCAAGTTGTTGTTCGGGGTGGAATCAAAGAGAAAGGAGGCCAAGGAGTCTGGAAGACCAAGGAGGATGACCCAAAGATGAGATCCAACCTATACGGAGGCTAAGGAATGAGATCCACCTCTCCTCTATGGGCTAAATCTCTTCTTCTTCTCATTACTTCTATTGTTCTCCTTTGTTCCTGTACAAATGATGTTCTTTCATCTTTGTTCATTGCCACCTGTGTTTGTCCATGGCTAGTTGAGCTCCTTCTTGGCTATGTAGCCCGTTTTGGGCATGTTTATGTACTTTTACCTTAAGCAAGTAGTTTTATTCCAAGATCTAGTGTGTTTTCTATTCTATCTTCTCTTTATGGTTATGATTGCTAGTTTGGTTGATCTCTTTCTTGCTTGAACTTCTATTTCTTCCTATATTGAAATATTCATTGTATAAATAGATAAGAGACAGTAGTTTGGATCGATATCTAAAAGGAGGATAGTTCAAGGTGATCTGTGCAGAACTGTAGACCTGGGAATGGCTGGGCCAAGCCTGGCACGGTCGGGCCCACTACTAGGTTTTGCCTAGATCACACCTGTTCCTAGCATCTCAGAATATTCTAGACCTGAGAGGGTATCTATAATATTCTAGGGTTTGATTTGTCATCCTCGAGAGAGGTTTCATGTCATTGACAGGTTTTAGTCATGTTGTGTGAAAGTGAGTGGGATGACCCCACATGAACAGGCACCACAGTACATACTATGTTTGGATGTAGGTTGCTTGTTGGGGTGTTTGAGGGTTGTCTACGCCTGAGAATGGGTGCATAGACTACCCAACTTGTGGTTACATAGCCAAGAACTCCTTCTCTCTGATTAGTAGAATCCTACATACTCTTTTTTGTTTTATTTTCTTTGTTTTGTTTTACTTTGTGACAACTTGCTAGACTAGTTCTAGATCCATACTTTTATTGACTTTCAGATTGGCTTAACTGACTTAAGAGCGAGATCTTAAGCATCCTAAATGTCCCCACATCTCTGTGTTCAACCCCGTATATTTACTTCGACCCCGCAATAATGTTGCGGGGGTCTTTGAATATTTTAGGTTATAAATTTAAATTTTAATTCCTTCTGAGTCTGCCTCCTTTCGGCATGCGATTCGGGCCGCATCAGGCATGGTAAGAGAATGATGATGTGATTGAGTCTTATGACTTGGTAGAGGTTTTTTGCTTAATGTGAGGTGATATCCTCTGATGATGTGATGAGGGATGGTTATCCCACAATGATTTGATAATGGTGATGGTCTGGTGTAAGGTAGTGAGACAGTTGCATGGGATGATGTAATCCAACTTGATGTTTAATACATTTTATATCTTCAGGCATTGTAACCCACCTTTATCTTTGTAGAATTTGTTTAGGGTTTATACATTATAACTTAATTGATTCATTAACAGATATTCAATTGGCAACAATTAATCAAGTGAAACCCTAATTATGCAGTGTCCTGCACCGTAGATCAATCTTCAGTGTCAGGATTTTCTAGACGGTGAATTGAGTATTCCTAATGGAAACTCAGAGTGTATACTATTGAGTATACAAGGGTAGCAAGTTTTGGGCATACCCTTTCCATCCACAATTACATGTTATAGAGGATGGCTATAGTCATGTCTCAGATGTGATATTTGTAATATGTGAAAGGTGGCAGTGGGAACAACTACAAGATGCCTCAGATAAAATGGGTGTGTACAACCTATTCTCTAGTGTGTGACCTGTACCAAGGGTAGACTAGGTGTTTTCATTTCAATGGTATTCCGTTGGTTGCAGTTAGATTGATATACCATTACGGTGTTCACTCGTACTGACTGAGTGGGAAGAAGATCTATAGATTTTGACTCTTCCTAGATCTTGGACGGAACTGAATAGCACTTTGTAGTGGTCAGTTGGAATTTGGATGGTACAACTCAAATTCCCCAAGGCTTAATAAAATATGTAATATAGTTGTTTCGTATATTTTCTTAGGATTAAACATGACTCACATTGGATGACGCTTTGCCTTGATTCCTATATTGTTTAGTTAATAACAGATATACATGTTCTTCATATTCCTTCTACAAGTTTATGATGTTCTACTGATTAGTTGTTACTTAATCTTCCTAAGCCATGTTATCACTTTTAAATATTCATTTAGCTGAATCTTCTCTAAATACTTAATCTATTATATAACTATATGTGTTAATAATAGTTGATGGCAGAGAATCATATCTCTCACTGGGACGTTTGTCTCATCCCATGAGTTTCCACATATTTTAGGTGGTCGTGCACGACGCGGTAGAGATCATGTGGTTGAGTAAGAGTAGCAAGGAGATCAGTAGTCGTTGAAGGTTGGATATGTTGCTAGTGTTGTGTAGTAGAGTCCTATGTGTCGTCCCTATAATCTTTGGTCATTGGGTTGTTTTATAGATGTTGTACATCGATACAAGGTTTGTGACAATATCCCATGGTTGTACATATATGGTTGTATGTATATGAAGTTGTTATCTTGTAATGGGTTTGTGGTAGGATGGCCACTGTATAGTGATGTATATACCTTTATGGTATGATATGTGATACAAGTGATACAATTTGTGGACCTTGATGTTTATGCTTCCGCTTGAGATAGTTACATAATATCACTTTTAATTTACCGTACTTTCTGGTATTGTGGTTGTTAGTTTATAATTCCGTGCTTTGGTTTGAGAAACATGGATTTGGTGTGATTGGTGTGTCACACCAATGGTAAATTCATATAAATGTTTGCGACCAGACTATTCACATTGTTTGTTTGTGCATACAGTACACATTTTTCATGTGGAGCAAAGGGAAGGACAAATGGATTCCATAGCCCTCCAAATCTTCGTCATCGTTGTGTGAAATTGATGTATTGTTCATTCTCCTTGAGACGTCGTCATAATATCACAACAAAGTTGAAATTCATGGGAAGAACTTTCCCCAAGAAAAATATGAGAAATGTTGCTCCATACTCAAGTAGCAGAAGTCTCTCTATCCAAGTAATTATGTCAGTTTGTATGGTGAATTGAGTTCATAATATAGGATCTAACACGTTAATCACGAAGTTGCCATTTTACATATAGTGTATTGGCTTTCTCCACTTAACATGTCAGTGTCACTTTCATTCCTGATGCATCAAGAATAGGAAATATAGTTTCTACAATTGTGATGTGATGAGGTTTTGTTTGCTCAAAAATATGAGCCTCTAAATTGATGCCAAATAGAGTGGTTTGGATTGCCGAAGACCACACGGTCCATTAGCAAGAATCTTCAAGTAATATTTCACAATGAGGGATAATATCCCTCTCCTGTGCTATATTAGTTTTTGTAAGGCATAAGTTTGATTTTTGAAGAGGAGAAGAATAAAGAAGAAAGGAAAAAAAGATGAATGGGTGGGTAAAACAAATATAGACAACAAAAGAATAGTCATCTTTATTTTAAGGCTTTGGCATTGTGAAACTTATAAGACAAGTATATTTCATTGTATATGTATTTAAGGAGTATGCCCCTCTATATAGGGGAAGAGATCCTCTTTACAATATGATATGAGAGGGAATGAAGAAGTCAAAGAGACATGAGAGAAATAATAAATACAATGAATGTGTGATAGAAACTAACATTCTATCAATATAAATACAATCAATGTTAATATTAATTGACAATCAGTCAATTGATTGATTGTTAATTAATTAATAATACATTCTATAAAAATAAAAACAACCATGATGAATGCTTCATCCTAAGTTAGTCACATTTTAATATTGTTTTGCATTTTGATTTCACATTTTACTTTAGAAGTAGCTTTCATTTAGTTTTCTCTTATTTATGCTAATTTGTTAAGGTCTTGGTATTATTCTTTTATTTTTATTGTATGTTTGAGCTTTGATCTGTAGACACCGACTTAGGACAATGGTCCCACTGGTCGAGTTTTTAGTTGTTCGGGTGTCTCATCGGTCCCCTATTCTCATCGACCCCCATTCCCATGGATTTGCATCCTCATCAACCGATGAGACTTCCATCGGCCATTTTTTTCCTCCGATCTACATTCTCATCTATCCAAAATGTATTCCCTTGTCCACACGCCAATAGCCCGCCACCCCTTAGATTTCAATCGATCTACATTGACATCTGTTCGAATTGTCATGAATTTGCATTGTCACCAGTCTGGAGTGTCATCCATTTTCCCGCTTCAAGCGATGAGACTCACTTAGACTAATGATGTGTCAACCAATTAGGTTCATTGGTGCACGACAACCGATAAGAATCATTCTCTCATTGACCAATGATTTCCTTCCCACGTCAATTGATGGGACTTTATCCTGATGGCACTCCTTCCTAATGAAGCCATAAGTGGATGATGCTAGATTGATGGTACTCATCAACCATGAGAACTCTATGCACTCATCAACTGATGAGACTCCCAACTGACAAGTTCCTACCAAACGATAAGGCTAGTGCTTGATGGGGATTCTAAATGATGTTGTACCCTTATCTTCCTTGTGTCATTTCCCAACATTCATGGCTTTTGATGCCATGACTGTAAGCGGCAGGAGGAGTTTCAGACCCTAACTCCAGCCATCTATAAATATGATCCCTTGTTGCTATAGTAAAGAATCATCTTCACTACGTCGTCAGGCTGTTGCATTGCATCCTCAGCATCTGCCTCTGATTTTTGTTGGTTGATCGACCACATCGGTCAATGATGACTCTCAACTCCACCAATAAAGGCATGCTTATATTTGGTGGAATTTGTATTACTATCCTTTACCACAACATATGGAGGGAGAGGAACAACATATAATACATGGAATAGAAGAACAAGACATGATGATGCTACTCGATAGAGTTTTTGAGGACTTAGCTTAGACTGTTAAACTGAACACACACGGTCTAATATGATACATAGGGTCAAAATGCATAGTTGTTGTGTAGCCTCTCTTGTATAGAGATTGTAAATAGATAGAAATTGTCTTTTTGTTGTTGGGACAGAGGCGTTGTGCTCTTGCACGTGTAAGGTGCGACACTTTGGCTGGCATCCCATTATCCTTCTGTTATGGTAGAGCAAAATATTGCATTTTCAAGAAAACATGTTTGTCACATTGTTGTACTTGGATGTTGTGAAGGATAAGAAAGAAGTTGAAAGGTTCAGCGTTGGGTATGTAATTTGAGAATTGTGGATGATTGCTGTAAATTGGGAAAGGTCGCTGCTGGACAAACTGAGGGTAGTTAACCAATCATCTCTGATCTCACTATTACATTGCACCATACTATTATAATTTTGCTTCACTCACCTCGCATTCCTAGATTTACCACTTTATGTATTACTTGAGAATTGTAAACACATTTATTTTTTGGTTTCCGTTCGTAAAGAAGATACAAGACATGAGAATTCAACTTTTGAGAAACCTTGTCGGTGTACCTGCATCAGATTGCAAAATGTACTTTAATGTATGATTTCGTGATGTGTGCATTCCTATAATATTGAAATTTTAGCATGAGAACCCTGTTTGAATGTAAGTGGGGTTAATGTCGGTGCAATATTCTTGGCATGCCCTTTCTAGATAAAGGCGTACTTAACCAACCAGCCAATTTGTTTTTAAATTGCATTTGCAGGTGAAAACCAGAAGTACTATGTAGATCTTTGGCATAAATAAGGTAACAATAAAATCATTGATGCGAGATATTATACTTTTTTTTGCCCTGTTCTTTTCAAAAAGAAATCTCAACTATATTGCCGTAAATGAGAGATTGATCCATTTAATATAAGGCATACGAACATCTACATCAGTTATCAAACACATTCGAGAACAGATCTGATAATATAGAAGATTCATCTTTTTCAAGACAAAAAAGATCAAGAGGGATTGACACACCTTTGTATACCCTCAATCTTGTGCTTCACAATGGAAGCTTCCCAGAGAAAATCCTTTTATCTGGCATGATTTTGATTTGGATTAGATATAGCACCTTTAACTGATATCCAGATTAGCTTAGAGAAAACTAGTAGAGCTAGATATCTCAAACCTCACTCAATGATAGACGCAATATTCTTCCTTGGAGCGACTCAACCCCTAGTAAGTAGGAATACCACCTCACGCCAGAGTTGTTATATTAAGTATATCAATACTGGTTTGGTGAAGTTTGGCCGTAATTGCAAGAATTGTACTGAAAATGCAATAATTTACAATAAACTTCATTGTGTTGCTCCTTTTTTTTTGTTGTTTGCAGACTTAGGGTTTTAATCAAGTGACGTGGGCTTTGAAATCCAAATAAATATAATTACCAAGGAAGCACCCTATGATACTAGATATGTGAGAATCAAAGGTAGCTGACCAACCCCCAGTCACTGCATCAAGGCAAGGGTGAGTTGTTTTTATACAACTGAACAGATGGTTAGCCAAATCTGGTTGTCAAGAAAAGTAAAAATCAGACTAAAAAATGCACTATACTGTATGATTCATTCCCGTCCATTTTTCGAATTTTAGCAGAATCAATAAAGTTTGGACCCTGTTTGAATGTGAGTGGTTTGTACGTCGATGTGATATTCTTGGCATGTCAATATGTCATAAATGGTTTATTGATAAAGGCGTGCATAACCTCTCAGTTTGCTTTTGACTGCATTTGCATGTGAAAATCAGAAACGATGTCTAGATTTTCTTCGTAAATATGGAAACAATAACATTATAAATGTGAGATGTTGTTCAATTTGATTTTCCCCTTTCGAATTGAAGAAGAAATCTCAACAACATTTTCGTAAATGGGAGATCAAACCATATAACATAAGGCATACGGACATATGCATGATTTATCAAACACATCTGATAATAGATCTGTTAACACTGAAGACTCCACGAGAAAAAAGATCAAGACAGATTGACACGCTTCTGAATGTCCTTAATAGCTAGTATATGTGCTTCACTATGCAAGCTTCCATGAGAAATTCTTTGACCTGCCATGACTTGGATTTGGATTAGATTGTACGGAGGACGGCGATCTCATATGCCACAATATGGAGCACAACTAGCTGATCAACCAGAATAACTTTGAGAAAACCAGTAGAACTAGATGTCACAACTCTCAATCAGACAGACGCTATACTCTTCCAAGGAGAGACTCCAACCCCCAAAGGAGGAGAATCACTCACCCTAGAGTCATTTTAACAAATATTTTACACCGATTTGGTAAATTGACTTCTTGTATTTCCAGAGCCCAATTTGACCCTGATCACAACAATTGCACAGAAAATGATATTTACATATAACATCATTGTGTTGCTCCCACTTTTCTTTTGCCCTTGCAGACCTAGTATTCTAGGGAACTGCACGGACATTGAAATTTAAAATCCAAATAAACTTTTGTACTAACGAAAGTAAAGTATGATATACTGAATATGATAAGGATGAGTTGTTCTTATAGGAGATAAACCAATCAAGTTGTCAAGAAAAAGTAAAAACAGAAAGGAAAGAACAAGTACACGAGATAATGCATCATAGGGAAGATGTGTAAACAAGGCAATCCCTGTTTTAGGCCTCAAATGCGTCAAAAGTCAAAACAGATGATGGGAGCCAAAGAAATAGGGGACTTTTAACCTGTAATAAAACCGGGGATGCCCAGGATTACTGCAGAGGCGGTGCCCACAAAAAGATTGTCGACCAAAGCGTATATTTTCTTGCGCTTCTTCCTATTTGGTTTTGGTGGTTCGGCGACGTGCTGGCCACTGTTTTGAGGATAATACGGGTATCCGACATTCTGAGCAGGTGGATGGCTGACAGGCATAAACGTAATTGGTTGTTGATACGGAGCTGAAGGTTGATTCAGACCTGGTTGATGATGATAAAAATAGTATGGATACGGAAAATGATGCTGACAGTGTTTATGCGGGTCGAAGGTTGGCTGCTGTGGCCGGGCGTAGCCACACGGGGAAGGAGGAGCGGGTTGCTGCTGAGGCAGCTGGGTTGGCCTTATCTGCAGCGACCGCGTCGACTGGTCGACGTCTAGATCCACTAGACAATCGGGGTGGACATCGAATTTAGCAGCGGCACAGTAATCGTCCGTGCATCGGTACCACATGAACTGGCATGGTTTCCGGCATACCTTGCAAATGTTGCCGTACGGGTTAAGGTTCCTGGTTCCGCCGCCGTCGTGCCGGCCGAGCGTGAGGTTGTGCGGGTGGATTGGGGTACATAACTTGGAAGGCAGCTTGTGGCAGAGCGGGTGAACGTCTAAGCCGCAGGCTGAGCAACGGTAATGGAGGCCATCCACCTCATCGCCGCACACGTCGCAGACGCGCCGCGGCCACTGCCATGCCCCCGGATGCGGCGGTGGTGCCCTCTCGTACACCAACTGCATAAGATGATGGGGGTCGAGCGCCGGAGACATGATTTTGTCGGGGCACGCGGCGCAAAGCTCATGATAGTCGACTCTGCAGATGTCGCAGTACTTTCTGGTACCGTATCCCGGAGTGTTGCAGGCGCGGCAAAAGTACTCTGGCGCGTATGCTTGAAACAGGGAATGGTTGTGGCCATCCCGATTGATCATGCTACAGATACGTGTTCTGTCCATCGACTGTCCGAAGAACTCTGTATAAATATCTTGTTAGCATAAGCTATGGATTAGCGACCAAGATGTCAGCAGTATATGAAACAAGACTTTCTTGATGAAGGAATTCACTTACTCAAATTAAGATCTTTGGTGATGGATTCGTCTACCGATGTAATTATGCCTCTTGCAAAAAGGCTGTTTGATCAGCACGACTGCAGTTTCTTTACTTATAAAGCAAGACATTTTTATGAGAATATAATGACATAATTTTCCTTGAAACTTCTCCTGTTAGACAGTTATTGAAAATTTATATAGAACTTTGATGATGGAGACGGGAAACATACAATTTCATGGATTTAGAGAATTGTCATTTGTTCGACAACAGATTTCCGCCTAAGGTCTTCCTAGTGTACTTTGCGACTTCTTCAAACTCAACAACTTAAAGATACAACATATTTATGTACACATACCAAGAACGCATAAATTAATCAACAAATGCCCCTATTTAACCCCAAACCAACCTAGACCGGGGTTTTCCTCAGCATTAGGAAGAACCCTGAATGGACTGATTCGAGATTCAAAAATGAAAAAAAGCCTGAGATTTATGAAGTACTACTAGTTTGTTTGTTTTTCTGGGTCCAATGAAGTTGGATTCACACGTTGTTGACAGCTCTATCAAGGACTTGTCAAATGAGTGGGATGGGTGATTCTGTATACGAGATAATAAAAAATGCTTTAAAAGGACATGCGATCAGTTCGAACCTTTGTGATGCCAAAATTGTCCTAATCCCTAAGATTGCTAAGCCAGAAAGATGCGAGCAACTTAGACCTATATCTTTGAACAACATTGTGTTGAAGCTGACATCGAAGGTGGAGGTGGAAAGGCTAAAGAAGTATCTGTCAGTCTGGATCTCTAAAGAACAGAGCAGTTTTGTTCCGTAAAGGAGAATTACCGATAATATCACATTGGTTCAGGAACTCATATACAAGATGAGCAGGAGATCATGAACTAAATCCATGGCCATCAAAGTGGATTTAATGAAGGCATACGTGTCTTGGCAATTCGTGGAGGACACCATCAACAGATTTGATATACCAATCAACATTCGTCGCTATATCATGAATTCTATCACCAGGGGATCTCTCTCGATTATCTACAATGGTAAACACTCAAATGAGTTCAAAGCCAGCAGGAGTCTCCGACAAGGAGACCCATTATCACCTTACATGTTCGTGTTGTGCCTTGAACGTCTGACCCAATTAATAAACCAATATACCCAAGAGAAAATGTGGAAGCCTGTAAAGCTAGGAGCAAATGGATCAATTGTGTCCCATGTTTGCTTCATAGATGATCTTATTCTGTTTGCAGAGCCAGTGTAACCCAAATGAAAAATATTCTAGAGTGCTTTGAACAGTTCAGGAAAGCTTTAGGCCAGTCAATCTCAGTTATCAAGACCAGGATGTTCTTCTCATGCAGTGTAGATAGAACTATGAGGAGAAGAATTGCACGACTTAGCGGCTTCCAAGTAACTGAAGATTTGGGAAGATGCTTGGGGGTACCCGTTATCCACAAGAGGGTGAATATAAATACATACTCAGATATCCTTGCTAAGCTTGATGCGAGAATAAACATTGGATCGACAAGATGTTTGTCCATGGAAGGACGGATATGTCTCTCTAAGAGCACTTTGACTGCCATACCAACTTATGTAATGCAGATTGATGTTCTTCCTGTGTCTGTCTGTGACAGAATAGATGGCTTGATCAGACGTTTCATTTGGGGGGTGGTCATAAATCCAATCTGATGTCTCATGTTGTTTGGAACAAGATAACCAGTCCAAAAGAAGAAGGATGCCTTGGAATCAGGGATATGCTAGAATGGAACCAGTCCTTGCTAATGTGTGATGCATGGAATATTGTATGTGATAAGAAGCATGTGTGGTGCAGTGGTATGCACAAGGCATTCATGAGTTTTTCTGGAACTCATACACCGACAGGATCACGATTAAAGAGAGCAGTGTTTGAAGGTAAGGAGTTCTTAATGTAGAGTCTCAGGATTCAACCGATAAGTTGCACCGACACGAATTTCTAGACTGGCCATTGGGTGAAGCCTAATCATAAAGTGAAGGAAATCACTCTCAAGCATGTTGTAGAGTAGCTAAATGACTTGATGGTAGCGAGCATTGCTAAGGATAATGGAGAATGGGATTTAGGCTTCTTAAGAGAATGGTTTCAAGAGAAAGACGTCAAAGATGTTACCAACATACAACTCCCTTTCAATACCGATCACAGTGATATCTGGATATGGTGTCCGACTGGAAATGGTCACTACACTACAAAGTTGGCCTATGACATACTGCAGAAACACAAGAACATAGAAGTGAGTGGGACTGGAGTCGTATCTGAAAACTAAGAGTATCCAACTATATCAAACTTTTCATCTGGATTATAGCACATGGAGCCCTTCTCACAAACGCCAGAAGAAAAGCTAGACACCTCACTGAGAACGATAGCTATAGGAGGTGTGTTGGACATGAGGAAACTATCCTCCATACTCCGAGGGACTACTTCCATGCAAGGCAAGTATGGGAAAAGCTACTGGAGCCGAATGAACTTATAGAACTCCTTGGACCAGCAGAGGCACAAGAATGGATCAAATCCTATCTAAAGAAAACTCATGAAGTACAAACATGATTCTTCATCACTTGTTGGTACATATGGAAGAGTAGAAACCATGAAGTGATGGAGGAGGTGAAGTGGCCTATTGACAGACAGGTGGGGCAAATTATGAAAGAAATTATGCTAACTTCAAAGGTATGGGAACGGCCTAAAGAGGTCTCGATAGCTAGAGAAAGTCAAAATGGACTCTACCTGAAGAAGGGTATGTTAAGATCAACTCTGATGCGGCAGTTGGGAAGGAAAAAGAAGTGGCTCTTTTTATTTTCAGAGATGTTGATGTCTGAATACAACCAATGCCCTAGAGGCTGAACTGACTAGCACTCTTGATGCAATGGAATATGTTACTGAGAACTGCATTGAGAAGGCATGCTTTGAAACTGATTGTAAAAATGCCATACTGTCTATAGGGGAAGAGGATCTATGAAGCTTGCCACCTGGACACTAAGGATCAAGAAGCTTTTGAGAACTGAGTGGAGAATTCAACATGGATATCGAGAAGTCAACCATGCTATGGATACTTTGGAGAAGCATCACATCAAGACAAATGACTTCTTGTATCATTATGTAAACCCTCCTCCTAGTGTAGAAGGGATATTCCAATTGGAAGCCTATAATGGTAGTAGTACTACCATGTTTAATGATGCATCTAGTAGTTTCAATTGTAACACTTTTTTAAATTGGCTTGCAAGATGAAGGCAAGATGAATAAAATAGCTTCCCAACTTCATCCAAAAAGGATTTGCCAAGTGAGTGGGTTGAGTTGGACTTGATTTAGACCATTGAAGATGGGTTCTCGTGGGTAAAGGTTAAAAAAAACTTTTGAATGGATTGTATAATATATATCTAAACTCGACTAGGGGTCCTTCATTGACCCCCAGGTACACATAACTTGCAATAAATGAATTTTTTTAGTAAAAAAAAGAAGAGATATAACTTTGTATATCTAGTTTTTGCATGCCACTATCTTCCTATGTGTAAAAGGAACTACAACATTTAATTGTTTGCATTTAAACTCAAGTATACTTTAAAACAACATATAGTTGTTGAAAATTAGTTTAAGCAGAGAAAAATATTGAATTGTTGTATTTTAATGTATAATGATTTAAGAGCAACATTTTTCTAATGGAAGTAGATGGTAAAACACAAAGAATAAAACATAATTGTTGCTATTTAACTTTAAATTTAGCTTGTCTCTTCTTCCATATCCTTTAATTTTACATGTCCTTTTGTCTCCTCTCTTGTGACATGTCCCATATCCTTTCACAAAATACTCTAATCATGGTTAATGACATTGGTCTTTGTTGCATCATCCCCATCTAAATGCTTTCACCATCAGCTAAAATCACATCAGTATCATAAAGCTTCGACATTGGTAAGTTCCTGTATAGCAGTTGTGAAGTCGACCAACACATGTACCCACATCACATGTCCTTCTAGAGTTTGCACACATGTCATGGTAAGACCTTCGCCCCAAGTAATTTTGACAATCATCATCAAGCCATGCATTTATCCTCATAAACTCAAGTTGGAGACATTAGTAAGGTATTGGAATACAATTATGTTTGAGAAGGTGTGGTCATTGATCTCCATTCTTGTACACATTGGAAGTGTGGCTTATGTCTTTCCACCCAACTTTGATCCAAGGCTTGCCCTTACCGCACTTATGATTACTCTGATGCTACTACCTCTCTTCTCCTCTGTCATGGTCATGATTTGATCGAAGTGATTGCTAGTTTGCTCGCCCCCATCAAACCTCACTTTTTAAATCTAGTTCCTTGTATCTTGATGGCATGTCAGTGTACCGAACCACCACCTCCTCCTGTGAACTGTCTCGAGCTCAATGCGGATCTTGTTGATTATATCTTTCTTATGGGTTTCCTTGTCGTAAAGAGCATCTTGTTTCTTTGTCATCTACCATTCTCTGACACTCTACATGTTGTCCTACAACAAGTGACTTATTGTCATTGATCCACCAATATTTGGGTTCGTCTTTTTCTACTCACTATGTACATTCTCTATTTCTTCTCTCTCAAGTCTGCTCAAGAATGCTCAACATAAAAATGTGTCTCGCTCCAACAACTTATGATCCTTAGGGCCTTGGAAACATAGAATTTATGATCTAATAGTATCTAACAACTCCTCACTTGGCACTAGTTTCCTTTTGTGCATGAATAATTCGTAAAGCTAGAGTTTAACGCTTCAGACTAAGATCAAAGATGGTCAATATTCTGCTGCCATCTGAGTTATCTCCTCCAGTGGCATTATCCACTTAGATTTTGGTACTCGTTTGGAGTTTGAAGTAAAACCCACCCAACTCCCCACCTCTATAGGTTCAATATTTTCTTATTGGTCTCAAACTTTTTGAGTTCTACTTTTCCTCCCACTGAATCTTTTAGAAATAAATTCCCTTTGAGGAATATAGCTGTCTTGGCAACAAACACTTTTTTATAGCATAGAATATAAAAGTAATATCCTCTAATTCCCTTCGGATATTCAACAAAATAACATTTAACTAATTTGGGATCAAGATTTTCAAGAAACTATTTTTCCTCATGAGCTTTACATCCTCAAATCTTCATAAAAGACATGTCGAGATGCTTCACAATCCATATCTCATTTGGTGTCTTTTAAACTGATTTAGGTGGTATGCAATTTAGTGTCAAGTATGTACTTAAAAGGAAGTTGGAAAGTACAACTCCTTTTTGATACATCATTATGTTTTCAGGTGGAGACCATTGTGATATATTATCACGGTCTCCCAAAAGGTCCTAAAACTCTTGCTTCAAATATTCTCCACAATGATCATATCAAAGTGTTTTAATACTTTTATCAAGATGGTTATGTACTTCGTTCATGAACTCCTTGAACTTTTTAAGGGATTCATACTTGTATTTCATTAAATACAAATCACCATATTCATTTAGATCATCAGTAAATGTGATGAAGTATTGGTAACCACCTCTAGTATTTGTTCTAAAAGGACTGCATACATCATGTACAGAAATACAACATCACATAGGCAGCAAAAACTAAAATTTTACTAACATATTTCCCATTAACCACTAGATCACATCAATAACAATGCAATGGGGAGGATAGTTTCACGAAGATATACCTAGTTTTGGAGCAAGTCCAACAACAACCCTCATAGATGTAGATGTGCGCTCTGTCTAGGATAGTGTATGTGCAACTCCTAATTGCACTGGGACTCATCCGACTGCTCCTCCATAGACACCAAACTCAAACAACTACTACAACATCTTCTCGAGTCTCACCACTGACTGCAAGTTGATGTTGCCCTCCTAACAGGAGTCAAAGGACTCCTTCCTTTAGAGTAGTCTACACGGACAAACTAGAACTCATGTCGTCTTGTTAGAATGGACACGAAGGAATTTTCCTTCCCATTGGTGTACTAATCACCAACATACTCTCCCACAACAATGATCCTCATTTGTTTCTCTCCCGTGACTATCCCCTCCCTAGTCGGGTAGGACTTGCTTAGGCTCTCATGATTACCACTACCAGAGAGGACAACAATTATCAGAGAAACTGATTCTTAATCGTTGTCCTCTCTAACAATGGAACATGGAGAAACTAACTCCATGGAACATGGACACATTTTCTATCATTAAGTCTTACATGTTGAACCTTTTAGCATCTTAACTTAGGTCAAGAAGCTTTCCAAATCTATCTCTATAGACCTTGATCTCTATCACATAGGATGCTTTGCCTAAACCCTTCATAGAAGGTACTTTCCTTGCTAAGTTTTAACATTTATAGGATAAGGACATTATTTTGCATCATTATGTGGAATATAAATATGCTCCCACTAAATATTTTATAATCACATATTTCATCTTTGTTGAATCAATTCAAACCCTTTGACTATCTTGTCAAATAGAAGATTCCAACTCTGAGATTGACCTTTGTAGCTTATAGACTTTATTTACATTGATGGACGTATAAAACCATTAGGATGTGTCACATACACATCCTCTTAATTATTCTAATTAAGGGGTGTGGTTTTAACATCAATATGCCAAATCTTACAATCATACTAAGCTACAACAAAAAGCATGATCTAGAAGGATTTAACTATGGCAACTGGCAAAAAAACTTCAACATGTTCAACACTTTGAACTATATGAAACTTTTGCAACCAATTTACCTATTCGTGTTGGTCTTCTTAAAAAAACCCAAATGCACCCTATGGGTTTTACCCCTTTAGGTGGATCCAACAACGTCATACCTTGTTGGTGTATACGGAGTCCATCTTTGATCCCATGGCCTGAAACCATTTCTCAATCTCTGGTCCCTCAATAGTTTCTAGGTAGGTTGTTGACTCATATCTATGAACAAATCACCACCTTTTGAGTTATAAGATATCATAATCTTTCAAACTCAAGGCATGTTCTATTAGAACTGTGAGTTCTATGCTTATGTAAGGAACTTGAGATTCCACAACAAGTTGTGATTCTCCTTGTTCCAATTATACCTGATTAGGTTTCATGTTTTCTGGTTTATCTCAAACATTTCAAGTTCTACTTGACTCCCACTGATTCCTTTGGAACTAATTTCCATTTAAGAATTTAGCCATCCTAGCAACAAACACTTTGTTGTCGGGTTGGAATATAAGTGGTATTCAACAAGATAACATTCATATGATTTGTGGATAAAGCCTTTTAACAAACTATTTTCTTATACAATCTTTCATCCCTAATCACTATAAAAGACTTGTCAGGACACCTCCCATACCATATCTCATATGATGTCTTTTGAATCATTTTAGACAGTATATTGTTTAGTGTTTAAGTGTGTGCCAAAAAGAAATTGTAAGACCAGCAAGATTTTAATTGATAATCGCACCATGACTTAATGAGGTATGATTCCTTCTATCTGATACACTTTCATGATACACTATGATTGTGTTTCAGGTGGATTCCATCATGATACATTTTCATGATCTCCCAGAAGGACCTCAAACTCTTGGTTAAAATAATTTGGCATTGATCACATCAATGTCTCTTAATACTTTACCAAGTGAGTTACTTAATTCATAGTATGCTTGAACACTTCAAGAGATTCATACTTGAATTTCATTAAATACAAATTCAATATCTATTGATCGTATCAGTAAATATAATGAGGTACTTGTAACTACCTTTAGCACTCATTCTAAAAGGTCTACGTACATCACTATGTACTAGTCCTAATGACATAGTCGATCTCCCACTACATATAGTGAAGATGCTTTTGTCATATTGAACAATAAATAAGACATGCATGTCTCTATTGGTTCAACAACCAAAAGAGTCTAGATAACCATCATAAAGATTCTAGAAATGTATATCTCATTTATGTGCTTTTAATGACAATGTTGTAGGTACTCAACGTTTGAGTCATCAAGTCATTCAATATGTGTGGCATACACATAGTTGTCTTTAAAACTATCAAGTATGGTTTGTGAGACATAGGGCATTGCCATAAAGATCATATCTTTTAAAATGAAACATAATGATCTTGTCATACAAGATATATGATGTTTGCATCAATGGCAAGTACATAATAGCAATTCACTAATTCTATTATGTGCCCATTAATGACAACTCCCAACTGTAAAGGCAACAACCCTTGCTCTGCACAGTTCTAGATTACTTTTCTCAGTCTTGTAAAGTGGAGATCTCTATCTCTATCTTTATCCTGAGATCCTTTATAAGGAGGATAGTTCTTTCCAATGTCCAGACAAGTGACAATGGTGGCATTTTTTTTTATCCTTTAAGTGAAAAGGTTAGATTCCTTTTACACTTACCCTTCTCCATATATTGAGTGAAGAAGACTTGGGCTTCAGCTTAGCCTTACAACACTTCTTAGCCTTGCCTTTGCCCTAGGACTCACTTCCATTGATCACCATCATAGATTTGTCCTTCTTCTTCCTTGCATTGGCATCAACATGTCAAACATTTGATAAACTATCTATATGATTTATGCAATGCTTGCATAATCATATTCATGGTCAACTCTTGACGTAAGAGGAATCCCAATCATTCCATTTGTCCAATCACATTGAGCACATGGGGTTCTACTGGATCTCCCTTTTTTAGTTTACACTCAATTAGTGCTTTAGAGACATTATACCTTCTTTGATTTACATGATTCTTAAGATGTGTTACCATCAAGAATGTCCATGTTTTATGTTGTTCATGCAACTCATAGTTCATACAACAAATCACTAGGTATTCAAATGTCTTTGGCATCATTGACATGCTTCCAATAAGCATCCTTTTAGCCTTAGGCGCATTTGGAGTGGGTTCCTCTAGCATTGGTCTATCAACGACAGAGCTTTCTCTCATAGATGAGAACATTTCTCAAAGTCCTTAATCAATTGTGGAACTTTATCTCATTTGTTCCTTCTAAAGGACTCATCACATTTTAAATGTGTTCTGTGTTTGACATTTGATTCTACAAAGAAATATTGCAACCTTTTCAAAACATTTTTATTTGGTTTGTTTTAATAAATTTGACAATATTAATTAGGTCTTTAATTAACTATCACTCCCACTATTTTATTCAAATTGGTAGACCTCAATATCAATTTAGAATAGTGTATCATACAATATTCTAGTGGGCAAAGATCCTAATTTCATGAAATCAATATCCAGCTAGGGCTATCACCCACAACTTGATTCTATCAGGTAGGCAACTTTTGTCAATTGCATCATATGCAACTCTTGGATAGATGATATACGCAACTCCTTGCCATGATCATCTTCATGCCTCTAGGTGCTTAATCCAATTAAGGTCACCTAGTTAAGACTGACCCAAGATCCAACATGATAAATACGCACCCTCTTAGGGCAAACCCACTTATCTACCATTACACTTCTACGAGATAGATGGTGCACTACGCGAGGGAGTGCCCACACTTAGTTGATAAAGCTTTTCATGTGTGCTTCTTATGGAAAGCATCTATTACATAATATTTTAGTTGAGGGAGTATGTATGTATAAAAATACATATACTTTATCCCATCACCACATATATAGTATGTATCATACGCATGCTATAACCACAAATGAGAACATGTAATAAATAAAACACAAAAGCGATGGTTATGACCATACTAATGTAATTCCTTAGATCCATAAGGAATTACTACCACCTATGATCCACATCAACAACCTGTTGTTGGTGAAGATCTATGCTCGAACCAATGCGGGTTGATCGGTTCAACTCTTGAACCGGTCAGCTCACCTCCTGGTTGCTCGGTTGAGCTCTTCTGAAATGGTCATCTGGTTCTCAGGTCCAAGCAGTGTCTGGACACCTCCAGTAGATCGGTTGTGCCACCAATCAATCGGTCCATCCTCCTATCATCTGGCATCCTCGGTCCTCCAGTGATCAGGTCATCTCTTGAGTCGATCATTTTGTCTTTGTGTAGACCGCCATCTCACGTTGAAACATAAATTAAAAATATCTTATTTCTTATTACATTGTATATGGGGAAAACCTCAAGTTACATTCGAGAGGAAATAGGAAGAAGAGCATTAATTTACATTTGGAAAGGAGAGAAAGGCCCAGTACATAGATCGATTAACAATAGGAATAAATAACCACAACCATACAAACACAGATATGGGGTTTTGGCTATAACCACGCTTCACATCCACCATCAAAACTGATTTTATGGCGACGTGTGTAAATTGCATACATATATTTATATATAAATATATATATATATATATATATATATATATATATATATATTCGGTTGGGTTCTTATGTGGTGATTTAATGGACATGCGGGTATTAAAAAAATGTCCGAATATATATATATATATATATATATATATATATATATATATATATATATATATATATATATATATATATATATATATATATATATATATATATATTCGGTTGGGTTCTTATGTGGTGATTTAATGGACATGCACATCAACCAGTTTAAATATTTGCATCGCAAGCAATAAATAAATATGGTAAAACCAAAATCCGATCATATTCATTATCCCAAAACATAATTATTTGTCATACCTCTGGTACCATTGCAGGGAAATACGACACCATATAGGTAGTGAAAATTAAATTTTTACTGATATATTTCCCATTAACCAACAAATCGTGTCAATAACTATGAAGTGTGAAGGATGGCTTCACGAAATATACCTGGTCCTGGGGCAAGTCTAGTGACAATCCTCATGGATGTAGATGCACACTCTATCTTATACGGTGTTTGTATAGATCCTAGTTGCACTGAGACTCATCTGAATGCTCCTCCATGGACACCAGACTCAGACAACTGTTGTAATAGTTCCTTAGATCTCACCACAGACTGTGAGTTGATGTTTCCCTCCTAGCAACAGTCGAAGGACTCCTACCTCTAGAGTAGTCTACACAGACCAACTAGAACTCCTATCATCCTTTAGAATGGACATGAAGGAGTTATCCCTCCCACTGGTGTACTAGTTATGAACATACTCTCCCACAATAATGATCCTCAATTGTTTCTCTCTCGTGGCTATCCCTCCCTAGTCGGGTAGGACTTGCTTGGGCTCTCATGGTTACTACAACCAGAGAGGATAAAAATTATTAGAGCAACGTATTCTCAATTGTTTGTGTAGTAGTTGTGTTATGGTAAGCACCCAATACCCCTCTATATATAGGAGGGGTTAGGGTCAGGGCTCCCAATCCCCAATCAATGTGGGACTAAAGCGGGAGTGGAAAGGACCGGAAGATCTCAAATTTTCACAACAATTCTAGAAGCTTCACAACCTGCGTGCACCGAAACATTCATCTCACCCAGCGAGACAGTCATTTCTCTAAGTAAAATGGTCATTTCTCACTTTCCAATTCTGTACATATGTCGGCAATTCAATAACAATTAGTACTCAACTTGACGTCAGCACCAATCCTTTGTGCAATCAAATTGCACCCCCAAAATGGGTGTCTCACACCATCCCAGATGGCCATCTCACACAGGTTAAACGGGCATATTACATCCTAGGTCAGGCATAATTCTAACCAATATACAATACAATCAACCTGAAACTCCAAACAACAGTTTCAACACTTGAATTGGCCTTTTGGTAGTCTAGTCAGCTGATCTATTATGTGAATTCAAATACCGAAACACTTTAGTAATCAATTCAATTATCATTCAAGATAAAACTTCTCTTCTAGATGAGTTCCCATGTGTGTGACCCTATAGGTCCCATATCACATTGGCAGTAAATGTCCATAACAACTTATGGCATTACAAGCAAAGAGTGGTGCCTAGTCGCACATCGGTGCTACCCAAGTGAATGGAAAGTTTGGGGGGCAACTTCAACCTACAATATGTGTATGATGTTACAATGTTTGTATTGTTCCTCTATCACTGATATCCAGATTGAACTAGAGGCATGGAGTAGTCATCCTCATTATTATTCAATCTTGTTCCCTGAACCAGAGCAGACTGTATGAGATATATGTAAGCTCAATGTCACATGTTGACTCACATGCATATGGCCATACTTTTCTCAGTCCCTCTAATCAAGAGGCCTTGGATATCATAATCCTATCGGAGGAAAATATCTGATATATATCACTCAGAGTCAGTCCCCATGTGTCAAAGTCATCCAATCATCACCGTTATAACAACCCATGTTTTGGGACTACGTTTGATGATGTCAAAGTGTACCCAACGACATGTGATGAGTGCAGTGAATTCAGGTCTAAGAACCACAACCACCACCATCACTGTGACAAATGACTATTACTTCCATGATGATGGATTCCATGAGTCAGTCTCACGGTGGGTCTTTCTAATACACTATTCTCTAACATGTATCTGTGTGCTTGGTTTGATATTACCATATCATGACCAATGAGATTCAATCATCAACCAACTCGCACTCTGATCTTTATGTGTCATTACTGTCTATCAACCTTCCACAATGACAACTGATCAGGGAATTAATGAGAATATGTATATGTACTCTTAACATCTATAAGATATCATTTGTCCAAGTCTAATACTTGAAGACATACGTCATTGAATAATAATATTCTCTAGACATTTAATGTTATTCATTATCTCATAATTGAATATACAAAATAAATTGGAAGGTTGCATTTATAATTAATCAAATAATTTACAAGTTATTCCATTACAATCATCATATGATTGGCTCTCTGGGCATACATACCAATACATCAATATGTACAAGTCCTAATAGATCATTCGCTATCTCACTACTTCCAGAGAAAGGAGCTTTTTCCCAATAAACAAGAATCACATGCTTCTACTGGTTCAAAAACCAAAAGAGTATATATAACAATCTTTATGGAGTCTAGAAATGTGTTTCTTGTTTATGTGCTCTAGATTACAATGCCTTAGTTTTTTTTTGAGTCATTGAGTCATTCAGTATATATGTTTTATATAATTGTCTCTAGCACTATCAAGTATATATATGAGACATTGGGGCACTGCCATAAGAGATCTTATCTTTAAATAAAACATCAATTATTCATGATACTCTTATCCAAAAAAGATACATGTATGATGTTCTATTAATGGAGGGTACATAATAGCAATTCACTAATTCTATTACAGGCCCACTAGACTGAGAAAAGGCATATTCCAACTGTAGTGGTAGCAACTCTTACTCTACACAGTTTCCCCTTATCTAGCTTACTTCTTCTCAGATCCTGAATCAAACATCTCTATCTCCTACTTCTTCTTCCCGAGTTCCTCTACATGAAGAGGGTAGTTCTTTTTCTAGTGTTCAAGCTTGTGACAATGGTGGCACTTCCCTTCCTTATTCACTCCTCCCTTTGCTTTAAGTGCAGAAGAGTTGGGTTTCTGGATGGCCTTAGAACTCTTCTTGGCCTTGCCTTTTTTTCTTAGACTTTCCTTTTCCACTACTGATCATCATCACGGATTTATGATTATCTTTCTTCATATGTGCTTCAACAGTTCTCATCATGCCAAACAATTTTGATAAAAAATGTTCATTTTATATCTCATTAAAAATTGGCTATATGACCAACAATGACTGTAGAATCACATCTGTGGCCAACGTTTGGCCTAAGGGAAATGCTAGAATCATTAGATTCTCCACATACCCAATCAAATTGAGCACATGGGCCCTATTGGATCTCCCTCTTCCATATTGCACATGAACAATTCCTTTGAGATATCATATCTCTTGTCTTGCCTAATCATGATACATGTTCTTGAGATGTGTTAACATCTCGATGACTTTCATATTTTCGTGTTGTCTCTGCAGCTCACAGTTCATTGAGCATAGCATTAGGAACCTGACATCTACGACATCTTTAGAAGGCTTCTTGTAAACATCCCTTTCAGTCTTAGGTGTGTTGGGACTAGGTTCATCTAGATCTCATGTCTCTAGGACATAGATCTTGCGCTCTTGAGTGAGAACAATTCTTAACATCCTAAACCAGTCGTGAAAGCTATTCTCATTCAGTTTGTCCTTCTCAAGGACCGATTGCATCAAAAACGTGTTGGTGTTTGCCATTTGTTTCTACACAAGAAATTTAGCATTTTTTCTAAACACTCATGATTTGATTTGATTTGAAAAGTTTGATGATATCAATTAGGCATTTAATTAATTTTTGCTCCCACTATTTTGTTCGATTTGATAGCCCTCACCATCAATTTGAAAGATTGTAGCGTGCAACCTTCTAGTGAGCCAAGATCTATATTTCATTAAATCATGAGTCATCTTTGGTTGATCACCCACAAGTTGACTATTTAGGCAGGCAACTTTTACCAACTACATCAACTGCAACTCTTGGATAGATGGTGTGCATAACTCCTTGTCACATTCCATCTATATGCTTCTAGGCACTTAATCTCATTAAGGCCACTTAGTTAAGTTAGACCCAAAAGCGAACACAATAGAATATGCACCCTGCTTTGTCATACCCACATATCTACCATCAAACTTACATGAGATATAAGACACACCATGCTTTGACGTAACCTATGCTTAGTTGATCAAGATTTTAATTGTGTTGCTTATGGAAAGCATCTAAGACTTAATATTTACTGAGATATTTGATATATATACATACATACATATATATATACATGTCCAATCACCACATACTGATAATATGTATCATATATATATATATATATATATATATATATATATATATAGAGAGAGAGAGAGAGAGAGAGAGTCAGGCTAGAATACACTCGAGTGTACAGATCACGCCGTACACCCCAATGGTGTTTGTCTATCTAGACCATGTTTTTCTAAAATCTAATCCATTGATCTTCATGGTTACAATAATAATAGGCCACATACAAAATTTGAACTCATTTGGATGAGTGTAAGTCACTCATCCAAGGGCAACAAAATCGACGCACAAAACTAATTTGAAATACTTGATTTTTTCCTCCTTTAGATGTACGACCTATAAGTGTCCAAATGAGCTAAAAATTATTATATAGTACGTTCTTATGAAAATTAAGAAGATCAACGGTTTAGATTTTTCAAAAATTTATTGCATCTTCAAAAATGACTGAGGTGTACAGTGCCTCTGGTAAATTCGAGTGTACACTAGCCTGACTATATATATATATATATATATATATATATATATATATATATATAGGGCCCATATTTATTGCCCGCGCGGGTAGCTACCCGCCCACCCTTCCGATCACTTTTTTTCAAAAAAAATTTCGAAATTGTAGAGGACTTTTTTGTCTAGCTCTCCAAAAAATTTGAGCCAAAAATAATATCATTTGCCCCTCCAAAATAAAAAAATCTGTCCTGATGTATATTTTGTACAGAGTTACTTTTTTGGCCAGCAGAGTTACTTTTTTGACACCATAGTTACTTTTTTTATAGCAGAGTTACTTTCTTAGCTAGGAGAGTTACTTTTTTGGCTGCAGGGTAGCGAAAATCCATGCTACCCGCGCGGGCAATGAATGAACACCCATATATATATATATATATACATACATACATACATAATATGTATAATTTATGATAAACTCATCAAGGAGGTAACTTGGAATTTGGAGTCTGATGTTAACACTATGTGGCATAACATGAGCTCCTACATAACAAAAATTTCCAAAGAGGTTTTGGGGGAGTCTAAAGGTTGTGGGCCTCCACAGAAGGAGACTTGGTGGTGGAATGATGAAGTATAGAAGGCTATTAAACTAAAAATGGAGATCTATAGGATCTTGCCCAAGTCCGGAGATGATGCGACTTTCCAAAGATACAAGCAAGCAAAGAAAGAAGCTAAAAAGGTTGTTCGAGAGGCAAGGTCTAGATACTTTGATAATATGTATAAGAATCTGGACCCTAGAGAAGGGAAAAAAGATATATATAAAATGTCTCATATAATATAGGAAAGGAAGAGACTTGAGTCAAGTCAAATGCATTAAGAATGAAGATGGTAGAGTATTGGTGAAGGACGATGATATCAAGAACCAGTAGAGAAATTACTTCCATAAGCTTTTCAATGGAGATACTGCATACAATGTTAGCGGCTCGTATGACATGAATACAAGAGATATCATTTAGACACGATGAGTTTCACCATTTGAGGTCAAGAATGCTTTGAAAAAGATGAAAATGAGAAAGGCATGCAGACCAGACGGTATTCCCATTGATGTATTGAAGAGTATGGGGGATGAGGGAGTTATGTGGTTAACAAATTCCTTTAACAAGATCATGAAGACCAAGAAGATGTCGGATGAGTGGAGAAATAGTACTATAGTCCCCATCTATAAAAACAAAGGTGACGTTTAGAGTTGTACAAACTATAGAGGTATCAAGCTGATGAGTAACACGATGAAGCTTTGAAAGAGGATTATTGAGCAAAGGTTAAGATCTATAATGCAAGTATCAAACAACTAATTTGATTTCATGCCTGGAAGATAAACAACAAATGCTATTTTTCTGATAAGGAGGCTTATGGAGAAGTATAGACAAAGCAAAAAATATCTTCATATGGCATTTAACGATTTAGAAAAGTCTTATGATCGAGTACCCAGAGAAGTATTGTGGATGGTTTTGAAGAAAAAGGGTGTGCCAATCCAATACATTGACTTGATCAAAGACATGTATGATATCTCTACCGGTAGTGTCAAGACTCCTGGAGGAGAGACACCAACTTTTCCTATCACAGTTGGGGTACACCAAGGATCCACACTCAGCCCATATCTATTTGTTCTTGTTATGGATGAGTTGACAAAGAATGTTCAGGATGATATTCCTTGGTGTATGTTATTTGCTGATGATATTGTTTTGATTGACGAAACTAAAGATGGATTGAATGATAAAGTAGAACGTTGGAGAAAGGCACTGGAATCAAATGGATTGATGATTAGCAAGAGAAAAACTAAGTATATGCATTGTAATTTTATCCAATCTCATAGTGTGAATGATGGAGCCAAGTTGGACGGAGTAGATATACCAAAATGTGATAAATTCTGTTACTTGGGTTCTATTATTCAAATAGACGGAGATGTCCAAAATGATGTTTATCACTGGATCATTGCAAGATGGTTGAAATGGAGGAGTGCAACTGGAGTATTATATGATCAGAAGATCCCTCTCAGGTTAAAAAGTAAGTTTATATAACAGATATACGACCAGCCATGCTCTATGGGAGTGAATTTTGGGCGGTGAAGAAATAAGGTCTCAGCAAGATGAGCGTGGCTGAAATTGTATGATGAGATGGCTGTGGGGGAAGACAAGAAAAAATCACTTGAGAAATGACTATATCAGGAATAAAGTGGGGGTGGCGAGCATTGAGGACAAGTTGTGCGAGGGCCGACTCAGATGGTACAGACATGTGCAACGCAGACCTATTAGTGTGCCTATATGAAGCAATGCTATTGAGCCAAATACTATAAATAGAAGAAGAGGAAGGCCAAAATTAACATGGGATGAGCTTATAAAGAGAGATTTTGAATCTCTACATATCAATCAGAATATGGCCCATGATAGAGCTGAATGGAAACAAAGGATCCATGTAGCCAACCCCAACATAGTTGGGACTGAGGCTTAGATGATGATGATGATGATGATACATACTATATCTACAAACAAAAACATGCAATCACAAATATACAAGTTATGGTTATGGCCATACTAATGCAATTCTTTGGAGCCACAAAATGTTTGTATATGCATTAGGTCAAACATCACATGTTATAACATGTAAAGGAAATAGTGGTGTGCTAGAAAGAAGCCAGAGGGTCAATTGGACTCTTCCAGCCGATCAGTTCACCCTACTATTAGTCGATTGGTCTCTATCGGTTGGGTCAATCTCCTAGCTCAATCGACTATCTGGACTCCTCTAGTTGGTCGATTGGGCCTCTAGTCTATCGATTGGCTCCTTAGTTTGATGCCCCTTTGATCTTCTGGTCGATCAACTTGTCTTCCTAGTCAATCAACTCACCTGGTACATAACTTCTTCTCTTTCACCGAAATAGAAAGTAAAGATAATCCTATTTATTTATTCCATTGTAAAAAAGTAAAACATCGAGTTACGTTTGAAGGGAGTATAAGGAGGAAAGAATTAACTTACATATGGAGAAAGAGAGAGAGGCTCAGTATGCAAATTGAATATAAACCAAGCACACACATCCATAGGGGTATTGGCCAGAACCACACATACATCCATCATCAAAAGTTTTTAGGGTGATGCGTAGATTGCGCATATATATATATATATATATATATATATATATGTATATATGTGTGTATATATCATATGTAGGATATATGAAACATACTCTAGAGTATGTGGTATTTAATCAAATAAGCACATTAATCATTTAAATATTTGCATTGCATGCAAACATAAATAACAATAATAAAACCAACCATATCAATTAATTCTTATAATATAGTAAATTGATGTGGCTTTGATAACACTATAGGAAAATATGGAGACAGAGATGGTAGAGAAAATAAAAAATATCTTGCCATATTCCCCATAAACAACAGATCGCATCAACAACTATCAAGTGGGAACGAGGGTTGCATGACATATATATGGTCTTGGAGCAAGTCTAGAGACAATCCTTGATGATTCGTGATTCTTTCTCAAACATGATACGAATGGTATTTGACGACGGTATCCTGATATAGCACCACAGACGGAAGTTGATAGTGCTATCCAGGTGTTGTAGTGACGACCTCCACACCTCTACGTAGTCTACATGGACCCTTGGAAACTCCTTATTGTTCTTCTAGAATCAATGAGAAGGAGTTGTCCCTTCATGTTGTCAACGTGCTAGCATTGACTTTTCACCTCTTTGGCTATCTCTCCCTTTTACAGATAAGATACCTCTGCCTCTCATGTTACCATGGCATTCAGATTAGGAGTCTTATCATACAAGAGTGTTGAGACCCTTGTCCCGACCCTTATATAGGAGTGCATGGGTTAGGGTTTCACAAACCCAAGGACATGATGGGACAAATTTCATGAATTTTTGGTTTTTTTGAATCACTAGTCAGTCAAATGGACACTCCAATCAGTCGATTAATTGTTTTTATTTTCACAAACGTACTAGATTTTAATGCAATGATTTATGCACGTCATGATGTCAGCATCAATTGCTTGATCCAATCCTACTAATCATCCAATCAGTTAATTATATTTTTCAGTCACTCAACTAGATACTCTAGTCGATTGACTGGAATTCCCACGATTGACTGGACACTCCAATTCGCCAACTGACAACTAGTGTTGTTTAAGTTGATTACCTAAACACTTTAGTAACCAATTTAAACTTTGTTTATGTGTAAACTCCTATTTCAAGTACATCCTATTTGTGCGACCTTATAGGTCCCAAATTACATTGGCAGTGAATGTCCATAATTAAATTATGGCATTACCCAATGAGCGGTATCAAGCAACACATCATTGCTACCCAAACAATTGGAAATTGGAGAACAAATTCAACCTACAATCCGTGATAAATGTTATTATGATTGTATAGTTCTTTTGTCTCTGATATCCATATTGAATTCAAGGTATGGAATCATCATCCTCTTGATATTCAAGCCATGCTCCTTGAACTATAGCAGACTCTATGAGATACATGTGAGCTCACATATCTCATATTAAGTCATACAAGTATGGCCATATGTTTATCAGTCTCATTTATCAAGTATCCATGATACCAAATCATGTAGGAGGGACAAATACCATCTACATCACTCACAGTCAATCCTAACGTGTCATAATGTACCCGACCACCACCTTTATGGAAACTATTATTCAAGGTTACATTGGATGGTGTTAGAGTTCATTGAACGACATGTGATGAGTGAAGTAACTTTAGGTCTAAGAACCACAATCACCACTATCATTTTGAGAGTTGATTGCGGCTACCATTTTATGGTTTCCATGCATAACTCTCAAGGTGGGTCTGTCTAGTACACTATTCTCTAACAAGTACTCATATGTTTGACTTGATATCCTATGTCATGACTAGTGAGACTCTATCATCAGTCAACACACATTCTAGTCTTACGTATTATTTTCGTCTATTTTGCTTCATAGTAACATCTGACTAGGGACATAACAAGAATGTATGTGCTCTTATCATACATATGATCTCATTGTTCAAGTCCTCAACCTGAAGATATATGTCATCAAGTAACATCACTCTTTAGACATCTATCATGTTTGTGTCATCATCTCATGACTAAGACAAACACAATAGACATGATGACTCCCCATTACAATCATCATATAATTGGCTCTTTAGACATCTCTTATCAAACCAAGTATATGATTCCCCATTACAATCATCATATAATTGGCTCTATGGGCATAAATACCAAAACATTCATATGTTAGGATGCCCAGGTTGTTGTTTTCACTTCAAACAACACCCTCAACTTCTATCTACTCTACATTGGATGATTTTGATTATGGGATTTGTCAATGTCTGAAAGGTATTGGGTTGGTGACAACCCAAGTTTTGGTGATCTACATTGGTGCTTGGACATACTTGTTATACATCTTGGAGGTTTGGGCATTAAATATTCCCAAAAAGTTCATGTATGTTTCCTCTCAGATCCACATCCAGGAACTCCAACATCACATCCTGTGAGAGCTTGGATCTATGCCTATACGAGCCTCTTTCGTTATTGCACATACTTCCATCTATAAAAATAACCATCCTTTTACTGGTCCCATATCGTGTACACCTTCTATCACTCCAAGTACCTAGTCTATTTCAGAAGATGCTTGCTACAAAATTGCTGTCCAACAATTTGCTGCAAGTTGCCTCTCCCATCAACAACTAATTACATTCTATTCTATCAAAGTCAACCATGCACAAGACTTCCTACTTGTCATTTCTATTGATGGTCTTGGTTTTTTTTGTCACCTATTGAGTATCAAAATATCCTTCATTATTAGCTCATGATTCCCTTCTACTCAGGTGATGAACGTTGTCCGCTTTGCAACTGTACAGACCTTAACACCTTCGTCGGTCATGTTGTGCATTTTTACACAAGTCTTGGACATAAGTTTCAACATGACGTAGTTTGTGATACTCTTGTTTGTGTTGTCTCTAGATCTGGGTTAAAGGTCCTAAAAGAGGCTCATGTGATCTTCCTTAGCACACGACCTGATGGTATTTACTCCTAACTTCCTACTAACATCTTGTTATTTTATTGGTAGATGGCAAGCACACCTGTGTTGACCTCAACCTGATTGACGCTCTTTTAAGTAACTTAAATCATGTCAGGTAGTTGGTGATGTCACTAACAAAAGGCACAAAATTGTGCAACTTGTATAAAAAAATCACCATCATTTTTTTATTTAACTTTTCATAACTTTAGCGTACATATTGGTGACATGACCTCTCTTTTACGACACTTTCAACACGTCACGATTTAGAACCTTATGCTATCCTCGTTTACATCTCATAACTTTATTTTTAGGTCTATAGACTTTGCCATCTAGAAATGACTAGCAACATAATTTATTGCCCGTGCTTTTGTAAAGGCCCATTTTAAGACACATTTCAAAAGAATTTCCTAGTTATAAAAAATAAATTTAGACATTTTCAAAGAAAATATTAAGTTCTTGTAATTTAAAGATGCAACCAAATCAATATGATCATGCCATTTTTATAAATATAAATCATTTATAAATTATCAAATATGATTATGATTATTATAAATACAAAAATGTTAAAAGGAGAAATGTAAAATATTCATAAACATTTTTTGAAATATATATATACATGTGTTTTAAGTATCTCTAACATTCCCCATAAGTCAAACACACTACTTTCTCAATAGGTATATAGCCATATCCCCCAATCTCATAAGCACACATCTATTGAATACATTGTTCATTTTCTTTTCAATTTTGTGGGATCACTCACTAGTCAAGCCGTGAAACTCCTTTATCAATGGATTGGGTTGAGTTTGGCCCAAAAATCAAACAAATGGCTTTAATCCCCCACCCAAACTCCAATTGAAATGGGTTAACCCACGAGTCGATGATCCAGATCCCTACCATTACACCATACAACCTAATATAAATATAATTGAAGTAGGGAGGGAAATCCAACCATGTTAAACCCAACCCCACCCAACCCTCCCCCTCTAAAAAGACTCCAATTAAATCTACTTTTTAACATAGTCTATGGGCTGGCCTCAAGTTGAAACTCCACCCGCTCGGTGAACTTACATCAACAGGTCGTTTGAGTGTACTTATTTCAAATTACAATAATCTTAAAATAAAATTTATATATCATAGTGCCTAATAAGTATTATTAACATTTCTTCTAGCATTTGTACTAAAAGATAAACAAGATTTAGAATATCTCGTATCCAGCTGCAGGGGCAGAACCAGGCAGCGGCCATGCCTCCCTCAAGAAAAAAGAATGAATATATATATATATATATATATATATATATATATATATATATATATATATATAATGTCTGTGCGCGTTGATAAACTATGTTGATAATATATGATATGTACAACCTATTCTGGACACAAATCCAAAACTGATATAGTAGTTTGCACTTGCACTCTTGTACAAGAGGTTATAGATTTGATTCCTAATTTAGACATTATGTATTTTTTTGCAATACACCCATAGTACAATTAATATATATATATATATATATATATATATATATATAATTTAGACATTATATATATATATATATATATATATATATATATTTGCTCATAAGAATTAAAGTTAAAGTTGGTACAGTGGTTGACATGTTATTTATTGTACTACCTCCAACTAGGTTCTCGTTCCGCCGCTGTCCTATTGAATTTTAAAGCATGTATGTTTGGTGCCAATACCCTATCATGCTTGCCATTTCTTCATGCTCTTCTACATCACAGTGATTTAACCCGACGATTGGTTGCTGTTTCTTTGACTACAAATGAATGCCATTGTGAACCATCTTCTCATAGAGAAACGATAAGTTCAAGCAAACTTCAGTACTTCATACCTTAATCTAATACTTGACGAACCATCGACATGGCCTCTATATCTCTCATTATACTATTGTCAGTACCCGTGTTTTATAACTTTTAAATAAGCTATAATCAGATTTGACTTGGATTTGATAGGCGACTAAGTGGTAATGAGATATCCTCTAAGAAGATTCATCAATCATCTTCAATTTGCAATCTATTTTTCGTCAAATATTTTACTGTACAACATCTGATAGTATTCAATCAAGCATAAATCAAGTTCCACTCAGGTTCTTGAAAATATAATACATCTAAACTAAGAATAGAAATGATATGGAACGTGATGTACGACAAGGACTACAATCACACATAAAAGTTGATTGATACAAACATCCACGCTCGAGTTGAGTTCAACACGCTAACTTGAAATTAGAACCCATATTTCAGATTGAAGTCACACTCCATGCCGATGTGATAGAGTTTGGCGCGCGCGAGACCTGGTCTGCAAGCGCCCCTTGAAACCTGGCAGTTTAAGGGTTGTTTGGCTTCAAATTTTTAGGATATTAGTAGTCAGATGTATATTTTGGCATTAACTTTTGGGATGCTAGTCCGGGAAAAAATATATATGTTGTATAAAGCAGCTTTTGATTCTGTTTGGGTATAAATCTGAGTATTCCTATCCGGGATATGTTATCCCTGGGAACAAAGGTAACTTGAACAAAATAATAATTGGTATCCGATAAGTCTAAATCGGGATAGCAAGTGCTAACATGAAAATTTGTAAGAAAGACGAGCCCTTGTTGAGACAGAGGCTAACGGGGATTTCAACACCATTTCACCCTAACAGCCCCCTCATCCTCGATCTACCACTGGTAGACAGCACTGAGGTGGAGAAAAAAGACAGAACAAAATCTAAATTTAACTCAAATTCAATCCTTTCCAAACAGGCCAGTAGTCTTTGGATAGCGATCCTAGGATTTCCACCGGCTTCACCATTGCCCATATGCGATGCCATGGTCTTAGGCCATGTTTGGCTACAGATCTAGGTATAGCTATCTGGGTACTCTTAGAGGTGAGCAGAATATGGTTAATCACCGATTAACCGGCTTCACCATTGCCCATATGTGATGCCATGGTCTTAGGCCATGTTTGGCTACATATCTAGGTATAGCTATATGGGTATGCTTAGAGGTGAGCAGAATATGGTTAATCACCGATTAACCGAATGGTCAAAGCTGAATGGTTAATTTATTTTGGACAATTTAGTTAATTTGGTTAATTTAATTCGGTTAATTGCTTAAACGGTTAATTTGATGATTAAACATATTTTTTATTTGGTTAACCAAATTAACGGAATAGTCAAAATATATTTATTTAAAAATATTCTACACACATATATATATCTATATAGTTGTACTTTTATTTAATAAAACATCTACACTTACGCACTAATCATGTTTTCATTAAGTACATACATCTAAATTTATATGTAATACTACTATAATATAACAACCGTTCAAAATTGTGTGAAAATGTTCATAAAATACTTACAAGAATGTTATTTTGGTTAACCAAACTAACCGATTGAATTAACCGTTAACCGAATAAACATAATTGAATTAGCTGACACTAATTTAGTTAGATTAATGGTTAAAATCACAAATTTATTATTTAACCGAACCGAATTAACTATAACCAACCGAATTAACCGAATGCTCACCCCTAGTTACGATATCCTGGGAGTAGGAGTAGACTTTTCAGAATCATGTTAAATCTGAGTTAGAATTGCTAATTTTAAAATTTTGGTATGAAAGACAAATCCACATTGCACAAAACGTAACCTGGGTGGAATCTAATCCAAATTGCACAAAACGTAACCTGGGGGGAATCTAATCCAAGAAAGGCAATATTCTGCCAACCCGATAGAATGGGGATGATGACATCGTCATCTCGGTTTCCACTCAAAATACCCAAACAACACCATTGTGCTACCCATGGTAGGATGTGCCGAATTGGCACAAAAAGACAAGATAAATTTTGGGTTGAACCTGGTTTGTGCGCTTTCTAAACATGACCTTAAGAATTCATTGCATATGCAAGACTGCATGAGATATATCTAGCTTCTCAGTCTCCACCCATCTCGATCAATAGAGATACGTGAAAGAACATGTGACATTGTGGCATAATTAGGGCTGTCAATGGGAGGGTAAAGATTTACCCTTACCCTTACCCTCCACAAAGGGGTAGGTAAGGATAAGGATAATTACCCTTCTCATCAAACATCTTACCCTCTCCTTATTCTTATCCTCTTCCCCCACCGGATAAACGGGGAGGATAAGGATAAACGGGCAATTCGTTTACATTCACTACTACAGAAATGACCTATAATGTCACATTTAGAGGCATCAGTTGTATCCAAGAAACCGACGCCTAAATCCTACAATGTCGGTTGTATACACAAATCGACATCTATATGTGAAGATCGACCAGACATGGGCATCGCTTTTTATTTAGCGTCGGTTGCGCAATAACAAACGGATGCCTAAAATCGCCTGCCAAATCTAAATTTTCCTGTGCAAAAAAATTGCCTCCAAAATTTCACATATGGCATCGATCGTATACCAAATAACCGACAACTAAATATTTTTTGTGAAATAGAAATCGGCCCCATTTTTGTCGTCGGTTTGCTTACAATAACCGACGCTAATGTGTGTTCGCGCGTTGTCCCCGTAAAATTTTTTACCCCCCTTTGGCGTCGGTTTTTTTGGTGACGGACACTTTTAGAACTTAGGTGTCGGTTTCTGAAACAACTGACAACGATGGCAAACTTAATAGCACCCGCGCGAAACAGACTCTTCCTCATTCTCAGTTTCATTGTGATTTCACCCGCTAGGTGTGGCGATTGTTGCCACTCGTCGTTGCTCCCCCGCCATTGTTGCTCTCCCGCCACCGTTGCTCCCCTGCCGCCGTTGCTCCCCCACCTCCGTTGCCCCCGCCGCCATTGCTCCCTTTGCTCGCTGAAGAGGCAACGTCAAAGATTGGGAATACGCTAGAGCCGCCACTACCGCCTAGCTCCAGTTGCTGCTCAGTTGGCTGCCAGTACTGCTCTGCCTGCTCGTCTACTGCCATGCTCTATCCATCGCCTCCAGCCACTCTACCTCCTCCTTTGTTGGTCCTCTTTCTCCTTCTTTTCCTCCAGCTACCAGCCGCCAATAGCCAGCCCCACCATATTTGTTCATATATATGTTTGTTCTCTGATTTAGTAGTGATATGTCACCCTATCCTCTAAATCAGGTGGAGGTTGTTCTATGTGAAATCACAGGTTTGCACGGCTGTGCTGGGCAGCACGGCCATGGTAGTAGCACGGCCATTCTGGGTAGCATGGCCGTGGTGGCTTATTTTGTGCTGTGAATCCATATTGTATGATGTAGATTGATGATGATAATGTTTGATTTCTCTCTTGATTGACTAATCCAAATGAAATGTGACCTAATGTGCATGTTGCTATATTTGAGACCTAATCTTGTACACATTTTACCCTAATCTTGTATTAACTATATTGCTCAATTATGAATGATAGGATACCTACATTTGTATGTAATGATTATCTTGATGATGAACATACATGTACATTGGAGATGTTGAAATCAATGTTATAGAATACGATACCTAGACTAGGGTATGATTAAGACTACAAGATGTTGCTATTGTAAATCAACCTAGGATATGAACAAATCTTATACTTGCATATATTTGTGCTTCTAATCCTCATGCTTGACCTAATTCAGTAAAATTTGATGCTTGTTGAAATAAGATTCAAAATTGTCCATTCTAGCATCCTAATTTGATTTGATTATTTGCTTTGAACCTTGAAACATGCGTGTTAAAGATACATTGATGTTGAATCTCAAACTTAACTCACATGTGGGTCTTCAATTTCTAAAATAATTATGTGAACTCCTAAATTAGTAACATATATTATTCTTTGTGCACCCAAATACCTTGTGAATCATGTATGCACCCTAAGGTGATTAAATGCCTAAATCTTGACTTGAAATATGACCTAGTATGTATGTTGATATATGAAGCTCTAGTTAAAACTTCAAGATTGACCCCTAATTAATACATTATAACATAATTGAATCGTGCATTTGTGTTGTTGCATGTGTTGTTGACTTGTTGTTGATTTGCATATATTTCTTCTAACTTCAAGTGAGGTATAATATTCTCACTCTCCCAATATGCCATTAGGCTTCATTTTGATTCAAATCTTTGATATATGGAATCATGGTTTATTTACTATTTAGTATTTACTGACAAGCATGATTAAATGATGTTACACAAAACTTAGGATATGAATGATTAAACTAGGATTGTAGGTATAAGAATGACAACATACATGTATTTGTTGGCCTAGAAACCCATCCAAGATTTACTCATTAGGAGTAAATCTTAGATAGTCCCCGATTTGGGACTATTCTTGAATACTTACTCACTTAGGATGTAAGTGTATAATGTTTGTTGGGTTTTTAATAAAATTTCGATAGCATTTTCCCGTTTGTTCTCTAAGTACATATGTACTTGGAGAACAACGGGGAAATGTTGTCAAAATTTTCTTGAAAACCCAATACACATTATACACTTACTAGTCATATTAGGTGTTCAAGAATGGGATAGGTGGTAAATATTTATTATATATAAGACCTTAAACCCTAAACTTTTAACCATAAACCCTAAACCCTAATATATACTTATTTTCTCTTTGATCATAGAATGGATAGATCAAGGATGTCCATTCCAAATTGCTGCACCCTAGAGTTTATTTCTGGTCTTGATCAGTTTATTAGATTTGCCAAGGAACATAGGAAACAACCTGGAGATAGGTTCTACTGTCCATGTAGGCATTGCGGTAACAACTTGAAAGTCAACACTGATGATGAAATCTAAAGTCATGTCATGTGCAATGAGATTGTACAAGTATATACAGAATGGCACTGCAATGGAGAGATTTCAAACCTAAAATCAGTGGATGTCGATAATAGTGCTTGTGTGGAATAAGAAATTGCCTTTGATGATGTAGATGTGAACGAACCAGTTCCAGTAGACATCGTTGATGCGATGTTGGATAGTTGTAGGGTAGAGCACACCGATCTAGCTCCCATGTTTAGAAACATTATGCATTATGTTGAGATACCGTTATACACAGATTGTACTAAACTTATGAAGCTTAGTGTGAGGGAGTGGACTTTTAGAATCCTAAATTTCCAATGACATAAGTGAAATCATATGGTTGAGTTATATTGAGAGTTCCAAGCTTGTGACAAAGTATGGATGTTGTTGATATTGGTATCTAGTTTATATTCCATAAACATATGTCTTTGCGAAGTATTTGGTTGATAGGCCAAATTGTTGAATATTGATACCAAATCTTAGTAGATGGTAGAGGAAGTGGCAAGAATCCATGGTTAATTTATTTGGGGATGTTTTGATATTCCTACAAGGAGTTATGAGTCGTTGAATATCATCAAATAATGTGCATTTTAAGGTATATTAGATCAAGGTCTGTTATCTTTAGCCTAAGTTTGTGCCTTGTCACGCACCATATGATCTTTGGATGGCTTGCGTCGCCATGTTTTGGTCTTGGATCACTGATCCAATGGCTATGGTTTTTGGCAAGGAGCGCCACGAGCCTGCCTTTCCTAGGATCTTCCTTTCCTAGCCCTTGATGTGCAGATTGGGGACGCACAGTCAGTCTCCTACCTTTTGATTAGTACAAGACTAAAGGAAGCATAGTTAGTGGAGAGACAACCTTCCCACGATCCCATGCTCAAGTTGAAGGATGGGGGTCATGGGCGTAGTTGATGGAACCATTGATCCTTCCTCATCGTAAATAATATATTGACACTCATTCGAGTATGTTGGTTTAGTACATAGAATGAGTGAACCATCCTTTTCTGTGAGCACTCCATTGCAGTGAGCCGATGGTGGCTGGGGTTGGGTAGATCATAGGATCTCTGTGATGCTACAATGAAGAAGCTAGGGGTCTCGAGACCAACTGATAAATCTCTCTTAGACGAAGGCAGACAAGGAGCGACGTCATTGATAGCTATCTGGACAAGAAGGATGATGGTGGTTCTGGAAGTCGCACCCACAGAGAACAACAGAGTTATCACAGATCTCACAGATCATAGTAGTGGCGAAGAGATGGATCGTCGGGGGCCTTCCTTGGCGGTGACAATCACATAGACCCGTGAAGAGGAGGAACCGTGATAGCCATCATACGTCGGAGTAGTCCCAGGCGGCGAGGCGTCATGGAAATAGGGAGTCTCACTGCAGACTCAAAGTGAGAGAGATGAAGGTGAGTGGAGGACAGACGACCTCTTACTGGGGTTTCAACCAAGCGGCGGCGATCAGCGATGAAGGGAGTCGACAGTCCAGAGCAAGCCCCAAATAGGATGGATAGCTTTGAAGGGAGTCGCTGAAGCAAATGGTGGCGCTATGATTCGAAAAGCATGACCTTGTCTCTACTGATCCCATGTTGGAGATCATCCTCGCAGCGGCGGCCTTGCAACTGAATCCCTGCTGGTCCTAACCTAGAGGATTCCGAGGAGGCATGGAGCTTGTGTGGCGGCAGCCGTGACAAGAAGCTTCAGTGGCAAGGCTCCATGTGGGCGGCTCAAGAAGAAGAGTTCGTTGCACGTCGGAGATCCAATCCTGCGAGCGGCGACGCTCACGGAATGGACGCTGAGCAGAAACATAGTCTCGCTTGGGAAACATCACGTGAGAAAGGGGGAAGGCCAGACTGGGTCCATTAGCTCAATCAGGCTGGACCCCAACAAGCCTAGCAAAGGAGCCACGCCAGCCTCATGGCCACGTGTCGGCACACTATAGGCCCAAAAAGGTAAATATCTCACAAATTCACCATATCTTCCAAAATTCATAGTAATTAGTACATTTATCAGAAAAATAAAAATAAAGTTCCAAAATTCTTAGAAAAATGATTAGAATACAATGGAAGCATAATATCAGGCTTTTGCTGCATTAATAACAGTGATATCATGTAAGATGTGTAATGCTTCTCTAATTGATAATAAATATCAAACGATGGCTTAAAATTATGATAATGTTCTTGTAACTCATAAATGGTATTTATAATCCATATAGGGTCAGATATGATGATGTTGATGCACAAAACTATGTAATTTGCTTTATATGGCTAATTAGGGCTAATAATCCTGATTAATATGTAATAAATACATTTATGATCAATAAACATTGAAATTTACAGAACACTCTTATATCAGTAACTAAAAGATAATATGTAAATATGAGATAAGTTGTATGCATAAAATCCATGTTATATGAAGATGGCCCTTAATACATGTTATGAAATCCTAATTTAAGTTAATGATGTAACCTAGGGTTAATATGTGCACAAAAAGGATATGGAACATAATGTTCAGAAAATGAACCATAATCTAGAATATGACATCAGTAAGATAATCCCAAGAAGATAATACAAGTAACATGAGAATATCCTAATGAACTAAGAGAAACTCTAATGAACACGACTAGGGTTAAGATGATGAGAATCTGATGATAGTGTGTGGTCTTGTCTTAATCAGGGATGACCAAGGTTAGATGACATGAGGAATATGTGTTTAGAATGATCTATCTCTCGATCATGGTATGCCATTACCTCTTACTTGGCTTATTATACAATATGCTTGTGTTATATGTGTAGTAAAATACTTGGCATATGGTATTGGATGAAATGATTGTTCTTGTATGATATGTTTCTTGATTTACCATATGTATTGTTATGAACACATGAAACATAATATATCTATTCCATTATATGATAGCACTAAATATCTTTGGTAGAATAGTGTGTTGATAAAAGTACTAAATCTCTTTGGCAGAATAGTACATGTGAGCACGAAATCTCTTTGGCACAATAATGCATTTATGAAAGTACTAAATCTCTTTGGCAGAATAGTACATGTGAGCACAAAATATCTTTGGTAGAATAGTGCATGTGGTTGACAAACTTTACATATAATGGAAAATGTGCTTAAAATATGTGTTCTTTTTGTTAATGAAAATCTTTGTGTAAGTATATGATTTTCTTATATTCCTTCTGTTATTGCCAAGTATTAGCTTTATCTTATTGCCAAGATATGATGAGAGGTATATAAAAGACACGTAGGCATACTCAGTATAATATTCTTGAATATTATGCTGACGTGTACCGCATGTATTATTTTGTTTAGGTTTTGGTTATGCTCTTGAAGATCCAGGATAGTTGAGAGTTGTATAGCGAGCTGATGTACAGGTGGACCTGTTGTCTTAAGATCATGTAGTTTAGCGGTAGTACATGTATATGTATAGTTGTTGTTCAATATGTAATATCAAATGTTGTAACAATTCATGTTGTAATTATATGTTGAATGGTGAACATGTGTGTATGGTTTTATTATTGTTCATGTGCATGTGCTACTGATTGTTTTCCTTTTGACTCCCCAGATTTTCTTCTTCTTATCCTTATGTGGGATGTTTAAATTGGGATTCTCACTGAGGTGAGGGTTTTCAATTTGGACGTCACACATCAGATTAAGTTTTAGAAAATTTGGGGACGTCACAGGTGGTATCAGAGCATGAACAATAGCAAAGCCTGACATTTGCTCGTTATGCAACTCAAAACCAAAGAACCTTGAACTTAATAATATTTAGGGTTAGATTAGTCGTCATTTAGAGACTAGATATGAGCTAGCCTCTAGGTTAGCACCTAGATGTCTGAGAACTAGGTCTAGACTGGTGCTTGTTGAGTAGCAAGTCCTTAGATGTCGTTCTTTCCTTGTAGTACAATAGTATGGGACGTTGCACTATTTGGAAATGATGTGCATCAAGGGAAGAGAAACCCTAGACATATTGTGCACATTGTCTAGAGTAGCTACACTAGTCTACATAATGTTCTCATCCTTTTCACTAGTTTTCATGACACTGGACTCTCTACTGTGTGTGGGGCACTCATTTCCTAGATTTGGTTTTGGATTCCAATCAGATCGAACCTTGATATTTTTCTCTGACACTTGTTTTATCGGAGAAAAAGTATATAATATTTTATTATGTATATGTATTACAAAAATGTGTCCCCACACATGTACGAGTAGGAGGTGGTCATGAAACCTAAGTGAAAGTGAATGACATCAGTCTAGAAGAGAGAGTAGTTCTAGATTAGATGTCTAGAGCCTTTTTGATATATATGATAGATGGAATAGATGAAACAAGTTTTGATGATATGTTGTAAGTATTATATAGATGATATAAGATTCTTTATGATAATATATGTTTTTCTTTGAGGACTTAAGTTTAGTTTTGAGGATTTGTGATATGTTTTGATGATGCAAGTAATTAGGCTTTTATGGGATAAGATGTCTTAAGCTTAGACAAGGTTGTGAGTCAGCATGAGCCTCAAGCTCTTTTACAAAGGAGGACCTCTAGTGTTAGGACCAATTTTAGGGTTAGCTCAAGAGAGAGAGAGAGACCCACAGGGAGAAGGTCAGAGAACCTAGACTCCATGATATGAGAAATATGTGACATGATATGTCCTAAACTAGACTACTCCTGAGTGATTGAGTTGAGTTGCTTTATGCATGATTCCTATAGTTTTGTTAAACCCTAGATGTCCTTGGGAGGACTAAACCCTAAAGTCAGAGAGAGGCTGGTTATGTATGCATTGGGGATATGAATATGAGAACCTACTATCTGGGTGAGGGAAAGAGAGTCCCAAGACCCTAGAGGTGGTATATGTTTTAGTTTCTGAGAAGCCTCATGCTCAGGTTGGTGGTTCCTGATAGGAATCTAGTAGTTATGTTGATAAGAGAGTTTTGGGTAAGCATGTCTTAGGGGTAGAAACCTCTGAAGAGTATGTCATAGAGTGTTTTAGTTTGTGCTTATGTGGCTAGAGCTTGTAAGGCTATCACTAGTGCCAATGAGGTAATCTGAGAACCCTACACCGAGAGGAAAGATATAGTATATGCATATGAGATTCTCATAGAGTTGAGTTAGCTTAGAGAGACTGAGCATAGAACTACCCTCATGGTATGGGTCAGGAGAACCTCAGTTTGACTAGATGAAGTTTTAATACATGTTTCATGAGCCACTTGTATAAGTTTATTAGCACAACCATGATATAAGATATGTAAGATGTGATCTAATATCGAGATGTGATATATAGACATGATAGAATGGAAACCTAGAGATGGTTTAATAGATGGAAATGCATAGATGGTTAACCATGTACATGTATAATGATGATTAATGTGAAACTGTTGTTTAATCTTGCGATGAATTCACTAGTAAATTATGCAATTTAGTATGAGCAATGAAATAATATGATATGAATGAAACATGTTACACGAGGTGTTAATCTTAGTGCTTAACAAAGATGGAAAAATATAGTTTGACAGTTAGCACAACATAATGTTGATGACACCTTGACTTAATCGGTTAACTTTAGTTAACTTCTTTGGAACGTGATAGTATGATGTTGAATATTAATGCATCAGTTAAGATAAGGAAGCAAATCTAACATATGCGATATGTAATGACATAACCTAAGCTTCTAAACCCTTGTTTGTGCCTTCTATGGAGTGAGGTTTCACCCTTGGTACTTTTGAAACCTCCTAATAGTGCTTTGGATACATGGTTATAGGTAACCTTTGTGGATATGTTACACATATAATAGTGCATACATGTGGATGAAGGCAAGATAAGGTTTTCCCAAGAAGTATGAGTATGGTTTACTTTCGAGGACGAAAGTTCTTTTAAGATGTATATGATGTGACAAAGTGGTTTTTCTGGCTTAATTCCGATGATGGAATTTCTTTTAAGGTGTGCAGGATGTGATGGAGTGGACTTTTAGAATCCTAAATGTCCAATGACATAAGTGAAATCATATGGTTGAGTTATATTGAGAGTTCCAAGCTTGTGACAAAGTATGGATGTTGTTGATATTGGTATCTAGTTTATATTCCATAAACATATGTCTTTGTGAAGTATTTGGTTGATAGGCCAAATTGTTGAATATTGATACCAAATCTTAGTAGATGGTAGAGGAAGTAGCAAGAATCCATGGTTAATTTATTTGGGGATGTTTTGATATTCCTACAAGGAGTTATGAGTCGTTGAATATCATCAAATAATGTACATTTTGAGGTATATTAGATCAAGGTTTTTTATCTTTGGCCTAACATTGTGCCTTGTCACACACCATATGATCTTTGGATGGCTTGTGTCGCCATGTTTTGGTCTTAGATCACTGATCCAATGGTTGTGGTTTTTGGCAAGGAGTGCCACGAGCCTGCCTTTCCTAGGATCTTCCTTTCCTAGCCCTTGATGTGCAGATCGGGGACACACAGTCAGTCTCCTACCTTTTGATTAGTGCAAGACTGAAGGAAGCATAGTTAGTGGAGAGACAACCTTCCCACGATCCCATGCTCAAGTTGAAGGAGGGGGTCATGGGCGCAGTTGACAGAACCGTTGATCCTTCCTCATCGTAAATAATATATTGACACTCATTCGAGTATGTTGGTTCAATACACAGAATGAGTGAACCATCCTTTTCTGTGAGCACTCCATTGCAGTGAGCCAATGGTGGCTGGGGCTGGGTAGATCACATGATCTCTGTGATGCTACAATGAAGAAGCTAGGGGTCTTAAGACCAACTGATGAATCTCTCTTAGATGAAGGTGGACAAGGAGCGACGTCATTGATAGCTATCCAAACAAGAAGGAGGACGGTGGTTCTAGAAGTCGCACCCACAGAGAACAATAGAGTTCTCACAGATCTCACAGATCGTAGTAGTGGCGAAGAGATGGATCGCCAGGGGCCTTCCTTGGCGGCGACAATCACATAGACCTATGAGGAGGAGGAACTGTGATAGCCATCATACGTCGGAGTAGTCCCAGGTGGCGAGGCGTCATGGAAATAGGGAGTCTCGCTGCATACTCAAAGTGAGAGAGATGAAGGTGAGTGGAGGACAGATGACCTCTTGCTGGGGTTTCAACCAAGCGGCAGCGGTCAGCGATGAAGAGAGCTGACAGTCCAGAGCAAGCCCCAAATAGGATGGATAACTTTGAAGGGAGTCGCTGAAGCTAATGGCGGCGCTATGATCCAAGAAGCATGACCTTGTCTCTGTTGATCCCACGCCGGAGATCATCCTCGCAGTGGCGGACCTGCAACTGAATCCCTACTGGTCCTAACCTAAAGGATTCCGAGGAGGTGTGTAGCTTGTGCAGCGGCAGCCGTGATAGGAAGCTTCAGCGGCAAGGCTCCACGTGGGTGGCTCAAGAAGAAGAGTTCATTGCACGCCGGAGATCCAATCCTACGAGCGGCGACGCTCATGGAATAGACGCTGAGCGGAAACAGAGTCCCGCTTGGGAAATATCATGTGAGAAAGGGGGAAGGCTAGACCGGGTCCATTAGCTCAATCAGGTCGGACCCCAACAAGCCAAGCAAAGGAGCCACGCCAGCCTCATGGCCACGTGTCGGCACACTATAGGCCTAAAAAGGTAAATATCTCACAAGTTCACCAGATCTTCCAAAATTCATAGTAATTAGTACATTTATCAGAAAAATAAAAATAAGGTACCAAAATTCTTAGAAAAATGATTAGAACACAATGGAAGCATAATATCAGGCTTTTGGTGCATTAATAACAGTGATATCATGTAAGATGTGTAATGCTTCTCTAATAGCTAATAAATATCAAACGATGGCCTAAAATTATGATAATATTTGTGTAACTCATAAATGGTATTTATAATCCATATCGGGTCAGATATGATGATGTTGATGCACAAAACTATGTAATTTGCTTTATATGACTAATTAGGGCTAATAATCCTGATTAATATGCAATAAATACATTTATGATCAATAAACATTGAAATTTACAGAACACTCTTAAATCAATAACTGGAAGATAATATGTAAATATGAGATCAGTTTTATGCATAAAATCCATGTTATATGAAGATGGCCCTTAATACATGTTATGAAATCCTAATTTAAGTTAATGATGTAACCAAGGGTTAATATGTGCACAAAAAGGATATGGAACATAATGTTCAGATACTGAACCATAATCTGGAATATGACATCAGTAAGATAATCCCAAGAAGATAATATAAGTAACAATGAGAATATCCTAATGAACTAAGAGAAACTCTAATGAACACGACTAGGGTTAAGATGATGAGAATCTGATGTTAGTATGTGGTCTTGTCTTAATCAGGGATGACCAAGGTTATATGACATGAGGAATATGTGTTTAGAATGATCTATCTCTCGATCAAGGTACGCCATTACCTCTTACTTGGCTTATTATACAATATGCTTGTGTTATATGTGTAGTAAAATACTTGGCATATGGTATTGGATGAAATGATTGTTCTTGTATGATATGTTTCTTGATTTACCATATGTATTGTTATGAACACATGAAACATAATATATCTATTCCATTATATGATAGCACTAAATATCTTTGGTAGAATAGTGTGTTGATAAAAATACTAAATCTCTTTGGCAGAATAGTACATGTGAGCACGAAATCTCTTTGGCACAATAATGCATTTATGAAAGTACTAAATCTCTTTGGCAGAATAGTACATGTGAGCACAAAATATCTTTGGTAGAATAGTGCATGTGAGCACAAAATATCTTTGGTTGAATGGTGAACATGTGTGTATGGTTTTATTATTGTTCATGTTCATGTGCTACTCATTGTTTTCCTTTTGACTCCCCTGATTTTCTTCTTCTTAGCCTTATGTGGGATGTTTAAATTGGGATTCTCGCTGAGGTGAGGGTTTTCAATTTGGACTTCACACATCAGATTAAGTTTTAGAAAATTCGGGGACGTCACACTTAGCGCTGTGTTGAGATTGTATAAGATGAAATCTATCAATAGATGGAGCGACAAAAGCTTCACGTCATTGTTGTCTTTGTTGAAAGACATTCTTCCTAAAGGAAACAAGTTGCCAATCTCAACATACCAGTTAAAGAAATTGTTGTACCCAATGGGAATGGAGGCTAAGAAGATACATGCATGCCCGTGTGATTGTGTATTATTTCAAAAGCACTATGTTGATTTGAAAGATTGTCCAAAATGTGGTGCATCAAGGTATAAATTGATGACTTCAGGGGAGTCCAAAACTGGTTCTCTTACCAAGGTGATGTGATATCTACCTATAATATCACGATTTCAATGCTTGTTTGCCAATCCGATTGATGTGAAGAATTTGAGGTGGCATGCAGATGTTAAGAAAAATAATGATGGGATCCTACGACATGCGTTTGATTCCCCAAAGTGGAAGAAGATTGATTTATTGTACCCTAAATTCGGTGAAGAAGTCAGGAATCTAAGACTTGGGCTTTGTACAGGTGGGATGAATCCGTACGGGACATTGAGTAGCCAACATAGCACTTGGCCGGTTATGCTTATTATATACAATCTTCCTCCCTGGTTGTGTATGAAAAATAAGTATATTATGATGTTGTTGTTGATATCGGGCCCTAAACAACCTGGAAATGATATCGACATTTATTTTGAACCTCTGATTGATGACTTAAAGAAACTTTGGGATGAAGGTGTGATGACCTATGATGCTTCATGAAGAGAGACATTTAGTTTGCACGCTATGTTGTTTTGCACTGTTAATGACTTTCCAGCATATGGGAATTTGTCTAGATATAGTGTCAAAGGATCTAAAGTGTGTCCTATATGTGAAGAGAAAACTGATTCAATATGAATAAAACATGGCAGCAAGACTGTATATCTTGGTTATCGAAGGTTTCTTCCAAAATTCCATCCATATCGTAGGTTGCGCAAAGCATTCAATGGACGGAATGAGGAACGGAGTGCACCTAAACCTATACCAGGGGAGGTTGTTTATGAAAGAGTAAAAGACTTTGCCAATGAATTTGGTAAGAGATCACAATGACCATGGCCACACAGAGTGACAAATCTTTATTCAAGAAGAAGTCAATATTTTGGGATCTTCCTTATTGGAGTTCTTTGGCAGTCAGGCATTGTATCGATGTCATGCACGTTGAGAAAAAATGTCTATGATAGCGTCATTGGTACTTTGTTGAATATACCAAGTAAGACTAAATATGGGATAAAATCCAGAATGGACCTATGTGAAATGGGAATAAGGACAGAATTAACAGAAGTAGTTAGTAGCGATCAGAGAACATACTTACCTCCCGCTTGTTACACGTTGTCTAGAAAGGAGAAGAAAGCTTTTTGTGAATGCTTGGTAAATGTTAAGGTGCCATAGGGTTACTCATCCAACATCCGTAGATTGGTATCAATGAAAAATCTAAAGTTGATAGGTCTTAAATCTCATGATTGTCACACTCTAATGCAACAAATATTTCCTGTGGAAATTCGATCTATATTGCTGAAGCATGTAAGGTTTGCAATCACCAGACTTTGTTTCTTTTTCAACAGTTCGTGCAGCAAAGTTATTGACCCTGATACTCTCGATAAATTGCAAAGAGAAGTGGTTGTTACCCTATGTCAGCTTGAGATGTATTTTCCTCCTTCTTTCTTTGATATCGTGGTACATCTTGTTGTCCACTTGACTAGGGAAGTGAAAATGTTGGGACCAATTTTCTTGCATTGGATGTATCCCTTTAAACGATACATGAGCATTTTTAAAGGTGATGTTCGAAACCGTTATCGGCCTGAAGGGAGTATTATTGAGGGTTATGTGGCAAGAGAGGTTATGGATTTTTGTAATGACTTTCTGAGTGCTAATGATGCTCCTGTTAATGATAAGAATATTGAGGAGCATTTTGGCAAAGGAATTTTGGGATCACATATGAAAGTAATCAGCCGTGAGTAGTTGGAACAATGTCACTTGTATATTTTACACAACATCAATGAAGTGAGAGTTTATATCGAGGAACATACCAATTTCATTAAGAGATAATATCCTCGAGCCAATTTAATGTGGCTTTCTAGAGAGCATAACAAGACATTTATTAAGTGGTTTGAAGATAAAGTCTTACATCAACTATCTCAAACACCAGATAATCTTACTAAAACTATCAAATGCCTCGACTTTAAACCAAAATTGAATGTTATGTCTTATGAAGGGTTTGGCATAAATGGATTCTCATATTACACAAAGCGTTAAGATTGTAAGAGTGTCGTCCAAAATAGTGGGGTCACCCTTCTAGTGTCTTCATTGTTTTTTGAAAGTGTAAAGGATAAGAGTCCACGTGAAGCTAAAATGTCATATTACGGTATCATTGAAGACATATGGGAGTTTGACTATGTAGATTTCAGAATTCTGCTCTTTAAATATAATTGGGTTGATAACACCAAAGGAGTTATAGTGGATGAATTGGGTTTCACATTACTGAACTTTTAAAATATTGTTAAGAAGGGTGAACCATTCATATTGGCATCACATGCGAAACAAGTATTTTATATCGATGATCCTGCAAATGATAAATTGTTGGTTGTTCTTCATGGTAAAGATAGTTCATTGAAGATCATATAGATAAAGAACAATACTATAATAAGTATGATGACTCCAGTCCATTCTCAGTTGGGTTGCCAACACCACCAAATATTGAAGCTAATGATGACTTGTATGTGCGTGGAGATCACAATGAAGGATTGTTAATTGATAAAAGATCGCAATATTAGAGGCATGCATGTTTATATTTTTTATATATTTTATTTTTCTGAATGTAAACTTTGTAATGTTTTATTATCTTCTAGTTATGTCAAATGTGAAATGTTTGATTTTTTAATGACACTTTCAGATGGATGAGCATGTGCATGATGACTGTGATGATGATTACCGTGAGGGTGAAGATTTATTATCAATGCGCTGCCTCACAATGTAAGTTTTAAAAATATATCCTATATTTCTATCTATATGTTCATTTATAGTTATATCATGTAAGTGTGTTTTTTTTGTCAAATTTTAGGTTGGTGATGTATCCCCTAAAGAAATTGGGGCACTTGGTGAGCAGCAAAAAAAATTGAGAAAGTGAGGGGCATCACAATGATGAACAAGTTACTACAACAAAGGGGTAATGGACCCAAACTGGTTGTGGATTTCGATCATGTAGGAAATCTAGTTGGAGTGAACCGCAACTCATTTATTTCATATCTTGGAGTTCTTACTCGCAACCATTGTAGTCCTAACTTAGAATCCTGGCATAAAGTTCCTAAGGGGAAGAAAGACTTAGTACGGAAGGAACTATGTGTGAGCTATTATTATTTGTAATTCTATTTTTGTAGATTACTATTTTTTTAAGATACTAGTTAATAGCAATTCTATTTTGCAGAGTATATTTGATCTGGATGAAAAGTTGCATTGTAAATGCGTGATGCAACACTGTGGGAGGGTCCTAAGGAACTATAGGACAAATCTCACCTGAGATTACATACGCGATGCTGAGAATAGGTTCTTGATTGATTTCCAATTCTAGACATTGATCACTTTTTGACTATCTCTACACTAATAATTTTTGTTTGATTCTCTTTAAAAAATAAATTTAGGAAGAAGGCATCCACTGAGCAATGGAACTAACTGGACCCCAAAGACTGGGAGGAGTTTGTTACCCAAAGAAAAATGGATGAATTTAAGGTATTAAGCGCAACTCCCAATTTAATTAATATTTTTGGTATGTATGCCCTGAGAGCCAATCATGGAATGATTGGTGGGATACATTAAGATTGATTTGATAAACATCAAAGGCAAGCTTCCAATTCTTTCTGGTTCAGTCATATGAGATAATGATAGAACATATTGAATGTCTAGATAATGATAGTACTTAATGACGTATACTTTCAGGTTCAGGACCTGAATGATGAGATCATACATATGCTAAGAGTTTTTACATTCTTATTATGTCCCTAGTCGGATTTCATTGTGGAAGGTAGATAGACAACAATGACACACATGACTAGATTGTGGTGTTGGTTGATGATAGAATCTCATTAGTCATGATATGGAGATATCAAACCAAACACACAGGTACTTGTTAGAGAAAAAGTGTATCGAACAAACCCACTGTGAGTTTGACACATGGAACCATGACATGGTAGTCACAGTCAATTCTCACAGTGATGGTGGTGAGTGTGATTCTTTGACCTGAAATCACTACACTCAACACATGTCGTTGGGTACACTTTGACATCATCAAACGTAGTCCTGAAACATGGGTTGTTATAAAGGTGATGGTTGGGTGGCTTTGACACATGGGGCTTTTGAGGGGTGAGTGATAGATATGGGATTTGTCCCTCTTGAGGGAGTTTGGTATCCATGGCCACTTGATGAGTAGGATTGAGATAGGCGTGCACACACATGTGTGAATCGGTATGTGATATTGATGTCATACATATCTCCTCCAATCTACTCTGAGATCAAGAAAGTGAATGAACGTTGATAGGATGACTGTTCCATGCCTTGATTTCATTCGGGATATCAGTGACAAAGGAATTATACATTCGTTGTAACACCATTCACGGGTTGTAGGATTGAAAGTTGTTCTCCAACTTTCTATTTCACTTGGGTAGCACTGATGTGCGACTAGGCACCGCTCTTTTCTTGTGAAGTCATAAGAGTTATGGACTTTCACTGCCAACGTGAAATGGACCTGTAGGGTCACACACATAGGATTTAACCTGGAAGAGGAGTTTTTCCACAAATGATGTTTAGATTGATTACTAAAGGAGTTTAGTAGTTCAATTAAACACTCAATCGATTGATAGCTCAATATCATAATATTCAAGGTGTTGGACCGATTGATTAGAAAATTGGATTGATTGAAACTGTGATTGACTGATTTGCACAAGTCTGCTGCCCCAACCGATCGGCTCATGGGATGAACTGATCGGATCAAGACAGGTTGAATTGACCGGTTCAAGAGTTGAATCGATCGGCTCAACTGGTCCAACTGAGATCGTTTGGAAAGTCATAAGACTATTTTGCAAATACAATTTGTTTCACTTATACAAATTGAATTTAGACAAGGATTAATATTTGATTAATCGGAGACAAATTTGAAAGTCAATTTGAGTTGGATCAAGGCCATGAACCGATTTCCTCAGAGCTCCAGCCGATCATCTCAGAGCCCCATACGATCGATTTAGGTCCCAAACGATCATCTCAGGGCATGAAACGACAGTTTTAGGGTGTGAAACGATCGGTTCAGCTGGTGCAAGTTAGTTGTTTTGTGGAAAATCTCGAACCCTTCTACTCCTGATTTAATCCCGCATTGCCCGAGGTAGAAAACCATGTCCCATGACCCTCCTATATATAGGGGTATTAGGGGATTCTCAGGAACAACAACTCAGAACACTAGTTGCTCTACAAAGTTGTCATTCTCTCTGGTTTTGGTAACCGAGAGAGAGCCTGAGCAAGTGCTACCTGATAAGGGAGGCACAACAAGGAAAGACAACTGCAGAAAAGCAACTAGTTGCATGAGAGTGTGTTGGTGACTAGTACGCTAATAGGAGGGTGTGACTCCTTCTGATTCCTTATGGGACAAGGAGATCAAAGTTCCAGGTTGTCCTTGTGGACTACTATAGAGGTGGGAGACTTCTGCCGCTCGGAGGACAGCTGTCAATCTCGACAGTCCCGGTGAGACCAGGAGCTGCACAGACACCGTCCAAGACTTGAGGTGAAGACTGCACAAGCCACAAGGTAAAGTCGCCGAGCAAGCCTAGGGACAAGGTACGCCTCTACAAACCATTCTTCCTATTGTATAGATGTTGACGTGATTCCTTTATTCTGGGTTTGGGAGAAGAAAATTTTGTTTCTGTTGCCTTCTCTGTCTCCCCTAAAACGCAACAGTGGTATTAGAGCCACATCAACTGCTCTATACTTTAGGATTATCGATGTGATCGATTTTGGTTTGTCGCCTTTATTTATTGCATATGATGCGAATAAAATTGGCTTTATGCATGTACAATCCTAAATCCACAAATCCCAATATACATATATGATATGTAATATGAATGCACTCGATACGTGTCACCCTTAACGAGTTTTGTGGTGGATGTATAGCGTGGTTATGGCCAATAAACCCTATGTATGTGTGCTTGATTGTATGTGGTTGCTTGCATCTCAGTCTGCACACCGATTCCATATCTCCTATTCCTGATGTAACTCGAGATAACTCGAGATTTCTTTCCTACCCTTGCTCCCCCGAATGTTACTCAGGGTTTCCCAATTTAAATGTAAAATAGATAGATCTTTTATTTTCTATTATGTCAAAGAACGAAGGATATCTGATGACAACTGAGACAATCGGTTCAAGGCAAGAACCGATCGATTGGCGCTCTAGACGACCGGTTCAAGGAGCGAGATGAGCGGGTGGCGACCTGAGGAGATGCATGATGACTAGGCGAACCGAACGGTTGGAGAAGCCAACCGATCGATTGGTGGCACCCAGATGACCGAGCAGGACGAGCAAGTCATTCATGTGATGAGTTAATCAACTCGGACAGCTATAACACTTCATCATGGACAGGTTGCATGTGATGTAGACCTAGATGACTGTGATTCCTCTTGGCTCAAGGAATCACATTAGGATGGCCATAATCATCGCTTTTATCATTTCACATATTTTATGTGGGATATAGCATGTATATGATACGTACTATATATTGTGGTGATTGGATATGTATATGTACCTATAAAACCAAATCACTCATCTAAATATTAAGTGTTTTACACCTTCCATTAGCGACACACATGAAAAACTTGATCGACCAAGCGTAGGTTACGCCAAAGCGTGGTGTGCCGTCTATCTCGTGGATGTGTGAAGGGTAGACATGTAGGTTCTACCAAAGCAGGGTGCATGTTTACCGTGTTGGCTTTTGGGATAGACTTAACTGGTGATTCTTAGAGCATCTAAGCCCAGAGGCATGGAATGTTCATGGAAAGGTGTTGTACATGTTCATTCATCAAGAGTTGCATATGATGCAATTGGCATGATGGCCTACCTAAATAGTCAAGATTGTGGGCGATCAGCTAAAGGTGACTCATGACTTGATGAAATACGGATCTTGACCCACTAGAAGGTTGTACGCTACAATCTTCCGAATTGATGGTGAGGGCTATCAATTTGAACAAAATAGTGGGAGTGATAATTAATTAAAGTCCTAATTATATCGTCAACCTTTCAAATCAATCAAATAAGTCAAAATTGAGTTTTGGACTAAAATTGCATATATTTCCTATTGTAGTACAAATGACAACAAACAACAATCACTTTTTGTTGCGGTTGGTCCTTGAAAAGGACAAGCTGAATGGGACTTACTTCCACAACTGGTTTAGGACATTGAGAATTGTTCTCACTCAAGAGTGAAAGCTCTATGTCCTGGATACTCCAGTTCCAGAGGAACCTGCTCCTATCACACCAAAGGCAGAAAGGGGTGCTTATAATAAGCATTCTGATGATGCCATTGATGCCAAGTGCTTGATGTTTTGCTCTATGAATCACGAGTTGCAGAGACAACATGAGAACATGGGTTTCATTGAGATGATTCATCATCTCAAGAACATGTATGAAGATCTAGCACGTCAAGAGAGATATGATGTCTCTAGGGCGTTGTTCAAGTGCTTCATGACAGAAGGAGATCCAGTTGGTCCTCACATGCTTAAGATGATTGGGTATGTGGAGAAGCTGACGAGACTGGGATTTCCCCTGAGCCAAGAGTTGGCTACTGACGTGATACTGCAATCGTTGCCAGAATCCTACAGTCAGTTTGTGATGAACTACAACATGAACAACTTTGACAAGCCGTTGACAGAGTTGTTGGGCATGTTGAGGACAGCCGAGACACGGATGAAGAAGGACAAGCCTAAGTCTGTGATGATGATCAGAGACAAGAAAGGCAAGTCCAAGCATAAGGGCAAGGGCAAATCTAAGAAAGGTTCTTATGCTAGCCAACAGCCCAAGTCGTCTTCAACTCTCAAGACCAAGGGAGGCATGACCAAGAGAGGCAATTGCCACCATTGTCAAAAGTCAGGACATTGGAAAAGGAATTGTGCACTCTATCTGGAAGAACTAAAGAAGAAGGAGGCGACAGACGTCTCCACCTGAAGGTGTCATGAAATAAACTTGTAACATTTTTTGAGGTATATGATACCAAGATATAAAATGTAAAGCACTCAATAAATGGGGCAAATGTTGCCGCCATAGATAGGAGTACTTTAGTTTATTTTCAGCCTAAAAGGCATGTAATAGAGTTATGAACTGCTATTTCATATTTTCCAATGGATAGAAACACATTATTTTGCATATTGTGTGACAATGATTGCAATTAATAAAGTTGATGTTTCAATCTTTGTGGCAATGCCTTATTTATCTTGTGATACTTGGTATGCATAATATAAAATGACACCTAAAAGTTATTGATAACTCAAACAATTAAATTAGCATAAATCATGAGAAATTCATTTCTAGTTTCCATATGATGGATAAATCTAGACTCTTTTGGTTAGAGAACCAGTAAGAGACATGAATCTCTTAGACATGATTAATCAATCTTCACTAGTAGTAGTGGTAGAATGATTATCCTATTAGGTATAATACATGTGATGTATTTACATACCTATTGGAGCAAATGCTAATACTTCAAATAGTGTTTAGAGAAATACCAATATGAATATCTTGAAGTGTTCAAGAATATCATAGATGAAGTGTGAATTTGGTAAAGTGCTAATTCTTGATGAGATCAATGAATGAAATACTTGGACCAAATGTTTGAGATCCTTATGAGTGATTATGATAGCGTATCACAGTGAACTCATGATTAAGGCATGGTGATGTCTAAATCAAAAGGAGTCATACTCTAAGGAGTTAGAGGATGATTATCAAATAACTAATTTCTACTTAAATAAAGAATACCCCACACTAATAAAGGACATTAAGAATCACAAGGAGTTGTGAGTTCTTATATCCTTGACAGATACACCTCAATTATCTGTGTGATGAGTTGGTCATGAGATGAGTCCACAATCTAGATGATATTGAGGAACTGGACTTTGAGTTATGGTTTATGACCATTACGTCCTAAATGACTTCCATGTGAACCATAAGGTATGACCTTGATGGTAGCACCCATTGGAATGAAATCCATAAGTGTGAATGAGTCTTAAGTGTTAAGACACATGGATGACATTTTGAGAAGGATAATGCTTGTTGATTGCAACTTAATGACTAAGAGATTTGTCATACAGATACTAAAACTACATTCCTATGAGGAATCAAACAAGGATGTGTACGTGACACAACCTATAAGGTTTATGAATCCATTAATGCAAATGAATTCTATAAGTTATAATGGACTAATCAATGTGATTGATTAAGTACAAGCAACTCAGAGTTGGATCTTTATTTTGATGATATAGTCAAAGGGTTTGACTGATATGACAAAGATAAAGAAGGGATCTATGATTTAGTGGGAGCGTATTCACATTCCACATGTTGATGTGAAATGGAAATGTTCTAGAATGGAAATCCAAAGTGGAAATTATCTTTAAGGAAGATAGAGATGTTTCCTATGTGATAGGAATAGAGATCTATAGAGATAGTTCTCGAAAACTTCTTGACCTGAAAAGAGAGAGCATACATTGACAATCTATACTGAAGAGTTCATTGTGCATAGATTCAGTGGGAGAAAACTTTTCCATGTTACATGGAGTTGGTATCCCAAGTCCAAGTGTCCAATTCTTGGGAAAGAATGGGCATTAAGAATATATATGGATATATCATGTATGTAATCATCCCATTATCTTGCATGTATAGACATGGAAAGAACAAAATGCATTTATCATCTTGTATGTAGGACACAACAATATAATATGTTCATCCTGATAACTCGTATGTGGGACATGATGAGTGGATGTATGTCTAGTTCCAGTAAGGGTTACTGGAATACCATAAGAACTTGATAAGAACTTGAGAAGTAATAGTTCTATGGAAATAAGGAAGGGTTCACTGTAAAGAGTTACACTGATGCAAACTTCCGAAAAAGGACAGAGAAATAATCACAATATATATGAGATATATAAAAGTGAATGTTTGTTGATAAATGGAAACGTTCCAATAAATCCGTTTAAAAGGAAAAGCTGAGTATCTGTGTGTTAGAGAACAACAATGGATACTATATGGATCTGGAAGTTCATGAGATGAATTTATAGATATTCTAGTCATTGATGACAAGTAACGAGTACTTGGTCATGCAATGTGGCTAAAGGTTAGCAAAGGAATACTAGATCGCATATTGCGGCAACTCCATCTCATACATGTGACGTACACCGAAGAGATGAGAGACATGCAGTTAATACTGACTCTAGCAAGGTGTTGCCATAACTCACTACGTAAGCAATAGAGCATTGTAATATGTGGGACATGTTTGAAGATTACTATGAATATGATTCAAGGGTGATTGGCTCACAGTGCAAGTAGGAGTCTGTTGGTATGTATGTCCTGAGAGACAATCATGGGATGATTGGTGGGATACATTAAGATTGATTTAATAAACATCAAAGGCAAGCTTCCAATTCTTTCTGGTTCAGTCATATGAAATAATGATAGAACAAATTGAATGTCTAGAGAATGACAATACTCAATGATGTATGATTTCAGGTTCAGGACATGGACGATGAGATCGTACAGATGCTAAGAGTTTGTACATTCTTATTATGTCCCTAGTCGGATGTCATTGTGGAAGGTAGATAGACAACAATGACACACAAGACTAGATTGTGGTGTTAGTTGATGACAAAATCTCATTAGTCATGATATGGAGATATCAAACCAAACACATAGGTACTTGTTAGAGAACAAGTGTACCAGACAGACCCTTTGTGAGTTTGACACATGGAACCATTGTTGGCGTATATGCACATAAAGCCATCCCAAGCGATTGCATGGAGTCGGATATTAATTAATCAATTAATGTGATTATTTGGTTAATTAATGAATTCTGGAATATTCTAATTAATCCACGAGCGTTTTAATTAACGCAACGTTTCTGTTTACCGATGGGTTTAGGAAACCCTATTTCCCTTCATATCCTGTTTAAAGGAGGATTGATGGCTGATATCTATATAAGATAGATAGAGGCTTTTCAGTTTACGCTCACGCACGTAAATCCTAGCCGTCATCGTCCTTAGGAGAGAAAGGAGAGAAACGCGCCGCTAGCACGCCGCCGCAGAGACATACTCCTTCCCGTGGGCTTGGGAAGCGCGACGTGGAGTTCTGTCCATCTGTGTGGAGGAAGTAGAGATGCAGACGCATTGATGCCTGCATTCGGAGGACTTCGACAACCACCTGTACGCGCTACGAGCGGCGTACATCACTGCCGCAAAGGAGCGCCGCCAGATCAACCTGTGATAGCAAACGGGAGAGAAGTTCTGTCTGTGTAGGTCAGCAATGTTGCACTGTCGTGCAACGGGACATCGTCAGACTTGCTCCGCGATAAGGTATATCCCGCAAACACTCCTTCCAAATACGTTGTTGTCGAAGAGATCCTATTTCGGGTTGTGTGGATTTTATTGCTTCTGCCGCGCATGTTTTCTCCACAAAACCCAACAGTGGTATCAGAGCAGCGTCGATCTACGGCGTATTTGGATTCGTTTCGATATGATCGAATCGCTGTATTTTGTTTTCTATGTTGCATACGATGTGAATTAAACCTGCTAATGTGCAAATCTAAACCTAATTCCACATACGCCGCAGGCTATTGTTTTTGACATTTTATATGGGGTCGACTATGGAAAATATTGATTTTCCTTAGTGCACGGAAGTAAAATTCCGTAGACCTTTCAGGGGCCCCGCATTGTCTGTGTGGGAGTCAAAAAATTTATTTAATGGGGAATGTCCCGCATTAAAAGTACTACAATTTTAATATGTATATACGTATATGTAGATATACCTATGATAGCATACATGTCGTCTTTAAAATCTATTTTATTTGGTGAGTGCATGCACGGTTATGGCCTAGTATCCCCTTTTGTGAATGTTGTGAATGAATGTGGATGTCAATCTTGTGGATATGTTTGTTTGTGAATTCTATGGATGTATAATGGTTACATATGGATCCTTTGTATAAAGTATTCGGCTTGCATGTCGAGCCTCATCTCTTATTTCAAAGTATAATTAATTCTTTCCTTTTATATTTGTACTCACATGATGTAATAGAGATAGGATTAGTTTTAGTTTTTGTAAACTAGATGTAAGGAGGCCACTTGAAGATCCAACTCCAAGGAGTGTCCATGGAGAAGCACCATGAAGATCTAATTCCAAGAAGCAACTTGAAGATCCAACTCCAAGGAGCGTCCATGGAGAAGCAACAAGAAGATCCCATTCCAAGAAGCAACTTGAAGTTCCAACCTCACGAAGCATCCATGAAGTTGTTCATTGTAATGTTGATCATTACATGCTTACAGGTTGATTCACAGGTGTTGCATGAGATGCATAAGACCATAGGTGGACCGTATCCTTTGTTGCTCCAAAGGATTATAATAGTATGGCCATAACCAATGTATTTGTGTTTATGATTGCATGTCTATCGTTTGTGGTTGTGGATATAGTAGTATATTATATGTATTATAAGTATGTGGTGTTTGGATATGTATATGTATTAATAAAACCCCTCAATTAATAATATTAAGTTTTAGTTGCCTTCCATAAAGCAATACACATGAAAAGCTTGATCGACTATGTGTGGTCACGCCTCCGCGTGTTACACTGTCTATCTCGTGGAAGTGTGATGGTGGGTGTGTGGGTCTGCCTCTGCAGGGTGCACACTCATCGTGTTGGCTTATGGGTTGGACTTAACTAGGGAACCTTGATAGGATCAAGTACCTAGAGGCACACAGATGCATCATGGCAAGGAGTTGTGCATGATCATCTATCCAAGAGTTGCATATGATGCAATTAGCAAAAGTTGCCTACCTTAGTATTTGGTCTTTGACGCCGACATTGGCTGGGCATTGATCCAATTATTTTGGGTCTTGGCTCACTAGAAGGTTGTGCATTGCAATCTTCCGAGTTGATAGTGAGGGCTATCAATTTGAATAAAATAGTGGGAGTGTAATTAATTAAAGGCCTAATTAATCAAATTTATCAAATCTTTACAAGTCAAAATGTTTTGGACTAGATGCAAATTTTTCTTTTGTAGCAATCAAATGGCAACCAACACTCACACTTTCTCATTGCAATCGGTCCTTGAGAAGGACAAACTTACCAGAACCAACTTTCAAAATTAGTTTAGGACGCTGAGAATTGTTCTCACACATGAGCGTAAGCTCTATGTCCTTGAAACACCAGAGCCAGAGGAGCCCGACGTAAATGTGCCTAAGGCTGAAAAGGATGCTTACAAGAAGCACCTTGATGATGTCGTTGATGTCAAGTGCCTGATGTTATGCTCAATGAACTATGAGTTGCAAGAGCAACATGAGAACATGAATGTCATGGAGATGGTAACACATCTCAAGAACATGTATCAACATCAAGCAAGACAGGAGAGATATGATGTCTCAAAGGCTTTGTTCAAAAGCAAGATGAAAGAGGGAGACTCAGTTGGCACCCATATACTCACCTTGATTGGATACGTGGAAAGCCTATCCAAGCTGGTATTTCCCCTAGGTTAAGAGTTGGCCACTAATGTGATTCTACAATCGTTTCCTAAATCATATAATCATTTTGTCATGAACTACAACATGAACAATTTTGACAAGCCGTTGTCAGAATTGTTAGGCATGTTGAGGACAGCTGAAGCATAGATGAAGAAAGACAAGCCCAAGTCTGTGATGGTGATCAGCAAGGCAAAGCGAAAGTCAAAAGGCAAAGGCAAGGCTAAGAAAAGTTCTAAAGTCGGGCAGAAGCCAAAGTCATCCGCGCTCAAAGCTAAAGGTGGGATCTCCAAAGAAGGCAGTTGTCACCATGGTCACCAGCCTGGACATTGGAAAAGAAATTGTCCTCTCTACCTGGAGGAACTGAGGAAGAAGAAGCAGGGGATAGAGATCTCCACTTCAGGTATTTATGTTATTGAGATAAATACTTCTTCATCATGGGTACTGGATATCGGATGTGGATCTCACATATGTTCTAATATGCAGGATCTGATAAGAAGTAAGCCTTTACTAAAGGACCAAGTCGAGCTGCGGGTTGCTAATGGAGCAAGAGTTGTTGCCACCGTAGTTGGAGTTATTAGTTTATCTTTGCCTACGGGCCTTGTAATAGAATTAGAGAATTGCTATTATGTACCTGCCATTAATAGAAATATTATTTTTGTTTCTTGTATGGACAAGAGTGGATTTGAATTTCACATTAAGAATGGAATTATTTCTATATCTAAAGATGAGATCTTTTATGGCAATGCCCCTATGTCTTATGGTATCTACTTGTTAGAACTTGAGACTAGCATACACAACGTAAATACTAACAAGTTAAAACTTGACAACTCAAATAAAACATTCTTATGGCATTGTCGTCTTGGGCACATAAACGAGAAGCACATATCTAGACTCCATAAGGATGGTTATCTAGACTCTTTTGATTTTGAATCATTAGAGACATGTGAGGCATTTTTATTAGGGAAGATGACCAAAACTCCTTTCACTGGACACAGTGAGAGAGCCAGTGATCTTCTAGGGCTCATACATACTGATGTATGTGGACCTTTTAGATCAAATGCTAGAGGAGGCTATCAATACTTCATTACCTTCACTGATGACCTCAGTAGGTATGGCTATGTATATCTTATGAAACACAAGTCAGAAACTCTTGAAATGTTCAAGACTTTCATGAATGAAGTAGAGAAGCAACTTGGTAAGAGTATTAAACACTCCGTTCAGATCGAGGTGGCGAATACTTAAGTCAAGAGTTTGAGGACCTTCTGAGAGATTGTGGTATTATATCACAATGGACTCTACCTGGTACACCACAACATAATGGTATGTCAAAAAGAAGGAATCATACATTATTAGACATGGTATGATCAATGATGAGTTTAGCCGAACTTCCAATATCATTCTGGGGATATGATCTTGAAACTGTTGTGTTTACACTTAACCGTGTACCTTCCAAATCGGTTCAAAAGACACCATATGAGATATGGAATGGGAATCATCCCAATTTGTCTATGTTAAAGATTTGGGGATGTGAAGCTTATGTTAGGAAACAATTTCCTGAAAAGCTTGGACCCAAATTGGAAAAATGCTATTTTGTTGGATACCCCAAGGAAACTCGGGGATACTACTTCTACACACCAACTGACAACAAAGTGTTTGTTGCTAGGACTGCTGTATTTCTTGAAAAGGAATTTATTTCCAAAGGAATTAGTGGGAGGAATGTAGAGCTCGAAGAAGTTCGAGACCAACAAGAAAGCAGAGAACCTGAGTAGGTACATAAGGAACACGAAGACTCACAAGTTGTTGTGGAATTTTAAGTTCCAAATGTAACATAGGAACCTCATAGGTCTAGTAGGACACGACTTGAGCCTGAGAGATTTGGATTTCTTGTGACTCAAGACAGTGACGAATTGGAAATAGCAGATGAGCCAACTTCCTATCTAGAAGCTACTAAGGGACCAGAATCTGAGAAATGGCTCATAGCCATGAGATCTGAGATGGAATCCATGTACACTAACAAGGTATGGACCTTGGTGGATCCATCCGAAGGGGTAAGACCCATAGGGTGCAAGTGGGTCTTCAAGAAGAAGACTGACATGGATGGAAATGTTCAAACCTATAAAGGTAGATTGGTTGTGAAAGGATTCCATCAAATTCAAGGTGTTTATTATGATGAGACCTTCTCACCAGTTGCCATGGTTAAATCCATCAGGATCATGCTTGCCATTGCAGCTTATCATGACTATGAGATTTGGCAGATGGATGTTAAAACGGCATTCCTTAATGGGAATTTACTCGAGGATGTGTACATGACACAACCTGAGGGTTTTATCGATCCAAAGGAAGCCAATAAAGTTTGTAAGCTACAAAGGTCAATCCATGGATTGAAGCAAGCATCTCGAAGCTGGAATCTACATTTTGATGAAGTAGTCAAAAAGTTTGGCTTTAGTCAAAATGAAGATGAACCCTGTGTTTACAAAAGGGTTAGTGGGAGCACAATCATATTTCTCATATTGTATGTGGATGACATACTATTGATGGTAAATGACATCCCTACTCTTCAGATAGTAAAAGGTTGGCTAGGGAAGACCTTCTCTATGAAGGATTTAGGCGAAGCATCCTATATACTAGGGATCAAGATCTATAGAGATAGATCTAGAAGGCTTCTCGGCCTAAACCAGAGCACATACATTGACAAGGTGCTAAAGAGGTTTATCATGGAGGGTTCTAAGAGAGGTAACTTGCCCATGTCCCATGGGGTTATGATCTCTAAATCCCAATGTCCTAGTTCATGTGATGAACGGGCACACATGAGTAAGATTCCATATGCATCAGCAATTGGATGTATCATGTACGCGATGTTATGTACTCATCCTGATGTGTCGTATGCTTTGAGCATGATGAGCCAGTATCAGTCAGATCCAGGTGAATGTCACTGGACAGTCGTAAAGAACATCCTAAAGTACTTGAGAAGGACTAAGGATCAATTCTTAGTATACGGTGGTGAGGAAGAGCTCGTGGTAAAGGGTTACACCGATGCTAGCTTCCAAACTAACAAAGATGACTACAGATCGCAATCTGGATTTGTGTTTTGCCTGAACAACAGAGTTGTGAGCTGGAAGAGTTCCAAGCAAGAGACGGTTACGGATTCTACAACAGAGGCAGAATATATTGCCGCATCTAATGCTGCGAAGGAAGTTGTGTGGATCAAGAAGTTCATTTTTGAACTTGGAGTGGTTCCAAGCACTGGTGATGCAATTGAGCTGTTTTGCGACAACAATGGAGAAATTGCACAGGCTAAAGAACCAAGATCGCACCAGCGTTCCAAACATATTCTATGACACTTCCATCTCATATGAGAGATCGTACAATGAGGAGATGTGAAGATTTATAGAGTACCTACAGAAAGCAATATGGCTGACCTGCTCACAAAAGCACTTTCACAGCAGAAACATGATGGGCATGTTCGATCACTTGGATTGAGATTCATGAGTGATTGGGTATAAGTGCAAGTGGGAATCTGTTGGTATGTATGCCCATAGAGACTATCATTCGATGATTGTAATGGGATACTATGTAAACGATTTGTAATACTACATTGATCATATCAATAAAGGCAAGTTTTCAATCTATATGTTTGTGTTTTATATTGTGAGATGACCATAAAACTTATAGATGTCTATAGAATAATATACTCAATGACATATGTCTTCGGGTTGTTGACCTGAATAGTGAGATCATATGTATGCTAAGAGTATGTATTCTTATTTTGTCCCTAATCGGTTGTTATTGTGAAAATATCCATAGACATCAATAACACATAAGATTAGAATGTATGTTGGTTGATGGAAGAATCTCATTATCCATGATATGGAGATATCAAACCAAATACATAGATACTTGTTAGAGAACAGTGTATCGGATAGACCCACCTTGAGAGTGACACATGGATACCATGATTGGTAGTTAGAGTCACATCTCATAATGATGGTGGTGATTGTGGTTCTTAGACCTGAAGTCACTATACTTATCACATGTCGTTCGGTGTACTTTGACATCATCCACCGTGGTCCAGAATAAGGATTGTCATAAAGATGGTGTTTGGTGCACTGTGACACATGGGGATGACTGTGAGTGATGTAGATGGAATTTGTCCTTCCTACGGGAGTTTGATATTCCGGCCACTTGATAAGAGAGACTGAGAAATGCATGGCCACGTTGATGTGAGTCAATATGTGATATTGAGCTTACATATATCTCAGACAGTCTGCTCTAGTTCAAGGAACATGGATTGAACGTTGAAAAGAATAACAATTCCATGACTCGAGTTCAATTCGGATATCAGCGATAAAAGAACTATACAATTACTGTAACACCAGTCATGAATGATAGGTCAAGTTGTTCTCCAACTTCTCTAATTACTTGGGTGGCAATGAAGTCTTTCTAGATACCAATCATTGCTTGTGAAATCATAATATGATTATGGATATCACTACCAACGTAATTTGGAGCCTACCGGGTCACACGCATAGGATGTGTTGGAATAGGAGTATAATTGTGGATTTGATTGGAATTGCTTCTAATCACATTGATTACTAAAATGTTTATGTAATCGATTAGAATAATATTGGAGTGACTGGCTCTAAGTGCAAGTGGGAGTTTGTTGGCGTATATGCACATAAAGCCATCCCAAGCGATTGCATGGAGTCGGATATTAATTAATCAATTAATGTGATTATTTGGTTAATTAATGAATTCCAGAATATTCTAATTAATCCACGAGCGTTTTAATTAACGCAACGTTTCTATTTACCGATGGGTTTAGGAAACCCTAATTCCCTTCATATCCTATTTAAAGGAGGAATGACTGCCGATATCTATATAAGATAGATAGAGGCTTTTCAGTTTATGATCACGCACGTAAACCCTAGCCGTCATCGTCCTTAGGAGAGAAAGGAGAGAAACACGCCGCTAGCATGCCGCCGCAGAGACATACGCCTTCCCGCCGGCTTGGGAAGCGCGACGTGGAGTTCTGTCCATCCGCATGGACGAAGTAGAGATGCAGACGCATTGACGCCTGCGTTCAGAGGATGTCGACGACCACCTGTACGTGCTACGAGCGGCGTACATCACTTCTGCAAAGGAGCGCCGCCGGATCAACCTGTGATAGCGAACGGGAGAGAAGTTCCATCTATGTAGGTCAGTAGTGTTGCACCGTCGTGCAATGGGACATCGCCAGACTTGCTACGCAATAAGGTATATCCCGCAAACACTCCTTCCAAATACGTTGTTGTCGATGAGATCCTGTTTCGGGTTGTGTGGATTTTATTGCTTCTGCCGCACATGTTTTCTCCACAAAACCCAACAACCATGACATGGTAGTCACAGTCAGTTCTCATAGTGATGGTGGTGAGTGTGATTCTTTGACCTAAAATCACTACACTCAACACATGTCGTTGGGTACACTTTGACATCATCAAACGCAGTCTTGAAACATGGGTTGTTATAAATGTTATGATTGGTGGCTTTGACACATGGGGCTTTTGAGGGGTGAGTGATAGATATGGGATTTGTCCCTCCTGAGGGAGTTTGATATCCATGACCACTTGATGAGTAGGATTGAGATAGGCATGTGCACGCATGTGTGAATCAGTATGTGATATTGATGTCATACATATCTCCTCCAATCTACTCTGAGATCAAGAAAGTGAATGAACATTGATAGGATGACTGTTCCATGCCTTGAGTTCATTCGGGATAACAGTGACAAAGGAATTATACATTCGTTATAACACCATTCACGGATTGTAGGATTGAAAGTTGTTCTCCAACTTTCTATTTCACTTGGGTAGCATTGATGTGCCACTAGGCACCTCTCTTTGCTTGTGAAGTCATAAGAGTTATGGACTTTCACTGCCAATGTGAAATGGACCTGCAGGGTCACACACATAGGATTTAACCTGGAAGAGGAGTTTTTCCACAAATGATGTTTAGATTGATTACTAAAGGAGTTTAGTAGTTCAATTGAACAATCAATCGATTGATAGCTCAATATCATAGTGTTCAAGGTGTTGGATCGATTGATTAGAGTATCAGATTGATTGAAACTGCGATTGACTGATTTGCACAAGTCTTCTGCCCCAACCGATCGACTCATGGGATGAACTGATCAGCTCAAGTTGTTGAACCGATCGGCTTAAGATAGGTTGACCCGACCGGTTCAAGAGTTGAACTGATTGGCTCAACTGGTCCAACTGAGATCGTTTGGAAAGTCAGAAGTATATTTTGCAAATATAATTTGTTTCACTTGTACAAATTCAATTTGGACAAGGATTAATATTTGATTAATTGGAGACAAATTTGAAAGTCAATTTGAGTTGGATCAGGACCATGAACCGATCGGCTTAGAGCTCCAGCCGATCAGCTCAGAGCCCCAGACGATCGGCTCAGGTCCCAAACGATCGGCTCAGGGCATGAAATGACCGTTTCAGGGTGTGAAACGATCAGTTCAGCTGGTGCAAGTTGGTTGTTTTGTGGAAAATCTCAAACCATTCTACTCCTACTTTAATCCCGCATTGCCCGGGGTAGAGAACCCTGTTCCATGAACCTCCTATATATATAGGGGTATTGGGGGCTTCTCAAGAACAACAACTCAGAACACTAGTTTCTCTGCAAAGTTGTCGTTCTCTCTAATTTTGGTAATCGAGAGAGAGCCCGAGCAAGTGCTACCCAATAAGGGAGGCACAATAAGGGAAAGACAACTATAGAAAAGCAACTGGATGCAGGAGAGTGTGTTGGTGACTAGTACGCCAATAGGAGGGTGCGACTCCTTCCGATTCCTTGTGGGACACAGAGATCAGAGTTCCAGGTGGTCTGTGTGGACTACTACAGAGGCGGGATACTTCTACTACTCGGAGGACAACTATCAATCCCGACAGTCCCAGTGAGACCAGGAGCTGCACAGACATTGTCCAAGACCAGAGGTGAAGACCGCACAAGCTGTGAGGTAAAGTCGTCGAGCAAGCCCCGTGACAAGGTACGCCTCTACAAACCATCCTTCCTATTGTATAGACGTTGACGTGATTCCTTTATTCTGGGTTTGGGAGAAGACATTTTTGTTTCCGTTTCCTTCTCTGTCTCCCCTAAAACCCAACAAATATATGTTCTTATGTATTCACCTATTCAAGATTAACATTTAGTGTTACTAACCAAATCAATTTGCTTACTAAAAAGGCTATCATCGATGCTCAAAGAGCAAGACGTGCACTGAATGTGCATGACCACACAATGGATCCAAGAGGCTATGCAGGCATTCGCCAAAGACTACAGGATGAGTCTACTACTCAGTCTGCTACTACTCAAGAGACTACAGAGTCCTCTACTATTGGTCCCGCACCTCTGCCTCGCCATGCTATGTGGATAGCTGGGAGGCAAAACAAGAAGGGAGATATACGAAGCCTGCAACTACTAAGGCGACTGCAAAAATGGTAAAATTCAACTCTTAGAGCAATCAATATTGATTATTGTTATGTTTACTTACCAGTTTCTATTAATGGTGATTAGTGGGAGCTTCACAAGCAGAGGAAGGAAGTCAAGTTCATCCCTGAGGACACAAGGGATGAATTGATAGTTTCTCTGGGTAACCCAGAGCATCCTGGACGTGTTAGGGGTGCAGGCGCTGATGTGGGCATCAAAGCATTATTTGGGCCATCCCAGCACAACCTGTCCCAAAAGCAGGACTTTCACAAGCTGAGGTAACCTATTCTTTTTTTAGAATGTTATTGTGAAAGAGAATTCAATAATCAGAAGCTAGATCAGTTAAGTGATAGGAGAGTCGAGGAAGCACTTGATAGGAGAGTCAAGGAAGCACTTGATGAGAGACATAATGAAGCAATTAGCAAGTGGTAGGCATCTCAGCCTGCCACTCAGACAGTACATGTGGCGTGCCACTCTTCTTCTACTGTAGAGGTGGTTGAGAGTAATCTTGTAGACCCACCACCTAGCACGTACGTTGTAAGTATTTTTATAACATATATAGTAGCTAGTCTTTTCAAGATGATATGTTTATGTATATATGTATATAACATTCTTTACATAAATTTGTAGGGGTTGAAGCCATGCCGTCTAAAAAGTCAAGAATATATCGTTGCAGAGGCACATGCTTACCCAGCCCTTCCAGGGGATATGTTTCATGGGATTCCACTACCAGCTGCTGCGGTTCGTGTGAACTCGATACATGTACTATCCAATTAGAGGGATCTTTCATTGCCATATGCCCACCCATATTCTAAAACGCTTGGTGACGCAGAAGGCGGAGTGATAATGTGCCCAAAGCAGATGTCGTCTATGCAAATATTGTATGGTAAATTTACATTACGTTAATTTGTTAGTGTGTACATATGATTCAATTGATCTGCAATTATATATACAGGTCAATAGGAAGACACCCGCTACATCTCAGCCTCCACCTCCACCTCCTGAAGTACCAAGTTGGCTTCCAAGGGACCTACACACCTCGTTAGGTCCTAATTGTAGGGGTATGGAAATATGGATAGACAAACATGATCCAAATTGTCCTATAAATATTTCTATTCCGGAGGATGTTGCAGGTCAATCATATGATAACAAGCTATTTATACAAGATATTTTGGAGTTGTTTCGTTATGATTGGCTGAATACATCTATGATAGAGCTATGGATATGGTGAGATCTTATTTATACATCCATATACCTTGTGTTATATACAGTGATCTGGTTTCTTATATATTAATGCATACGTAATACATGTTTTTCAGCTACTTACACACGATATGTAAAAAATTTTCATTTTCCCATGTGTGATTTTTAGTTTCATCTTTGATTAGTCTTGTAGATAAAGTCCCTTCTTCAGCTACTTCATATTGTTGTGCTGCTTTTAAATATTTTGGTGAAAAAAAGAAGACAGTGATAATAGCTCCATTCAATGTCGAGTAAGTTTACTTTGCTTATAATTTGGACTTAATAAAATTACATTTTTATTGTGGATTTTGAGTTATTAATTTTTAACTTTCTTACCTGTAGTGGTAGATATTGAGAGTTACTAGTTATTGTCCCTAAGACGTTCAATGTCTATTATCTAGATCCTACAGGGAATGAATTTAATAAATTATATGGACACACAATGAAAAGGCCATTATTCCCGTGAGAAATATTTCATATTTTTATATCCATTAACATATGTTATTGCATTACTATTTAATTATGCAATTTAATGTGTTACATTAACATGTAGGGCTTTAGATGAGTTCAAAAGAGCTGGAGGAAAGGTTCCCAAGAAAAAGAATCGACCACTAATTTGGGAGAATGTGAAAGTAATTTCCCGACTCCAATGTATATATTATTTATGTGAAATGTGCTTATTTATATTTTTGAATATTTTGTATGTTTCAATTTATATTGTGCTACACAAGACAACAATTGGACATGTGCATACTATGTGATGTGATTTATGGACCTAATCATCAAGCATGTCGCAATGGAAATCGATATTATACATAGCGTATTATATATAGTCTCATTAGATAATATAAAATATATCAATCTTATTATATATTATTAATTATATATATATATGTCATTCTCTTTGCAGGTGTTTAAAACTGACTTGACTATAGGTGGAAAATTATTAGATGTACATACTCCCTATACAAGGGAAGAATTAGATGATGTAAGAGAAGAATGGGCAAAAACCCTACAAGTAGTGGGAATTTTTAAATATAATTGGGATACTAATGGCGATAATGACGATGATGAATAAAGAATGATATTTCTAAACTTTGTTCTCATAATTATTTTTGTGTGACTGTGAATGATTTTTTCTGAATTGTCATATGTGTGAATGTGAAGATGATCAATACATGAATGTTTCTACATGTGTCTGAATGTGAAAAGTGATGAAATGAATAGAACTGCAGGTTGCTAAATGTGTGTGAAAATGGAGGAAATTTAAAATGGAACTATTGGTTTCTACATGTGTGTGATGAAAAATAATATGTGTTAAATGTGCTTATACATGTGTGTGATCATAAAGTGTTGTCCATCTTGTTAATTTTATAGGTTTGTGGCTTGTTGTTGGATGATATCAATGGATGTTGTAAACTACAGTTCAGAACTGAACTGCAGGTTCGGCATCCTACTGACCGGCCATGCAGCAGGCCTGCAAACTGATAAGAAAACAAATCAGCACATAGGCGTCAGTTATTAGTATAAAACCGACAACAAAGACATACAACGTCGGTTATTAGCAAAAAACTGACGCCGATGTGGCTATGGGTATCAATCATATATAAAAATCGACGCTGATGATGCCCTTGTTGGCGCGTTTTATTAGTGGCGGGAAGGATTATATAGTGTCGGTTTTTGTGAAATGCCGAAATATTTGACCTGGATATAGTGTCGGTTTTATTAAATAACTGACGCTTATAGTGCCCTTGCTGGCGCGTTTTGGTGACGGAAAGGGTTATGGCATCAGTGTTAAAATCGACGCTGAATGTTTCGACTTTTAGCGGCGCCCACTTGGGTGTCACTTTGAAACTGACGCCAAAGGTCTTAAATAACCGACACTAAAGGTCGGTTCTGTACTAGTGATTTAAACACATTATGTATTACATATGTGAATGTAACATATAATATATCACAATTACAAAGTTATTTGTTATTACCAACTTTTATTTACAAAAATACATGTTTCTCCACATACCACCGTTACAAATACACCAACAACTATTTTTATACAGTGAAAGTGAATGAATCCCACAAGATCTGGTGTAATTACAACATTATCTTCATAACACAAAATTACATTAATCCATACTAATCGAAGCCTTACAAAACACAAAATAATACAAGTTTTTGTCAACTAATTCACAAACACTAAATTATATTAGGTATGTTACCACCTGCAACTTGCAAACTAAACAATATAAATGTGATGATTGGGAACTTTGTGACACATGGGGATGAATGTGAGTGATGTAGATGGGACTTTTCCCTCCTACTAGAGTATGATATCATGGCTACTTGATTAGTGAGATTGAGAAATGCATGACCTTGCACATGTGAATCAATATGTAATATTGAGCTTCCATATATATCATACAGTCTTCTATAGAAAGGAACATAGATTGAATGTTGAAGAGGATGGCTACTCCATGCCTCAATTTCAATCTAGATATTAGTGACAAAGGAACTATACAAATGCTACAACACCAAATTGAGATTGTAGGTTGAAGTTGTTCTTCAACTTCCCATTTACTTGGCTAGCAATGATGAGTGACTAGGCATCACTCTTTGCTTGTGATGTCATAATTGGTTATGGACATTCACTACCAATGTAATATGGGACATATAGGGTCACACACATAGGAACTGACCTCGAAGAGGAGTTTTCATCATGAATGATAATTGAATTGATTGTTAAAGTGTTTAGGTATTCCATTCAAGTAACAAATCAACTCACTAGATTCCCAACCAACTGGTTCAAGTATTCAATCAACCGGTTGGACTGTTTAGTTTATTTGATATTGCATTGGCCGAGTTCTCCATGAACTAGTGCATGAACTGACTAATTCACCTCATGAAATGATAGGTTGGAGGTCGTGAGACGAGCAGCTTGCAAAGGTGAGATGCCCAATTGGCGGTGCAATTCAATTGCATCAAGGATTAGTGATGATGTCATGGCGTGCATTAATTATTATAGAATTGCTAATTCATATGCAATTGGGAAACATGATGAAACGATCAGTTTGTTGGGCAAACCAATCGACTTGCATGGAAACTGAATAGTTCGCCATTCACAAATTGTGCATTTTGTGAAATTTCAGTCCCTTCCTCTCCTTCACAGACTGGGAACTCTGACTCTAACCCCTCCTATAAATATTGGGGTATTGGGATCTTCTCAGACACATCAATTGACTCTGACAATTATTTGACTTCTCTGATTGTGTTAATCGAGAGAGCCCAAGCAAACCCTACCTGATAAAGGGAAGGATAGAAAGGGAGAATAATTGTGGGAGAGCAAGTTGGTGACTAGTACACTAACAGGAGGGACAAATCCTTCCTATCTATTCTAGTAGGATGACATGAGTTCTAGGAGGTCCGTGTGGACTTCTCTAGAGGCGTGGATATTTTTCCCACTAGTAGGATAACGTCAACATGCTGTCTGTGGTGAAGACTAAGGTCGATGCAGACACCATCCAGTACAACTAGAAGATTGTTGCACAATAACAATGATGAGGACATTGCCATTGAACTTGCTCCAGGACCAAGTATATCCTCGAAATCATCCTTTCCAGTATATAGCTATTAATATAATCCACTGGTTTAATGGAAAATGACAGTAAAATTTTTGTTTCTACTACCTACCTGATGCCATATTTTCCTACAGTAGTATCAGAGCCACGTCAATCTACTATATTTTGGGATAATCAATATAGTCATATTTTTGGTTTTATCATTTTTTTATTACATAGATGAAAATATGAATGTCCTATCAAATACCACATATAATCCCAAACTAAGATATATATATATCATATATATATGATATATATTATATACATATAATATATATATGATATATATATATCATATATATATGATATTATATATATATGATATATATATATGCATTTACATTGTGCTGCTCTAAAAGCAAGTTTTGAGTAGATGTGTTGCATGGTTATGGCCAATAACCCTAATTATTTGTGCATGGTGGTTGTGTGTTTATTTCCTATTCTATCTTGGTTTACATACTGAACCTCTATCTTATCTTCTAATTGTAAAAGTATCATTCTCTCCTACCATTTCTTCCCTCAAATGTAACTTGAGGTTTCTCTATAATCATATAATAGTAGGATAGTTGATAGTTGATTTTTCTTGTTACAAAAAAAAAAGATGCCCAATACTGGGCCAATCGACCGTCTCGAAGGAGAGCTGACTGACTAGAGGAGTAAGGGGGACCAAGGAAGATGAGGCAAACTGATCGACTGGTGAACCCAACCGATCGATTGGAGGACCTAAAAGATAGTCAATTATAGAGAAGACGACCAATGAGATGACCAACCAACCGGCTAGGAGGCGGTTCGATCGGTTCAAGGGTTGAACCAATCAACCTGGATTGGCAAGAATGGAACTTCATCAACAACATGTTTTTGCATGAGATGTATACCCTAGGTTGTGGTAATTTCTTATGGCTCCAAGAAATTACATTAGAATGGCCATAACCATTGCTTTTTTATTATTGAATGTTAAATTTGTTGAATATGGCATATATATGATATGTACTATATAGCTGGTGATTGGATAAAATATATGTATTTATAAATACAAACTCCCCCAAATAACATATTAACTCTTCAATGATTTCTATAAGAAACACACATGAAAAGCTTGATCGACCAAGTGTAGGTTATGCCCAAGCATGGTCTGTCATCCATCTCATGGAAGTGTGATGGTAGATATGTAGATTTTGCTCAAGCAGGGTGCATATCTATTGTGTTGGATTTTGGGTCAGGTTTTACGGGTGTCCTTAATGGGATTAAGAACTAGAGGCATATAGATGACTATGAAAAGGAGTTGTGCATATCATTTATCCAAGAATTGCATATGATGCAATTTACAAAAGTTGTCTACCTTAATATTCAACCATGGATGTTGGCATTGACTAGGTAATAATTGAATTGTTTTGGATCTTAGTTCACTAGAAGGTTGTACGTTGCAATATTCTAAATTGATATAGAGGGATATCAATTTGAACAAAATAGTGGGAGTGCTAAAGGCCTAATTAAATATCATCAAACTTTTTCAAATCAAATCAAATCAAAAGTGTTTTGACAAAATGCAAAATTTTCTCTTGTAGAATCAAATGACAATCAAATCATTGTTGTGATCAGTCCTTAGGAAGGACAAACTTGACAGGACAAAAATTCCACAACTGATTTTGGACTTTGAGAAGGATTCTCAATTATGAGCATAAGCTCTATGTCCTAGATAAACTAGTTCTAGAAATACCTACTCCTGAAGCACCTAGGGTTAAATTGGATGCTTACTAGAAGCATGTTAATGATGCCCTAGACATAAAGTACCTTATGCTAATCTACATGAATTGTGAGTTGAATGAGCAATGTGAGGACATGGGAATTCTTGAGATGGTAACCCAACTTAGGAATGTGAACCATAATCTCAGAAAGAAACAAAGGCACAATGTCATAAAGGCACCCTTTGAGTGTAAGGTGACAGAGAAAGACTCAGTAGAGACCCATGTGCTCAATATGATTGGACATGTGGAAGATCTTGAAGAACTGTGACTCTCTTTGAGCCAAGAGTTGGCCACATATATGGTTTTGAAATCATTACCTGAATCATATAGACACTTCATTGAGTGTTACCACCTAAATAAAATGGCCAGGTGATAACACCAAATTTTGTGATGTTTTTTGCCCTTATTTTGTTATCAAAACTGCCCTTTTAAACTGTTTTCCTCTCTTTTTATATATGTTTTTGCAATAACAGGCCACGCTACGCTCTTAACTCAATATTTCCATTTTTTGCAGAGTTTGCCTCCATTTTTGACTCATTTATCATCGAAAAGGCCTGTCCCGGTCCATAAACGTGTCCTACCTACATCGACCTTTTTCCCAGGAAGTCGACCGGTACGCTCACTGCCCGATAGGGGAGCGTGATACACCGACGCGCGACACAAGGGTACCGCGCAAGAGGAAGCGGGCGAGCGATACGCCTTTTACCCGACAGGGAGCCAGACTCACCACGACTGTTGTAGCGTGTCACGCGATACAGACCACCCACCGACAGGCGCCACTCGTCACGATGACCGACAATCGACATCTTTGTGTCGGGCGATATTGATATCGGCCACCCCGACTCCGTGATAATAAGAGTTGAAGGAGGACATGTGGCGTCTGGAGCACCATAACTTCCCCAACCGCTGCCTATAAATAGCAGCTACAGGACTCCGATGGGACGGGTCGGAATCCTGTGCAAGCCAACTCAGGAAAGCTTCAAGAGCTAGCGTGTGGTGTCTCAGAGGTTGTGCCGGGCGATTCTAGGTGAGCACTTCCCCATCCTGAGAGGGAGGGAATGGTTCACTTAGGGACGTATCGGGCACCACTGCAGACTGATATCGGCCAACAAGGATACCCGATACAAGTGACCGATACTAAAAGCACCACTCTAGCCCGACACGATATCGAACCCCGATACGCATCGCCAGTTATGGGTGTGTCGCCCGAGAGGATTCCACCCGACATGATCGTATCGGGCAAGGGCAACCCGCACGATACATTTTCCCATTATGAGTGTGTCACCCAAGAGGGTGCCGCCCGACACGGGGGTATCGGGCAAGGCCCCTACCCGGTATCGGGATGGAGAGTCTGCTGCCGTCTATCGTCCTTCTAAATCAAGAAGGCCACATTTATCTTTATTATTTCAGTCATTTACTTCTTTTACTTATGCAATGTAATCAGACCATTATATTTTTATGGAAATAGAAGAGTTTAACTACCTACTACTTTATGTTTGGTACCTTGGTTGGATGATTGCTATGTTTAACATCTGAACTCTAGCTTATACGCTTGGATCGCGTTTTGATTAGCTATCGAATTGTGTTTTCCCGTTGCAACAACCTCGAGAGAGGTGTTGTGGCTCTAGTGTTCAGTCTGATTCTGGAGTACGAGAGTGCTTGGAATCAGAGTTGCTTTAGGGACCTTTCCACTCTAACTTAAGTCCAGCAACCTCGAGAGGGGTGTTGATGCTTGGTTAGAGGTGCCCGCTTCGAGAGGAGGGGAACAGGATGTTTTCTGTTGTCGCTTGTTTTACCGAAGTTTTCTCCTGCATTTATTACTATAGCAATAGTGTTATCTCTCTGTTTCCGTTGCATGAAAACCCCTAAAAACTGATAAATGCTTAAAACCTATTTTTCCTCAAAGCTCCAGTTGGAGATAGATTCCTTCTATTTTATCAGTCTTGTCGTGTTGTTCCCGTTGGGAATTTTACCATCTCCTTGCCCTTGCCGGAGTGTAACGTGTCGATTCAGCGTTCTCAACACTACCACCCTTGTCCCTATGTTCGACCCTGTATATCTACTTCGACCCCGTAAACAAAGTTGCAGGGGCCTAGAAGGTTCGGGTTATAAATTTAAAAGTCCGACTACTTCAAATCTGCCTCCACTTTTCAGACACGCGATTAGGCCGGTCAACTTTTTGGCGCCGTTGTCGGGGACAAGGCAAAATGGTACTGTTGACGAACCCGAATTCACTAACTACACTCCAGTGCCTCAAGCTTAGAAATGAGCTTGACAACACTCTCTTTTCCTTTTTCATATTTTATTCTTACCTAAAATGAATAACTCATTTCATTGATAACAGATTTTCTGACTTGGTGCTCAGGTACTCAGAAGAAGGTTTCTGTTCAACTGAGCACCGACACCATCCAACATGCTACCTCACGTCGAACCACCCCATTCATAAGGTGAATGCCAAGGGAGATCTAGGCCGCATTCGCCTCCACCAGAAGTCAACGACCGCTACGACGACAATGATCAACTCGAAGATCCAGAAATGGAGCAGTTCAAGGAAGATCATCACCGTGATAGACGTCGCCATCACCAAAGGCACATAAGAAATCACAATCATCAAGAACAGCGCCAGGAAGCCAGCGACAGTGATGATTCAGAAGAAGAATAAAAGACCCTGAGGGAGCTAGCTTCCACAAAGGCTAAAAATTCCCGATGCCCTGTCATCATCCTACGGTTCAACGCCACCAATTTTGAGCTCAAGCCATCTGTAATCTCTATGATTCAAAACAAAAGCTTTCGAGGGAGTTCTAAGAATGACAACCCCTATCACCACTTGGATGCTTTCAAAAATATCTATGACACCATTAAGATGCGGGGAGTTCCCCATGAGGTAATCTACTGTGAGGGATTCATCTTCTCCTTGGAGGATAAGGCCCTATCATGGTATATGGGGCTGCCCCACCAGGCTCTGAATGGATGGGGAGCACTGGCGGATGCCTTCGTGAACAAGTTCTATCCAACTGAGCAGACCGTGAGAAACAGACAAAGGATAACTTCCTTCATGCAAAAGCCCAACGAGAACCTCCACGACGCCTGGGAGCGATACCAGGAATATCAGAGGGACTTCCCTCACCACAACTACAAGAAAGGTTTCTTAATCACTACCTTCTATAACGGCCTAACTCCCGATGAAAGGGTTCACTGAACGTAGCAGCAGGAAGTGACTTCCTTGGGAAGAAGCCAAGCAGGTCCGAGAAGATCATCAAGAACATGGTCGAGCTGTAAGCCAGCACTGACTATGATAGATCTGACAGGGGTCAAGCTAAAAAGGTTAGTGAAGGACCTTCTTTTGAATCCGAAGCTCTGGAGATGATTACTTCCCAGATCCATAGGATAGCTACGGATGTAAAGCAGCTGAAGGAATTCGGCGGAAAGGGGAAGAAGCAGGTTGAAAAAGTGATGAAGTGTGTAACATGTGGAGAGGGGGGCATGGGGTAGATAATTGCATCTACACCCGACCAGACGCATCAAGCGATACTGAATCCGAGGCTGAAGGGACTGAGAATGTCTCTTTTGTAAATTTCAAAAGGCCGGACCACCCTGGTTTCAGTTACGGCAACAAAGATGCAGCTGAAAATTCGCATCAGTTGCATAACTCCTCCAAGCAACCTCAAGCTTTCGAGAAGAGAGGGAGACCAAGTCAATACACCAAAAACACCTCCTTCCAGTCGAACAAATGAAACTTCTAGGGGCAAGTTAAGTATCAAGGATCAGCCAAGGAGCAGGGACAAGATAAGGTTTCAAGCCAGTCTGATGTGGTTGGACAATTGTTTGATTTTGTAAAAAGGCAGGACACAATTAATAACCAGCTAGCGCAGAGTGCGCTATCAAATTCGGGTGTTTTGAACTCATTGTAGGTCTAGATGGCAGATATCCAGACGCATCAACACCAAATTGATCAACAATTAGCTCAGATGGCTGAATTAATAAAGAACCCTCGGGCAAAATACCGTCCAACACCGAAACCGCCAAGAAGGCAGGGATGTGATCGAGAGAGACAGGGATCGAGTTTCAAGAGATGGATGATGCTAGAGGTTAAAGAGTGAAGAAGCTGGAACCGTCAAGCTGGAGACAAAAACTATAGCGCTCCTTGGGAGGCATCCCAAGCTTTCTTTTCTTTCCTAGAATAGGATGCATTTTACTTTCCTACAAAACAAACATTATAAACATTTGGACTGTAATAAGGCTCGGGTCAGTACATGCGCTACATGTGCTGACTCTTTTTTTTTATGGGCCACCGCTCCATTTTATAGACCTGGATGAGTAATACTATCTGAGGCCAGGGACTTAGCCTTAGGCTGATGATGTTTTACCCATCAATCACCTTTTTCCTTCGCTTCGCCTTTGGGTTTTATCTAGTGTTTCTTTTCCTTAGGGCCTTGTGTCAGGCGACCGTGCATCGGGAAGGTAACTCTTTTTCCTGACCGGATCGGGCATTGCGATAAGTCATTCCCGAGACGGGCAGTCCATCCGTCGTCACAAGGGTAATTGCTCATCTTACACAATACTGGTGCACGCCGCCCAGGCATGTCATCTGTCACGGCCGTTGCGATTCCCGAAATACCATCGCCCGATATGAGTGCGTTCAGTGCGCCAGTTGAGCGGCCTTCCTTTGAGATGACCGACTTCAACAGAAGGGTCATCGGCTACCTGTCGATCAGGGACCAGAAGTTGCTGAATAAGGTCTTGCGGTCGCAGGCAGATGAAGAAGACGTCATCTGGAGCGACGGCTACTTCTCTGTATGACGGGGAGCACTTAGAAGCTTATTTTGCTTGCCAGCCGTCATCGGAAAAAGATTGTTCAGGGTCCTAGAAGGTGCAATACTAGATAATATCAGTGCCGGGATAGGTCAGAGAACAATATACAACACCACCCCGACCTTGGCAAGAAGACTGATGATGGGAGTGTCAGACTCCATTGCGGTGGCCAACATGCTGCAACACATCGAAGAGCATAACACAAACCTCATGTTGGCCCCGTACAAGAACCGGAACATGTGGTTCCTGTGTGTGGCAGACCTCCAGAGTCATGACGTCCAGCTACTCAGCTGCTGCAACAAGGAGGTGCCATGCTCTGGGCGTATCTTCAGTCGCCCAGAAGACAAGCATCTCAGGCTTCTACCACTGCATCTTCTGCGAGCTATCAAGCAAGGAGTACAACATCACTACAGTGTTTGGAACTTCTTCTCTATCACAGATTTCCCCATCCAAGCAGAAGAGGGAAGCGGAAACAGTGCCTTCGTCATCTTACGCGCCATGGAGTTGCTCAACATCTTCGGATACATAAGGCATCGCCAGGGCCAAAACTTTTACCACCTCAGAAGCATATACACTTTGTTGCTGATCAAAGACGGGCGCTATTTCCACGACGCAGGGGTACCAGAGAGGCTGCTGGACAGTGACCTAGAAGACGAATCTTTGCAGCCCAGCAGCATCCCAGAGAAGGAAGCTGAGATGGAAAAAGACATGTACGGGGCAGGCAAGCAGTTAAAGATCCTGCGAGAAGTACACGGATTTGAAGACCCTGCTTCACCTGAAACTGCAGAACAACTGATCAGCAATTTCGACTGCTTCTCGTGCGCTACACTCACGCAGGAGCAGTTCAATGAAATTCTTCTAAAATTAGCTTATTCTACCCCGGCGGATGTCATCTACGAGGCAGGCAATGTCATAGTCCTGGTTGATGACTTAAGGGACATGGTCAAAGATGGAGGATTCTTGGCAGTATCTGTGGTGACCGCCTACATCCAAACACTACAGCCAAAGTTCAAACATGCATACATAGCTCATCCAATGTTGTTCAATGACATTTGTCTCGCCGATAAAACAGGAGCAAAGCAATCATTTCTGGTAGAGTTGGAGCACAGGGTTCCATGCACCATCTTCCTGCCCATCCTGCATTACAACCACTGGACGCTCCTGACGATGTACACTCGCCAACGAGCAGGAATCTTTTACAACAGCTCGGGCATCAACAAAGATCATCCAGTACAGTGTACATCGGCAGCGTTGACCTCCCTCGAGCGCTTAGTACGAAAATACTACGAGGATGTAGCAGCGCTTATACAACCATTCCTAGACACAACAGCAAGCAAATGGCACGAGCTTCAGTTCTGCCACCGCAGTCCACAACAGATTCCCTTATCCAATGACTGCAGCATCTTCGTGTTGGAATGGATATCGAATGAAGTGACGCCTGACCAGCTCCACCACATCGATTACCACAGCAAACGAGGAGAATATGTGTGGGAGCTTCTATCTGGCACAGGCACACTCACCAGCTAACCCTCACTGGGTTAACATTACCCTACCTTATCCACTTCACAACTCTGGGACAGAGTGTGGAGTAAGTTTGGGGGGGGGTACCATGTACCAGTGAGGGAGGTACAAAAATTCAAAAAAAAAATATTTTCTTCCAACTCCGCCCCTTTTGTCCTTTTTGTTTTTTTCTTCAATATGTGTACATACAAAAAATTTGCTAAAAATTTTGAAAAATTTTGCTTATTTTGTCTCCATGCATATGTACAAAGACACTATATAGTAAAAATTAGATTCGACTTCTTGCCAGTTTATTTTCTATGTACCTAAGGAGACGCAAGTTTTGTTATGTCTTTCTGATAATGTAGCCCCAAACGACAAAAGACTACGACCTTCCATGCCAAAAGTTTCGAAAAATAATCTTACAACAGCTAAAGAGACGTGTATGCAGAAGGAAAAAGTTGCCCAAACAGCAAAAATTTCTCTTGTTTTCCCTTACCCAAAAAAATCCCAAAAAGAGAGAATAGCCTTATGAGAGTGAATAAAAGCATGAGAGTTGTGCCAAATGAAAAGAAAGAAAAAAATACATACACACTTGTTTTCCAAAAGTACCCATCTTTAGGCATGGTAGATCTGGGGCAGTGGTACGTAGGATGTGAAATCACTGCTCTAAAGCCAACTGGCTTGGACTGCAGGGACCACTTGCCCGCTAACGGACCCTTACCTGGATGGACTGATGGGAAACAAGAAAAACCCAAAAAGCCTTAAGCCTACCTAAGCACACAACTTTCTACCCCAAAAGTTGTTTGGTGTGAAAGCTAACTTCGAAATCATGCACCAAAGTCTCGCTTAAGATGTAGAGAAAATTTTTGCTTAAATAAGGCAGGAGAAATAAATTCTGTTGTTCGTGGTTGGGGCGCATTCTCTGTGAGACATCTCAATGCTCGCTCAAACCCATGGACTGAAAATACCGGTCAAGAAGAAGCATCACAAAACAAAGTATAAAGATTGATTGAGGACAATCAAAATGCTAAGTTTGGGGGAATTGATAACACCAAATTTTGTGATGTTTTTGGCCCTTATTTCGTTATCAAAACTGCCCTTTTAAACTATTTTCCTCTCTTTTTATATATGTTTCTGCAATAACATGCCACACTACGCTCTTAACTCAATATTTCCATTTTTTGCAGAGTTTCCCTCCATTTTTGACTCATTTATCATCGAAAAGGCCCGTCCCGGCCTATAAACGTGTCCTACCTACATCGGCCTTTTTCCCAGGAAGTCGACCGGTACGCTCACTGCCCGATAGGGGAGCGCGATACACCGATGTGCGACACAAGGGTATCGCACAAGAGGAAGCGGGCGAGCGATATGCCTTTTACCCGATAGGGAGCCGGACTCGCCACGACTGTTGTAGCGTGTCGCGCGATACAGGCCACCCACCGACAGGTGCCACTCATCACGATGACCGACAGCCAACATCTTTGTGCCTGGCGATATTGATATCGGCCACCCCGACTCCGTGATAATAAGAGCTTAAGGAGGACACGTGGCGTTCGGAGCACCATAACTTCCCCAACTGCTGCCTATAAATAGCAGCTACAGGACTCCGATGGGACGGGTCGGAATCCTACGCAAGCCAACTCAGGAAAGCTTCAAGAGCTAGCGTGTCGTTCCTCAGAGGTTGTGCTGGGCGATTCTAGGTGAGAACTTCCCCATCCCGAGAGGGAGGGAATGGTTCCCTTAGGGACGTACCGAGCACCACTGTAGGCCGATATCGGCCAACAAGGATACCCGATACAAGTGGATGATACTAGAAGCACCACTCTAGCCCGGCACGATACCGAACCCCGATACGCATCGCCAGTTATGGGTGTGTCGCCTAAGAGGGTGCCGCCCGACATGATCGTATCGGGCAAGGGCAACCCGCACGATACGTCTGCCCATTATGAGCGTGTCGCCCGAGAGGGTGCCGCCTGACACGGGGGTATCGGGCAAGGCCCCTGCCCGATATCGGGCTGGAGAGTCTGCTGCTATCTGTCGTCCTTCTAAATCAAGAAGGCCAAATTTATCTTTATTATTTCAGTCATTTACTTCTTTTACTTATGCAATGTAATCAGACCATTATATATTTATGGAAATAGAAGAGTTTAACTACCTATTGCTTTATGTTTGGTACCTTGGTTGGATGATTGCTATGTTTAACATCTGAACTCTAGCTTGTACGCTTGGATCACGTTTCGATTAGCTACCGAATCATGTTTTCCCGTTGCAACAACCTCGAGAGAGGTGTTGTGGCTCTAGTGTTCGGTCCGATTCTGGAGTACGAGAGTGCCCAGAATCGGAGTTGCTTTAGGGACCTTTCCACTCTAACCTAAGTCCAGCAACCTCGAGAGGGGTGTTGATGCTTGGTTAGAGGTGCCTGCTTCGAGAGGAGGGGTACATGATGTTTTCTTTTGCCGCTTGTTTTACCGAATTTTTCTCCTTCGTTCATTACTATAGCAATAGTGTTATCTCTTTGTTTCTGTTGCACGAAAACCCCTAAAAACTGATAAATGCTTAAAACCTATTTTTGCTCGTAGCTCCAGTTGGAGATAGATTCCTTTTGTTTTATCAGTCTTGTCGTGCTGTTCCCGTTGGGAATTTTACCATCTCCTTGCTCTTGCCGGAGTGTAACATGTCGATTTAGTGTTTTCAACACTACCACCCTTGTCCCTGTGTTCGACCCTGTATATCTACTTCGACCCCGTAAACAAAGTTGCGGGGGCCTAGAAGGTTCGGGTTATAAATTTAAAAGTCCGACTACTTCAAATCTGCCTCCACTTTTCAGACGCACGATTTAGGCCGGTCACCAGGCCGCTGTCACATTTGCTTAACATGTTAAATGTTGAAGCAAGAATGAAGAAGGAAAAATTTGTGATGGCAATCAATGGAGTCAGGTCTAAGGATAAAAGCAAGGCAATGAAGAGTTTTGAGGCTAAGCCCAAATATAAATATTCAGCACTCAATATGAGGAGAAAGAAGAGTATAAGAGGAATTTTTCCTTTTTACTTGAAGGCTTGAGGAAGAAGAGGATGGGGATGGTGATCTACACTTTAGGCATATATGTTATAGAGATAAACTTATCTACTTATTCATCATGGGTATTAGATACTAGATGTGGATCTCACATATGCTTGAATATTCAGGATTTGAAAAGAACAAGGCCTTTATAAAAAGGTAAGGTTGAACAATGAGTCATAAATGGAGCAAGAGTTGTTGCCACTGTAGTTTGAACCTAAACTTTATCTCTTCCCACAGGGCTTGTATTAGAGTTTGTGAACTACTATTATGTACCTACCATAAATAGAAACGGCATTTCTATATCTTGTATGGACAAGGATGCATATGAATTTCATATTAAGAATGGTCAATGTTCTATTTCTAAAGATGGGATCTTTTATGGCATTGCCCCAATATCTAATGGTCTTTATTTGGTAGACATTAAGACAGATGTTTATAATGTAAATACCAAAAGACTAAAACTCAACAACTCAAACAAAACATATCTTTGACATTGCCATCTAGGGAACATAAATGAGAATCACATATCTAGACTCCATAAAGATGGTTATCTGGACTCTTTTGATTTCAAATCAATGGAGACATGTGAATCTTATTTATTGAGAAAGATGACTAAGACCCCTTTCATTGAAAATAATGAGAAGGCTAGTGATCTATTAGGACTCATACATACTGATGTATGTGGGCCTTTTAGAACAATTTCTACAGGTGGGTATCAATACTTCATTACTTTTATTGTTGACTTCACTAGGTATGGTTATGTTTATTTGATGGAGCATAAGTCAGAAACTATTAAAAAATTCAAGGAGTTTATGAAAAAAGTACAAAACCAACTTGGGAAAAGTATTAAAACACTTCATTCTGATTGAGGTGGATAATACTTAATCTAAGAGTTTAAGGACCTTCTATGAGCCCGTGGTATCATGTCATAGTGGACTCCACCTAGAACACCACATTGTAGTGGTGTATTAGAAATAAGGAAGCATACATTGATGGATATGGTGTGATAAATGATGAGTTGAGCTGAATTTATGACTACCTTCTGGGGTTATGTTCCTGAAGTCGCCACATTTACATTAAACTGAGTACCATCTAAATCGATTCAAAAGACACCATATGCGATATGGACTGGGAAGCGTCCCAATATGTTTTTTATGAAGATTTTGGGGATGTGGAGCTTATGTCAAGAAAATGTTTCCTAAAAACTTGGACCCAAATCAAATAAAAGTTATTTTTTGGATATCCCAAAGAAACAAGGGGATACTACTTTTATACTCCATCTAACAATAAAGTGTTTGTTTCCAAAACTAGTGTGTTCCTTGAAAAGGAATTTATTTACAATGGAAGCAGTGGGAGGAAAGTAGAACTTGTAGAGGTTCGAGACCAACAAGAAAACAATGAACTAGTAGAGGTACAGGAGGAACAAGGATACTCACAAGCTTTTGTGGAATCTCAAATTCCTCAAGTAGCACAGGGACCTCATAGATCTAATAGGACACATCTCAAACTTGAAAGATTTGGATATCGTGTGAGTCACGAAGGTGGTGAGTTGGTCATAGATGATGAACCAACAACCTCTCTAGAAGCTACTAAGGGATCATAGTCTGAGAAATGGCTTGAGGCCATGAGATCTAAGATGGAATCCATGTATGCCAACAAGGTATGGACCTTTGTGGATCCACCTGAAGGGGTAAAACTCATAGGGTGTAAGTGGGTCTTCAAGAAGATGATCGACATGGATGGTAAAATACATACCTATAAGCACATGTTGGTTGCAAAGGGTTTCATACAAGTTCAAGGTGTTGACTATGATGAAACCTTTTCTCTAGTGGCCATGGTTAAGTCTGTCAGGATCAGGCTTGCAATTGTAGCTTATCATGAGTATGAGATTTAGCAGATGGATATTAAAATCACATTCCTTAACAAGAATCTTCTCAAGGATGTATACATGACACAACCTGAGGGTTTTAAAAATCTAAAGGATGCAAATAAAGTTTTAAGCGATAAAGGTCAATTTATGGATTGACGCAAGCATCTCGAAGATGGAATCTTCATTTTGACGAGACAATTAATGAGTTTGGTTTTACTCAAAATGAAGATGAACCTTGTGTGTACAAGAAGGTTAGTGGGAGCATGAGCGTATTCCTCATATTGTATGTAGATGACATACTATTGATAAGGAATGAAATCCCTACTTTACAAAATGTAAAGACATGGTTGGAAAATACATTTTCTATGAAAAACTTAGAAGAAGCATTGTACATCTTGGGGATGAAGATCTATAGAGATAGATCCAGAAGGATTCTTGGACTAAGTCAAAGCACACACATTGACAAAGTGTTAGAGAGTTTTAGCATGGACTGCTAAAAAAGAGGAAACATGCCCATGGTTCATGGAGCTACCATCTCTAAAGCTTAATGTCCCAGTTTTTGTGAAGAAAGGAAACACATGAGTTTGATTTCATATGCATCAACAATTGGATAAATCATGTATGCAATATTGTATACTCATCCTGATGTCTCATGTGCCTTGAACATAACAAATAGATATCAGTCAGATGCAGGTGATGGTCACCAGACAGCCATAAAGAACATCCTAAAGTACTTGAAAAGAACTAAGGATCAATTCTTGGTCTAAGGAGGAGAGGAAGGGTTGGTGGTAAAAGGTTACACCAATGTAAGGTTCCAAACTGACAAGAATGTTTACAGATCGCAATCAAGATTTGTATTTTTCCTAAACAACAAAGCTATAAGTTGGAAGAGTTCCAAGCAAGAGACAGTTGTCAATTCTACAACAAAGGTCGAGTATATTGCAGCATCAAATGCAGCAAAGAAAGTTGTCTGGATAAGGAAGTTCATTACAGAACTTGGGGTGTCTCCAAGCTTCAGTGACACAATTAAGCTATATTATGATAACATTGGAGCTATTGCACAAGCTAAGGAACCTAGACCACATCAGCGTTCCAAGCACATACAAAGTGTTTCCATCTCATAGGAGAGATTATACAATGAGGAGATGTGAAGATTTGTAGAGTACCAACTAAAAACAATGTTGCTGACCCCTTAACAAAGGAACTTTTGCAATAAAAGCATGATGGTCATGTTAGATAACTTGGGATACAATCTATGGGTGATTTTATCGAAGTACAAGTGGGAGTCTATTGGTATGTATGACCAGAGAGCCAATCATATGATGATTGTAATGGCATAACTTGTAAATGCTTTGATTAATAATAAAGGTGTTCTTCCAATTTATTCTAATTTATTTAGTATGAGATAATGAAGTAATATAATAAATGTCTAGAGAATGATATTACTCAATGATGTATGTCTTCAAGTACATGACTTGAACAATATAGATCCTATAGATGTTAAGAGTATATACATTCTCATTATGTCCTAGTCGGATGTTATTATGAAAGGAAAATAGACAACAATAACACATAAGACTAGAGTGTGTGTTGGTTGATGACAAAATTTCATCAGTCGTGATATGTGATATCAAACCAAATGCATAGATACTTGTTAGAGAATAGTGTATCAGATAAACTAGATACTTGTTAGCGAATAGTATACCAGATAGACCCACCATGAGAATGACACATGGAAACCATGACAATGGTAGTCATAGTTGGTTCTCATAGTTTTGGTGGTGATTGTGGTTCTTCGACTTGATGTTAATACACTCATCACATGTTGCTCGGTGTACTTTGACATCACCCAACGTGATCCTAAATAAGGGTTGTCATAAAGGTGATGATTGGGAACACTATGACAATAGGGAATGATTGTGAGTGATGTATATGGGATTCATCCCTCATATTGGAGTATGACATCCTTTCCACTTGATTAGTGAGACTAATAAATGCATGGCCATGTACATGTGAGTCAATATGTGATATTGAGCTTTCGTATATCTCAGACAATCTGCTATATCAAGAAACAGAGATTGAATGTTGAAAAAGTTGACTACTCCATGCCTCGAGTTCAATCTTGATATTAGTGGAAAAGGAACTATACAAATGCTACAACACCAAATACATATTGTAGGTTGAAGTTGTTCTCCAACTTTCCATTTACTTGGGTAGCAATGATGTGTGACCAGGAACCACTCTTTTCTTGTGATGTCATAATTGGTTATGAACATTCACTATCAATGTAATATGAGACCTATACCATCACACACATAGGAAATAATCTAGAAGAGGAGTTTTGATCATGAATGATAATTGAATTGATTGCTAAAGTGTTTAGGTGTTCAATTCAAGAAAAAAACCAACTCACTAGACTCCCAACTGATCGGTTCAAGTGTTGAACTGACCGGTTGGAGTGTCGGTTGATTGGATATTACATTGTCTAAGTTCTACATGAACTAATGCATGAACCGAATGGTTCACCTTGTGAAATGATCATTGGAGGTCATGAGACGATTGACTCACAAAGGTGAGAAGCCCGATGCCTGGTGAAATTTGATTGCATCAAGGATTAGTATTGACATCATGTCATGCATTAATTGGAATACAATTTCCAATTCATATGTGATTTGGAAACATGACAAAATGATTAGTTTTCTGAGAGAACATATCAGCTCGCATGCCAACCGACCAGTTCTCATGATGAACCAACTGATTCACCATTCACAGGTTGCAAATTTCTTGAGATTTAATTCCCTTCCACTCCCACACAAACTGGGTGTTATGACCGCATCTGAGCTTAATTGGTAAACTAAGGTTTACCTGGATGATTATATGCTTAATTGGATTGATCATTTCTTAAATCTAATTAATGATGATAATTCAATTATGATGTTTTAAACCTAATAAGAATGTTAAGTGTTCTATTGTTTGAGAAATTAGGGTTTGGGAAATATAAACCCTAGTTGACTGAAATTAGGGTTTTGATGGTACATGAGTATGGAATTTGATCAGGATAGTAGTGTGGTAAATGATTTTTCATATTTTATAAATTTTTTTATTTAATTTAATTTTGGATATGATATGTATAACTCAATCATGAATATTTTAGAAAATATTTCGAAATTTTTAGTGTTCTTTGAATGTGGTTCTCGGTCGAACTATACTTAGACCAAAATGCTGACAGAGTGCTTTTCAATAGTGTAGTGTTTTATTTTTATTTATTTATTAGTAACTCCAAATGATCTGAAATTTTAACTAGATATTTAAAACTCAATAATAAACAACATGTAAACTTTTCATAATTTTTGGATTCATATAGACCTTATCAGTAGACGAATTACCGTAACTAACATTTCTATAGAATTCTGGATAGCAATTCACTATTCGATTTTTATTTATTTAATGGGAGCTTGGAATGATATTAAATTTGAACCTAAGCTTACTAACTTTATTATACATAACATGATAAATTATTATAATTTTTGGAGAAGTCTTGATCTCTAAAATACACGAATTACATAAACCTTTTTATGACAGAAAAATCTACTGAAATAAGAAAAAGTTTAGTGAGGGGTCAAAGTGCAATTGACCCAAGAAGATCAATTTCTCTATATGGTCAACCCAACACACTAGAAGATCTCATAATTCGTGATTCAAACCAGAGAAATGAAATCCTAGAGAGAGAGGGAGAGTTAGGTTTTGAGAGGAGAAATTGATGGAGATGCTGACCTAGGGTTTTGCGGTCCGAGGAATGATGAAATCATGTAAGTTTAGCTTCTTTGGATATAGTTTCATGGTGAATCTTCTCTCACATGTCAAAATTCCATCCCTAATCTGATTTGATCCAAAATGGTATCAAAACTTCCCATTTTCTCACTCTTTTTTCATAATCCCTCATTTTTAGGATTTCTGAGTTGAAAGGAAGAAGAATCGGGTGAATTGCTAGGGATTTGATATGGATTCAAGATTTTCAGATATGGGATACATTTATAAGGTGTTTTAAAACCTTAGGGTGAGTGGGAACTTCCTTTAAACAGTATATTGCATGAAAATTGGTTAAATCAATCATAATCTTTAATTGCTTAGTATGCGACTACAAACCCTGAATTGTCTATTTGTTCTAAGTTGTTGCAAAATGATATGAAATGGATTCTTCCTTTGTTTGAATGAATTTCATTTGATAAAATCATATTAGAAATGTATACAATGCATTCTAATGAGAATTCCCTAAGTATTCATAGAGGTTATAAGAGTAAACTAAAATATAGGGAATTTGTCTATGACTGAAATTTGTTGTATAAGTAAATAGAGAAAGTTGCTTATCTAGATCCCCTTGTTTTTGAACGATTGTTTATCTAAATTCATAGTACATATATGTCAGTTACTATCTTGGATTTTGTTTAAAGTGAGTAGTGTTTGTTTAGTATCTCAATGAAGAGGGTGAAACCCTAGATGCAAGGAAAGTTGGATATTTGCGAATAGATATCGTGAAATCCATTTGAAGGGATTTTCTTGATATGATAGACTTTTTTTATTCGATGTTATTATTGATGCATGATATCCTAGTAAATGGCATGGAAACCCAAATTCAACTCAATTCCAAGGTTTCATACATATATTGATTTTATATGATTTGTTGATAGTAGTCTTTATTCAATGAATGTTTATGTCGAATAAAATCTTTATGGGAGTCATGTGAATAAGTTGTTGTCTAGTGAGAGGTGACAAGATGTGTGATGGCCTTGTGAGCCATGATAATACTTGTACAACCAATGAAATGAATACCTTGGTCTAAGGGCCTAGAGGTAATGGTTACCTATTATAGAGGTAGCAATGCTATGTGATGATCTAAGGGATTGAGATCCCATGTATCATGTGTTTTAAAGATTTGAAAAGTACGTGATAGATGTATTACACTTTTCTTTATAACATTTGTGGTGATTAAATGAAACCCTAAGGGTAGGGTGTTCAATGAATCAAGTATTGTGATATTAATGTTCTCAGTTATTATTAATAATTCTTGTCATGATAAGTAACTAACTCTTAATTGAATTATGAGATGCACAACTCAAGATTTGGGTTGATATGCATGATTCTAGTGTTTACGTGCCAAGTGGACATGAAATATATTTATTTAAGAATTTAGTCTGCCTACATGTATAGTATGTTGATTACTCAGTATATTATAGTGTTTTGAATATACTGCTCTGCTAAGTTTAGAATGATATACATGTTGTGTTATAAACTTCAAATAAATAAATGTGGCACCATAAAGATATCAGAGTCAAGTATGAGTAAGAGAAAGGTACAATGTAGAAAGAGTTTTCTAGGAATAATAAAATAATAGACTTAAGAGCCTTGAACACCGTAGAATCCCTATGAGAGGTATGTGCCTTAGGGATGAAACGACCTATCCTGGCAGTGCATCCAGTATACGGGGGTCGGAACGTACCAAGAGATGGTACGATGGACCTAATCCTGGAAGTGTGACCAGTATATGGGGGTCTCCTTAAATTTTAGAATGTAGTGTCCAACATCAACCAGAGATCCGGGTGGCACTAGAGTACAGAAAAAAGCCAAGAGGTGGCTTGACTCTCCGCCTGTGTGCTCAGGTAGACGAGGAATTCAGTTTAGGCCAAAGAGTCATTTCCCTATTGCAGACCAGGAGAGTAGTCAGACTTAGCATTTCCCTGGTGTGTTCGTTAAGTCTTGTATGGTGTGATTGTAGTGCACTATGAGTCTTCATATGTAGGGTACATTGCATATGATCAGGGCATAATAAAATGAATGAGAGGTCAAACAAGTGTGTACAGTTATTTAATTATTCCTTGTATGTTTCTGAATTATTAGTTCTCTTTATCAAGCATTTCATATATTGAGTCACTCTTATAGATATCTAGAGTATCCTGCCATATTTATGATTATCAATTATTAGACTCTTTAAAGCTTACTGTTGTTATAATTGATACCAATTGCTCAAAAGTATATCTGTAATTATATCAGTGCTTTAGACTGTTTCTTTGAAGTACTCATTCACTGAGCAAGTAGGCTCACCCCTCTACTAAAAAATTTTAGGGAAATCACATGGACTTGAAGAAGATATCATTGCATCAGAGTAGATCTGCCACAAGAGTTAAGTCTGAGTATAGTTAAGTTCAGTCGGTCCCTGTCACTCTAGGTCCTTGTATAGATCTGAGAGAGAGTTGTAAATGATGTTTTCTATGTTTGTTTCCTTAATAGGAGAGAATGCAAATGATTGTCATGTCATATGTACATGGAAGTGTAAGAAACATAATGAATGTATGGATGTGTATCATTAATGCTGAGATTATATTAGAGAAATAAAAGTTTATTTCTCTTGTAAAGTTAGTTTATGTGGTTCAATGTGAGAAAACAAAGAGTTTGAAAAAGAAGAAAAGGTTAAGGGTGATCTTTGTATTACATTAAATCCTCAATTTATGCCCTAATCTCATGATTAGTGGAAATTGTGAGATTGGGGTGTAACAACTTTGGTATCAGAGCTTAGGATGAGTCGTCAAGGACCATTAAGTTAGTAAGTTAGAGTCATAAGTGTGGCAGATATGAGATGTTATGATGTTAGCTCTGGGGATTTGAGTATTTGGATATCCTGGCCTGATATCTGAGTACTTGGATCAACTAATATCAAGCTACTCTGTCTATTCTTTCATGTATACCCTGGCCAAGTATACAGTGGAAGGATGGGCTAGAGAGAAACCCTAGAAATATTAGGGTTAGAAACAAGATAAGTAACATGAATTAAGAGCATAAATATAAAATGAGATAGAAATTTCATTTCATATTGTTGTTTTATTGGAGATGAGTAGAAAAGCTCTTATATGTTGAAATTCAGATATTCAGTATTTTGAAATATATATGGGTTTTTAAGATTTGGCGTACACTATATAGTTGTAACATTTATTGATTACATTTTTTGTATCAAGTAGACTAGAAATGATCTTTGAATGAACTTTCCTAAGTGGATATTCTTTCCACATGTTTGAGATTAATAGGAGTTGGTTAATCTTAAGTAGCTCTTAGCTTCAGGACTGCATGTTCGGCCTAGTCCAGCTGGCAGGATGCGTTACTAGGATCTAACGGCTCCTATTAAAAATATAATAATAGTAGACTCTGGATAAATTAGACCCACATCTTAGTGAGAATGTACATACACTAAGATGTTGAAACATATGGGAAAGATTAGAATATCTAAGAATCAGTTGAAACTGATGTCTAAGATCCATCTTTGGGGTCTCATATGAGAAACCCTTAATTGGGAATAAAGGAACACGACATAAGATTCTGATTCAGTTTAATCATTAGTATTATATGAACTCTAAATATGAAATATGGAAAAGATATGAGAAAAGTATGTAAGGGCGAAGATAGTAAGATTCAATCTACCACAAGAGTTAAGTCTGAGTATAGTTAAGTTCAGTCGATCCATGTCACTCTAGGTCCTTGTATAGATCTGAGAGAGAGTTGTAAATGATGTTTTCTATGTTTGTTTCCTTAATAGGAGAGAATGCAAATGATTGTCATGTTGTATGTACTTGGAAGTGTGAGAAACATAATGAATGTATGGATGTGTTTCATTAATGTTGAAATTATATTAGAGAAATAAAAGTTTAATTCTCTTGTAAAGTTAGTTTATGTGGTTCAATGTGAGAAAATAAAGAGTTTGAAAAAGAAGAAAAAGTTAAGGGTGATCTTTGTATTATGTTAAATCCTCAATTTATGCCCTAATCTCATGATTAGTGGAAATTGTGAGATTGGGGTGTAACACTGGGAATCCTGACCCTAACCCCTCCCATAAATAGAGGGGTATTGGAGGCTTCTCAGACACATCAATTGCCTCTGATAAGTATTTGTATTCTCTAGTTGTGGTAACCAAGAGAACCTGATCAAATCCTACCCGTAAAGGGAGGGATAGCAAGGAAGAACAATTGTGGGAGAAGAAGTTGGTGACTAGTACACCAACAAGAGGGACAATTCCTTTCTATCCATTCTAGTAGGGAGACATGAGTTCTAGGTGTTTGGTGTGTACTTCTATAGAGGCGTGGATACTTTTCTCGCTAGGAGGATAACATGAGTCTGCTATACATGGTGAAGACCAGGAGCCACCCTCAGACATCATCCTAGTGCTACTAGAAGACAACTGCATGACAACAACGATGAGGAGATTGTCGTTGGACTTGCTCCAAGACCAGGTATATCCTCAAAACCATCCTTTCCATTACATAATTATTGATGTGATCCCCTAGTTTCATGGGGATATGGTAGTAAATTTTTTGTTCCCAATGGCTACCTAATGCCATATTTCCATACACCATATGCTCCATGTTCATCCAATTTCAAATATTTCTATACACATGTTTCCTTTATTTAATTGCCAATGAATGTTGTGGTTATTTTGATTATTTTAAAAATAAAAGTATGGAGTGGTCCTGTTGTTGGGACCCACTCCTTATAGTATGGTATCATAGTTGAATGTAGTCAGTAATACTAGTTATCTCAAAAATATCATGTTAGGTTTCTCATAGTTATCCAACCTTTTTTGGAGAGGTAATGTATTTTGAAGATTTGGACATTGGATCTTCTCCATCTAATAGTGACCCTTCTAGATACTATACCCCTCAAAACCTACCATATGGGATGTCACATTTGGATCCCCCTCTTAAAACCCCTGAATCATAAGTTACTCTTGGGATCCAACCTCTTATTATAGTTCCCCAAATACTACAATCTCACCTCCAATAGGATTTTTCCCTGAGCAAGAATTAGTTGTCCTTCCTTGGTTCCATACTAATATTTTGATGGGAAGGATCAGTGCAATACTTAGTGCAAAGAAGACCAAATAAAATTTATTGACTCAGTTCATTAAGATGAAGCCACCTTACTTCAAGGGTGAGAGTGAAAAGGAAAATGTCCACAAAGAAAATTATTGGGTTATTTCCCTATATTGTACTTTTGAGGGTGTGGTGTGCCCTCCTTGTCAGAAACTCAAGTTTGAGTCTTAATTTGTGTTTTGGACAGCCCCACAAGAATCTAGTAGAATAATTCACCTAGACATATGACACTTCTACCTTGTCATGGGAACTATTTCTCATTCTATTTGGAGAGAAATATGTGTCCACCGCAACTTTAAGAAAGAAGGAGGCAAAGATCTATATCTTAAAATAAGGGATATTGAGCATCTTTGTATGTGTAAAAATATTTATATTGTTACAATACCATGCTATTGATGTGTGTGAGGTGCTCTGGCTTGGGATAACAAAAGATTTGTAAAGTCCTAAATCAACACTCTCTTTGATACACAAAATAATATCCAGCAAGCGCACAGGGTGTGCTTATAGTATAGATAAGGCAAGTTAGGGGTTGATCCATGAGTAGTGGGGATGACTAGGGATTGCTTCTTTAGATTTCTAAAGTGAAGAATTAGGGTTTTTAGGGTTTTATTTGAAGTATCATTACACTAAGTTGAACAAGAAAGCAATAAACAAAAGCAAGAATGAAACCTAAATTAATCCAACTCAATCAATGCTAACTAAACAAACTCGAAGAGCAATTGAACTAACTTGACCCAATAACTAATAATAGAGAGAGAAAGGGAAATCAACTAAGATAAATCAACAATTATACTAAGGAAGAAAGTAGGAACTACAATAAGAAATGAATTAGACAAACCTAATACAAGCAAATAAGAAAGAATTACTTACACTAACAAGAACTAATTAGCCTGAACACGAAAAACAAGTATACTAAATAAGCAAAAGACAACTAACTAGCAATGGAGAAAACTAGGGTTTAAGAAAGTACATAGGGTAGTGGGATATTTGGGGGGATATGTAACAATTAACCATGTAACATGGTTCTACCTACGACCAAACATAACCTAACAACAAGGATCAATGTAGAACATGCAACCTAATTCATTAGTTGGCCATGTATGCATTATAGTATAAAGAGGAACTAGTCCCTATCACCGTCCTTCTACCCTTATGATTTTGGCTATCTCCATCTAACCACTAAGCAAGCCATTTGACTAATGTATATAAGTGATCACATCTAGTCACTTAAGCATATCACCTAGGGCTAGTACAATGGAGACATAAGGGTATGGAGGAAAAACTAGCTAAGGTTCCTATAGGGAACTTAGGAGTTTTTACAACAAAAAGCCTAAAATATGTCATTTCCATATACCTTAGGTGATTACATAGCTCAAACAACCATAAAAAGAAGAAGTAAAGTAGAATAAGCAATAATATAGAATTAGATAACAAAATCATGGTTTTATGCACAAATATTTTCTAACATGGTATCATAGTTACATATTATTTCCCCAAACATCCCACAAAGAAACCTAGATACTTATAGTCAAAGAAATAAAAAAAAGAAAGGGAAAGAGAGGGTATATGCTCCATAATTGTGGATGAAGTAGATCCACTCTTCACCTTCAAAAGCTCGGAGGTCCTATTCTCCAAGGGTGTGAAATGGCATAAAATGGAAGAGATGTGCGCAAAACCCTTTAAATCTAGGAATTTGGGGTGGAAGTTGGAAGGGAATGGAGTAGAATGAGTGGAGAGGAGTCAGTGGTGGCCGTGAGGGCTTAGATCTTTAGTCTTCGATCCTCCACTAGTTTATACAGTGGTCTAGGGTTAAGTGGAGATAAAGTGGTAAAATAGTAGTAGGAAGAATCGTCATGGTGGAAATAAAATAGTGCGGTGTGAAGACAAAGATGTCATATGCATTTTAGGTGAAATGAAGTGGCGGTGGTATGACTATGGTGGATTGAAGGTAGAACAACCATGGAGGATGCCATGTCATGGTGGATGAGGTAGGGAGTTTTTAAGTGTTTTTGGACATTTCATATTGGGTGACATGATAATGTTGACAAATGGGCACCAAGACCGTGGTGGTGAGAACGATCATGGTGGCTAGGTGACCTGGGACATGCTTGTAACTTAGTTGACTCTATGATTGTCATGCTAGTATTATGGTCATGGAGAAATCACACGACCATTTGGGGACTTCTTCTTGCACTTTGATCTTTTAAGTGTTCTTTCGTGGTGCTCCTTGCTTCAACTCATTTTTTGGTCACTTGGAGGTATGTTGGAGTTTATTTAGGCCTGACATAGATTCCTCATAGATGGGTAAGTCCTAGATTATCCTTATTCTATCCCTTCCATAAATAAGTGCCAAACTACTTAAAAAACATTCAAGAGAAACTACAAGTGCATTTTTCATAAAATGATATATATTAGGAAATAGCATGCATTCTACTTGTCTTGTTGGGAATAAGGTACAAAATAGCACAAGATGGATACATGAACTAGGATTCCAACACCATCCCAATCTTAAAGCATACTTGTCCTCAAGTATTCTCCAACAAGATCTTTATTTTTATTTCACTTCATAAATGAAATGACAAATTCACCCAAGTAGATGATTATTGGATGATAATTTCAAGTATAAACTTATACATGCAATCCACTTCTGTTCTATCCACTAGAGCATTGTAGATGCAAGTAAAGTACAAAGCATAAAGGCTTCGATATAGAGAAATAAGACTTATGTAAGTGACATAGTATTCACAAAGCTCTAAGTAAAATGCTTCATCTTTAGAATTTTGCATAGTAGTTAGGGATGTTGTTTCACTTGCATGCTTGAGACCTTATATGGAAATCCACTCCTATGACCCATTTCATTATGTATGGGAGTAAGATTAGTTAGGTTTTATGTTTCCTAGCTCAATGGGTATGGAACTAGAATAAGGGGTTCTGGGAGGATATTGGAGTAAAATTACATATGATCACTCATCTCTTCATTATTTAGTTTGTATAACATAAGAGAACATTTATTTTATTTTTGAATTTTCTTTTTCTTTCCCATGGGCTATCTTGGGCATATGGTGGTAGGTGTAAAGAGGAGAGATATGAAATTATGGATGTACTCTGGCCACCCCCAAGATTTTGAGAGGCTGACCAAGGCTTACTCTTTTTGTTCTTTTAAGCATCTTTTCATGAGGTGGAGGGATATGAAATGATGGAAGAAAATGGACTAAGAGAGGGGTTACATGATATGGATTTTCACATAAGTTGTCTTGTATGCAAACTATTCCAATAATTTTTCACATGAAATCAACAAAGCCATGTTGAATGAGCAATTGTGGTATACAACATTATTTTCACAAGACTAAGTTAACCCTAAACATCTATGACTTGCCTTGGTTTCATTTCAACTAATCAGTCCAACAATTCACAAAAGAGGAGTAAAACATGTATAACTTCGAATCTTGAGATCACATGGTCAAATTAAATTTTAATGGGAGTGTAATTATCATTGTTTACTCAAGTTAAGTTTCCCAATAAAAAATGTAGAGATTAATCTAGAGCATGCTTTTACAACAAAGTGCTTCAAGAATGGGCAAAGTCAGAGAAATGGTTCCTATTTCCCTTATTCTCAACAAGATGTAAACTATAAAGTAAGAAATGACATGAAAGAAAAGTTTGACCAATCACATACAATATATTATCAAAATATGCATGCAACGCAAAGTGGATGGGTGACATGGAAAAAAGTCAAAGGTTTTGAGAAATTAAGAAAAAAATGTAAAGAAACAAGGTATATGGCATGCAAGTGTATAATATGTAACAAGAAAGTGTGGGTAGACAAATATGGTGGTTAGTAATGATGTTCATCATCATAAGAAAAATTGAGAACAAAGGACATGAGGCAAAACAAGGGCTTACTACTTTACTACCCCAAGCTTTTAAATCATGTTGTCCTCAGTATGATATAGAAGCTTAGAATAATAGGGTAATGATCATGGGGATATGGTGGTTAATCATCAAGAGGTGGGAAATTCGAGTGTTACTCAAGTGATCATAGTAGAGATAACACAACCATCCTATAGAAAATGGCCATTTTGGACTGTTGACACGTGCAAGGTGATGGAATAGTCATACTTGCTACTTTCCTGTAGCATTTTTAGTTTAGTTCACTTCCCTTTTGAACTTTAGTTTTCTTCATGGCTTAGCCACTCATGTATCATTCTCTCACCAGTATTCTTGTTTGAAAATGAATCACAAACAATAAAACTATTAAATATGGTGTGTGTGTGTGTGTTTCTTGGAAAGTATCAAAACAAAACTATAACCAAAACGAGATTTGAGAGGAGAAAATTCATAAAATGCGGTGGTTTGCTTCCCATAAGCATTCATTTAAATCATTAGTTGGGTGGTTGTTCTTCTTCACATTTTATAGAAACTCAAAGGAATTACAATGCTTTCTCATTGGCATTAAACACTTTCTCTTGCATCCAAAAGACATGGTGCTCATTGTAGCTTTCATCCTCATATATTTCTTTGTTTATGTCCTCTTAGAGTGATGATTTCTTGAACATGTTGAGGGTCAACCTCAAGTTCATGAAGGTGATATGCATTTTGTAGACACACATATGGATGTTAGAATGTAGTGTAGCCAAAAAGGGTCTTCACAAGATAATGGGAATTTTCTTGTCATCCATCTTGATATCTAGAACAACAAAGTCCGTGATGAACACCTTTGTCATCTTCACGTCAAACATCACAAGAACATAGTCAACCATACCCCATGGGACATTGATAGATTGGTTGGATAATTGTGGTGTACAATTTTCTAGGTTTACTCTACCCAATCCCAACCCAAGATATACACTAAAGAGCATGAGGCTCACACTATAACCCAACCAATCAAAAAAATTTCATTAAGAGGGCCACCAATGTGGTAGTGGATGAGTGGGGTTTTGTGGTCCTTTTATTTGGGAAAAGTGCATGTTGCAAGATAGATCTCACATGCAGCTGGTCTTCACTTTCTTTGGCATTCTTTTCGTCATCATTCTTTTGAAAGTGCAAGCATCCTTCAAAAATTTTACATAATTTACAATCTTTTTGATGGCATCAAGCAATGTGATGTTGACCTTCACTTTACTAAAGATCTTAAGAATGTCTACATTGTGATTCTACCTCCTTCTGAAGGAGGGCTCATCCAAATCAACTGAGAATGGGGGCTTACCTACTCTTTCTACACCAACTACTAGGAGGATCTGTTCATCTGGAAAGACTATAAGGCTAACAAATTCATTAATTGCGGTGGGAGTGTGGAACCTAGAGCAAGTCTTAATGAAGGCGTCAATATGCTTATAGTAATTTTTGTTCTTAAATTCATAGAAATTGGGAAGAATATAAACTAGATCTGGGGGTATAAAGAATACTTTCCCTAACATTTGGTCCACTCATGTATCAATCATCTAGGCTTATTTTCCCGATGTAAAATATTCATGAAGGGGCTTTGATGTGGGTAGAATGGGTGGGTAACCTTGTTGCATTTCCACTTCATGATTTGTCATAGCTTGATCTTCTACTTGAATGATGAACCTGTTCCAATTCATTATCCTACCTATTTCAAGATCTATGAAGAAAGAGTCAATAAATAGGGAGTGAATTTGAACATGCATTGTCACGTGCACAAGGAACAACCAACCAAATAGAAGCAAGTTTGGAATCACAATTACAAAAGTGAAATAAATAATAAAGAATAGCAAGGATGGGGCTACCATAAAAAGTGAAAAAGTGTGACGCCAGAAATCTTTATGCACTCGTGAAATGCACACACTTGGGATATCAAAATTTTTTAAGGGCCCTAATCGACATGCTCCATGATATAGAAAACACTACCCCCAAGTGCACAAAGTTTGACTTATAGTATAGAGCTTGTAAATTAGGGGTCGATCCACAAAGAGTGGGGTAGGAAACTAGCTAAGGATTGCTTCTTTAGGTTTCTAAAGCGGGGAGTTAGGGTTTTTAGGGTTTGATCGGGGGGGGGCTGAATTACACTAAGGTGAACAATCAAGAAAGAACGTAAAGCAAGAATCAAACCTAAATTAGTCATACTCAATCAATGTTAACTATATAAAATAGAAGAGCAATTGAACTAAGTTAAACCAGTGCATCCTATTCTATTAGAGATGCATGACAGTGTAGAGGGGAGCTATTTACTATCAATGTAGAAGATGCATCATATTCTATTAGGTGGCCATGGATGGCATGGAAGTGTATATGGGAGCTATTTACTATCACCCACCATCTTCCCTTATGAGGCTCCATTGACTAAGGATTATGTGATAACCTGGATTTTTCTCTCTCATTCAACTTATGTACACCTTGACTCATTAAATGCTATATTATATTCAATATCCTCCCTCACCCTCAATTTGATGACTTTGAGTCATTTTATGTTCACTTGAAAAGTTAGCTTCAATTAAAAACCACTTTTTACTTATTTATGACTCTAATTTGAGTTTGGATGCATACCATGTATCTTAATCTTGCAATCAAAATTGAATCTTTTAACTGAGATCTTCTTTCTAACTCATGTTATAGAGGATTTCATTATCTTTCCAATGGTGTAAAAATCACCTCAATCGGCCAACCGTAACCCATGTTACAACCTCTTGAAACTCACTTTTTTAAACCCTGCTTTAAATCTGATTTTACCTTGTTTTGACCTTAATGGGCCATTTTTGGGGCACAGCCCAGCAAGGTGGGTGCCCCCCTTCCCTTATCCATGTCATCCATCCTTGTCCTTCCCTTACATCCAATCGTATTGTGCTTGACGACTTTGTTTTGGCCCTTAGATCTTGTCCCGTGGATCACCCTCACGCATCCTACGGCTAGGAGTTTGTCTCCTAGTTTTGTCTGTACTGTAGTAGTTTCTACAGCAGGCTCCTTTTAAAATGGCCAATGGGCACCGATCTCGATCTTGAGCTATTTTGATCAATTGAAACCCGTTTCGAATCTGCCCTGACCTACTCTATCCTTTCCCTATCTTATTCCTTTCTCTTGTGCTCCCTATTTGTTACTATGCCCTTCTCCCTAATTTAGCTTCTAAATCTGGTTTCTTTTCTACTGATATCCCAAAATGCATGCTTTTGATGCCTTTTTAAGATGATTATCCTAATTGAATGCATGATGTTAATCTTTTATTCCCTGAGGCATGATTATATCCTAATATTAGTATCATGTACATCTTTATGCATAATGATTCGAACTTAATCCATCCTTGTACACTAGAATGGTCTAATGTTGCATATATGATCTAAAATGGGCTTTTATGAAAGATACCACTTCTTTAATGATCAAATTTGTTCATATGTGATTCAGATATCTATGGTTTTTCTAAATCAGTAGATTTCACCCTCAATTTCTATCCTTTTCTATCATGACCCTTCTTGGACACTTATGATGATCTAGTTATTCTTAATGTGTCCTAATATGGTCTTATGTGCAATTTTGTGATGAATGTTAAACTTTATGCTTTTATCGATCTTAAGATACTCAATGATGTTTATATGGCCTGAAATTAGTAACCTTAGATGTCTTATATCCTTACACATATTTTGGAAATTTATTGTGTGCTTATGTGGCTAAACCCAAGTCTTGGCTTGATATGTGATCTAGTGCGCATGTGGATATCTAAATCTCTAATCTTATGCAAGCCTTGCTTGAAGGATCATCCATGTTATATAATGATCTCAAATCAGCATGCTAGTGATTTTAATGACCCCTAACTCAAGTAGACCCCATCTATACCCTACTGATGACATTCCTGCATGATTGTGACTCAATATGACCAGTTATGCCAATATTGATGCTTATGTTGACTAAACTTTCTCAAATCTTATGGCTGCTCCATTTTAAGATCTTAGACTCTAATATTTATCCCTGGTCTAGTTTTGATGTGTCATCCTAAGTACTAATGAACCCATGATGTACTATGTTGCTTGATAATGCTTATGCATGACTAGTTTTAGATATTGAATACAATGTTGAAGGAAATGATACCTAGATATAGGTGACACATCCAACAATTATTATGATGATTAATGATACCTTATCTTGATGATGTTAATGCAAGTGTACTCCCTTAAAATGTTAGGATCTCTATGTTGACTCTATTGCTAAGATCTAATCAAGTACTAGTTATGGTTCTCTCAAATCAATGCTTAATCTTGTACTCTACTTGCAAGGTATGCTTACTCTCTTGACCCTAATATGGTATTGGCTTGTTTTTATGTATTCTCATATGAATGCTTGGCTAGTTAGTTACTTGTTTGAGCTACTTGTTCCCTATGATTAGTACGTTCATTTTTTTTGAAATATGTTGAACAAACCTTGAACATAATTGAACTTATCCATTATACAAACCTTGTGTACCTACCTGTATTCTCAGGGTAAGGGCACAAGGTTGGGCGCCTTACTTGGGATATCAAGATAAGGCAGACCACGTCGATAATAAGGGTTGGATAATCTTGAGCACACTTACAGACGCTTCCAATGGGAAGTTGGTCAATGGCCATAATATGTTGTTGAGTATAATGGAAAATACACTTAAAACACACTTTGTATAAAAGATTGTTGTTAAATTTTGACACCTTATTCTACTTCTTTCTTATATGATGTTTCTAGCCAAGCAACTTTTATTATACTCTTAAACTATTTACATGCCTTTTCATAGCGTACTTAATGCTTTAGTATTAATATGTTTTGTTTATTGATTTTGTAGTTCTCAAATGAAGATTTGTTGTGCTCAAGACTCTAAGATCTCAAATGAAACACCAATGGGTATACATAAATCTAGAGAGGGGTACATGTATCTTTTCTCCTTTTTTTAATATCTTGTTATCTCTTATCTTTTTCTTATTTGTGGTTTTATTCATGTATATGTTATGTGATCCATTCTAGGGATGGATGCCTAGGTCCACTCACCTTTGGCTTTATAGCCATTAGAAGTGTGGACTTAGGGTAACAAATGGTTTCGTGATAGATTAGGTAGGCATCGCTCTAGATTTTCCAAGTCTATATTTCTAAATAGACTTCTATTAGTACACTTAGGTTCAAGGAGTGATGTACAATATAGGATAAGGGTATTTCACATTTCACTATCTCCATTTAAGCACTAAGCAAACCATTTGACCAATTGTACATGGAAGAGTACATCTAGTCTCTTTGCCTCTCACCTAGGTCTAGTGGAATGGAGAGATAAGGGGAAGGATGAAAAACTAGCTAGGTTCCTCAAGGAAACTTGGGATTTTCTTCATTAAAAAGCCCAAAATCACTAATTTCCCTATTTCATAGGTGATTACATACCTCAAACAACCATAGAAAGAGGTAGGGAAGTAGAACACACAAAAATATTGCACTATTTAAGAGATCATAGTTTGATGCACATATATTTTCCAACATAGTATCATAGTTACATATTTTTACCTCCAAACAGCCGACAAAGAAGATTTATTACTCATAGTTAGATAAATAACAAAAGAAATGGAGAGGCATGGTAGAAACTCCATGTGCATGGATTAAGGAGATCCACTCTTCACCTCCATCAGATCAAAGGTCCTCCTCCTCTAAGGGTGTGGAATGGCATGAAAAATGGAGGAGATATGCCCAAAACCCTAGAAAAGTGGGATTTTGGGGTGAAAGGTGGAAGGGAATGGGGTAGAATGAGTGGAAAGAAGTGGGTGGCAGTTGTTTAGATTTAGAGAAGTAAACTTAGACTCTCTCTTTTTTGTCCTCAAAACTCTTTTTCCTTATATTCTCACTTTTGTAAAGTGTTTGTACAAAACAAAAGGGGAAATAGGAGAACAAAAAGAAAACTTGTGGACCAGCACACATGCCACAAAGGTATAGGAAGTTAAGAATAAAAAATTGAAAACAACTATATGTGTAGAAATAAAGAATGAATCAATAACAAAACTGCATGGGAGACAAAAGTGTGCTCCCAAAGCCAGGCTCTCAAACTTCAGTGGACTCAGATCATAGATATATATCAGTGAACAATCAAACATGTCTATGGGTGTAAAAGACACAACCCAGGCTCCCAGAAGGCCAAGCATAACCTTGTTCTTCTCAGCCAAAGGACCACCAGAAGAGAAATAAATCAACACGAGTCAAGGTCAAAGACTAATAAATTGTTGTAGAACCTTCTTGCCAACTTTATCAGTAGAGAATTCCCTATCTTCATCAACTCTTGAGTTCCTTTCCCACCATGCATGATACAAGGAACTTAAGAGTAGGAACTTGTGCTCTTTCTTTGTACTTTAAAAACATCACCCTCAATTGCAAAACAAGAATCGATAATCCACAACTTTCTCAATCCAACTTCATATCTCTTTAATAAAAGAATAGTTAAATAGAAAATGATTAGAGGTTTCACATTCAAGTGTAAAGAAAGAATCTCAAAGGGCTAGAAAAACCCACTCTTCTCATATAGTATGAAGTAGGGAGTTTATCATGAATAATCTTCCACATTTTCATTTGGTATCTCTGAGGTAGATTACTCTTCCATTGCAAAGTAAAAATTTCTACAACAGAACCTGATTCTCAAATAGTATCCCAAACAACTTTCAAGGATAGAGACTTTCTATCATTAAAATATAAACAATGAGTCTCTTCACCTGTGATAGGAACATTCCTAAGAAATTTAGATAACTTCCTATTGTTTTTGTTATGAGGAAACATCCAACTATCTTTAACCAGAACAAAATTAACTTTATAATTAATAGAAAGGCCAAGTTTAAGATAGGCATCTTTCCCAATATGGTCCGATAAGACTTTATTATTTGAGACCCTAGGGTTAAGCCAAAGAAAATTATCATCTCCATTCCCAATATGGAACTGGACATAAGATAGAAGCTCAGATCCACTCCACAAATTTAGAAAACATCCAAGACATAGAAAAACTAATTTTGACTGACCAAAAAGAAGATTTAGCCAGATAACTTTCACTTACCCATTTGACCCATAAAGAGTCTTTTTCATTAGCAACATCCCAACCATTTAGAAGCAAATAGGCTTGAGATACTTTAGAAAACTTTATAATGCCAAGTACACCCTCCTTTTTACGCATAGTGGATTTTTTCCATTTCATAAGATGCAACTGAGATTTGTCTTCATTTTTTCCCAAAGAAAGTCCCGACAAAGTTTTTCAATAGCTTCCATGGTAGATTTTGGAATGGGGAAAGCATAACACCAATTCAAGTATAAGACACTTAGAGTAGATTGAATGAGATCCAACCTACCTGCCAATGATAAACTCTTCAACTTCCACCCCACCAATTTAATCTTAACTTTATTAATCAGAACAGTACAAGCAGTCTTGGAATTGTCCTTGTGACTAAAGGATCAACAAGATAAGAGGTTGGCAAGCTAAAAATCTTGAAGTTAAGGATCTCCATAATATCAATTTTACATGTAGTCTTACTAAAAATCACTTCACTTTTAGTCTTGTTAATTCTTAAAATAGGATGATCACCAAAAGTATCCAGAACTTTGATAATATAGCCTTTGCATTATCTAGTGTAGCTTCAAAGAAAATCATAAGGTCATCTGCAAAGACCAAATGTGATAAAGAAAAATAGTTACATGCTTTTATTGGAGCAAGAATACGATCATCTACAACTTGATTCATGAGTACAGTAAGCGCTTCCATGAGTATAACAAACAGATATGGAACCATCAAATCACCTTGTTGAATTCCATGAGCTATCTATAGGTTCACCATTAGAGAGCACTTGATGCGAGATAGAATTGAAAATACTTGAAACCCAATTTATTCAAATGGAGGGAAAACCCATCATATGAAGAATAGAAAATAGGAAATTCCAATTCACATTATTATAGGCCTTTGAAATGTCAGTTTTCAAATACTTTTATTGCCTAAAAAGGACCAATTAAAGTCATGAAAAAAATTCATTAGAGAGGAAAATAGAAACCTTAATGTTCCACCCTTTGATAAAATTTGATTGATTACTACTAATAATAAGAGGAAAAATGCTTTGTAATATGTTGTCCATGATTTTAGATATGACTTTATACAAAACATTACAAAGAGAGATAGGCTGCCAATTTTTTATATCTGAAGAGTCAAGCCCTTTAGGAATCAAAGTAATTTATGTATTATTTGACTCTTTAAGAAACTTTCCATTAGAAAATAAGTCCTTCACGGCCTTAGAGATATCCTACCCAAAATGGGCCAAGCTTTCTTAATGAAATAGGAATTAAAGCATCAAGTCCTGGCACTTTATCACTATTCAAAGATGTAATAGTATCATCAATCTCATTCTGAGTCACACTTCTGATAATGCTGATCTTATGTTCCTCATTGAGAGTAGGACCCGACCATTTAAAATCCTTAAGACCATCACATTTATTATTATAGTTAAACAAATCATCATAGTACTTCAGAACAAAATTTTATTTTCATTCACATCATAACTAACCTATCCATTGATATCCAAACATCTAATATGATTCCTTTGGCGTATGGTTTTAAGCGAGGAATAGAAAATCTTTGAATTATTGTCTCCTTTAGATAACCATTGTACCCTTGACTTTTGCCTTAATAAACCCTCTTCATCCTTTTCATCTTCAAAAAGAATCTTCTTAAGCTTCTTAGCATCACATTGGAGAACAAAATTCAAAGGGTCAAGATCAGCCTTAACTTGGGCTTGTATAGCATTATACTTAGCCACTTCCACATTGTCAAACAGATTACCCACACTAACACGATTCCATTCCTTCAATAGAGTTCTTAATCTTTGAAACTTTCTATACACTTTGAACATAGAAGTCCCTTCAACATCTTCCTCCCAGGCATTCTAAACCACATCAAGGAAACCATCCTTTGCACACCAAGAGTTAATGAAATGAAAGGGAGGTTTAATAATTCTCAGTTATCCAGTAGAGAACATAATACACACAATGATCACTAATGGTATTGGAAATAATCTCACTAGAAAAATCTTCAACCAAATTCAAAAATAGATCATTGTAAAAAACTCTATCAATCTTAGAAGTGATAAACCTGTCATCATCTTAGCGATTGTCCCATGAGGAAAAAGGCCCCTTTAAATCAAGCTCATAAAGACCATAGTTAAAGACCCAATCATTAAACTCATTCATAGATTTTCTTGTGGAAGGATTCTTACTAATTCCATCACTATCTCTATGAACATCATTAAAATCCCCCAAAGAGATCCAAGATAAACTATAACATTGGCAAGTAGATTCAAAAGTATCCCAAAGGCTTGATCGCTCACTATCATCATTATGTCCATAGACAACAGAAAGGAGAAACATAGTGCCATCAATTGAAACTCTACACAGAGCATGCTGGATTATTTTAGAAATCTTATCAATAGAGCATTCTCCTGGATTCCAAATGATAACAATTCTTCCCATGGCATGAGACTCAATATTAGAAATAAACTCACTATTAGGGAAATAGTTAGTCACAAACTCAGTTAAGTTCCTCTTCCTCAGTTTAGTTTCCTAAAAAATGAAGATACTACTTCCCACATTCCTCAACTTCTCCTGAACACTCTTCATTTTATTGCTAATGCCCCACACATTCTAGGAGGAGATTTTGAGAGATTGAATCATTTAATCACTTGGGCCATTAAGTTGTCAGCCTCAACACTTTCATCAATAGTATCCAAGTTATTTAAAGGAAAGAACATAAAGTTAATAACTCTCAGGGACTTACCCATCGTAGGTTTTGGGAAAACCACAGGAGGAGAACTCATCACCAGAGTCGACCTTGACTGAAAAATAGGTCCATTCACAAAAGATAGAGACATGTTGTAACGACCCCGCCTCCCGGTAACCCCCAATTAAGGGAGACCAAGAGGTCAGAGTCGTTATCCCAATAAACATGATCAAAGGTTCGACAAATAATCAATAATAATTACTAAATTCTACCAAAATAATACTGAAAAGCTAGAATAAAATAGACTTTGCATACCTTTTTTAAAAAAACTGGGATATCTAACTTCTATCCACAACTGGAGTCTACTCTAACTAATCCTCCTTGCACTTTGATTCTTATTTTCACCATGTGTCACTTTACTGTTTTCCCTTTTCAATATTGTACCTAAAATACTGACAAAGAAAATGTCAGTCAGCATAAATGAATATGCCGGTATGTGGGGACAACCAAAATTTCACATATGGCTAACAATCTAAATATCACAATCAAGTTAATTAACAAGCCAATTTACACTTTCAATGTGACATTCTCCACCGCTTTTGCCCTAACCATGGAATACCCTCCTTAGGGTTTCTCTTTTGCCATTGACTTAAGGCCACCTTCTCCATCCTGATATTGGTGCATGGGGTCACCTCTCATGGTTCCCATTAGTCATGCAATATCATAAGGCCACCTTCTCTATCCTGAGCTTGGTGCCTGGGGTCACCTCTCATGATGCCCATGGATCTTCCCTCTTGGGCTTGACTCATTGCATCTTACATCAGGGTGGCATGTAAATGTGAGAATACACACTTATATCTTAATTGTGATAATCATATTGACTTTATTATTTGCATATATGAACATCCAAATAGATGGGTTGCATTCAATTTGATTAAACACCTGAGAAATCTCCGTGAAACTAAAGCGGTTAATCATAAATAACCACATACTTGTCAGGATGATTTGTGACAGAAATAATCCAATCAATGTAAGAAATCCAATAGGCAAGCAAGCATACAAAGAGATCCTAAAATATGCATATAATTTCCTATCATAAATAATGTCATCAAGATCTATTAAACCTAGCTTGCTTCCTAGGGTTTCTCGTCCACTTTTAGGGTTTCCATTGCAGTTAGGGTTTTTCTTATACTTTTATCACTACAAACCCTAATTAGGCAAAATTGCTCTTAAACCCTAATGATTCTAACCTATTTCGTTCAATAGGATTAGGATCATCTTCCAACAACATATTATCACATATATCAAATTAAAAGTGATCTTTTTCTCTTTTACCCTAAATTAGGGTTTCTAAGTGCTTAATCATTCTTATTTGGTATAAAACCCTAAATCATGCAAGAAACATCTATATCAGGTTCAAGTTCATTATTTACTAACCAATAGGTTGCAAATACTCAATTTCAATAATTAAGTAATATGAACTCAACCAATATGCTCAAATAGGGTTTCTTAATCTAATACATATACACTTTTCATTATATTAACACAATTTTGCAAAAGGGAATAGTTTCAAGTTCTCAAACCAATTTTAATGTGTTCCTCATATTTTTCTAAGCAACTTTTGTATATAAACTTTTCTCATCGGAGTTTTCTATGAATTTCTATGATTTTTGTAAAGAGAAACACTTTTCTGGATCATCTATTATTTTAAGAAAAATGTAGGCTGTTGGATTGATGATCCACTGGACCACGCTGGATCCAACGATCCCCATCTACACGGCTCACCCGCGATCAAAATAACCAAAGGACAATACTGTCCTTACCTGAACTGAAGGTGTGGAGGGGCTTTTTGGTAAAAACACCGCCTATCTTCTTCTTCCTCGAGTCGAGCACAACCGCGAGCCCGCAGTCAACCTGGAGGTTGACTCCAAGGTTCCAACCACCAGCGAGCGTGACGAAGGTCCAGGAAGCTTTGTCTTCCTCTACCAAACTCGACTAGGCCCTCCATTGCTTACCACGACCACACTACGACCTCCTCCTACTCGTCGGACTCCAGTGAGGCTTTCTGAGAAGATGGGGGTGAAGGTCAGGGTAGAAGACGGAATTGGAAGCATGAAAACACTCCTCTCGGTCCGCCGCAAAGTTTAGGTTAGCAAGATAGCACGCTGGTACCCTCTCTCACCTTCCCCTATATACAGGGCCGAAGGTAGGGATCGGGTGAATTGGGAACTCTCCCAATCATCAACCAAACCCCTACAAAGTAGGGATGGTCCTCTTTGGACTTCTCTCCCGAGTTCAACAGTGCTATTCTCATGATCTAACTCCCTTTCCTTTTCCCGCAATGATCCTACTTTGGATAATCACAAGTCTGCCTGACGCAGACTCCTTGTGCCAAAAGGGATTCATCCTCGATCGTTGGATCGTGATCCAACGGTCCACATAAAACCCGAAATCCTAAATTATCTAGTTAAATTGTGACATCGATTTCTCAGGCAATTAATAACCACACTTTAGGTAATTTTGCAAATTGCATCACTCGGAAACCGTGCACTATTTTCCAACCAAATTTTAAGGGTTTCTCTCTCTCGCCTTTATCTACTTGCATGTCAAGTTTGAGTCCGAAATTCCAAAAGAAAATGACTATTTCTTCAAAGGCAAGTTACTCATTAATAAAATTCATTTAGTGGTTATTTTCTCGTTCCTCAAACCATTATCTTGCTATTTTGGACTCCTTGGAACCCAAGGAGCCCAAAAGGCATGATATCCACCTTTGGGGAATATTCCTTTGACTTCTAGAGGTTTCTACATCTTTCTTTTCTCCATTTCTTAATTATTCATTAACTAATTAGATTTCCTTTTTCTTTTCCTTATTATTGGGCCCAATAACCAATCAGGCCCACAAAGCAACCAACAAGGCTATTATAAATGAAATTCATACAATCCAATCAAATCACATCATTACTTATTCATATATCTTTATTAAAAGATTTCTTTTCAAGGATTTCTCTTTATCTTTTATTTCCTTTTTCCTCTTTTCCTATTTCTTTTATTAGAAATCACATATAAACGAAATTTACTCAATTGTGGCCATTAATGCCACTTTCTAGAGATTTCCATATATTTTCATTAATACTTTGCTTAATATTCATTATCTTGTATATTTTCTAATATTTGGACTTTTCTTCTTTTCTTCTCTTTTATATCCATTATTGGATTAATCTAATAATAGGAACCATGAAATTCCTATCAAAAGGGAGATTTGCAAGGAAATCCCTTCTTTGAAGCAAAGCATACAACCTTTTCAATTAAGTCCATATTCATAAAAACATTACATTTCAATTTTGAAAACACATGTAAAATTGAGGTTGTAACATCCTTCCCCTCTTATAGGAATTTTGCCCTCAAAATTCCATCAAACATACAAACAAGCAGGATAAGACTTCCTCATGTCCATCATGGCTCCCATGTGGATTTACCCTCTCCATGGTGCTTCCCAAGAACCTTCATCATATTATATTCTTACATCTGAGTTCTCTCTCACCTTGGTATCTTTTACCCTCCCAGGTGACTCAGGACATTTCAGCCTCTCTCTCGAAGCTTAATAGGTTCATGGTTCAATACATGGCTTGGGTATCTCACATAGTGCTCTAGATCGGACTCGTAGAACACATCATACATCATGTTATCCTGAGGGGTAACGCTACACACAAGCATCTCCACCAATCCATCTCGAATGGACCCATGTATCGGGGACTCAACTTTCTCAACTATAGCTCAGAGGGGTCGGATTTTCATATCACATATTCTCCCACAGTGTAATGCATGTCAGTCTTCTTTGCATCAGCTCACGACTCATGTCGCCCCTGGGCTCTCTTTCGGCCATCGCACGATCAAAGTGACTTTGTAACAACCCCGCCTCCCGGTAAACCCCAATTAAGGGAGACCCGAAGGTCAGAGACGTTATCCCAATTAACAAGATCAAATGTTCGACAAATAATCAATAATAATCATAAAATTCTAATAAACTATATTGAAAGCTGGAATAAAAAAAATTACATACCTTTTTCAAAACTTGGATATCTACTGCTATCCACATCTGGAGTCTATTCTAACTAATCCTCCTTTTTACTTCAATTCTTATTTAATTCCACATATGCCACTTTACTGTTTGTCCTTTTCAATCTTGCACCTAAAACGCCGACAAACAAAACGTCGATCAGCATATCGAAATATTCCGGTATGTGGGGACAACCAAAATTTCACAGATATAGCTAACAATCTAAATATCACAATCAAGTTAATTAACAAGCCAATTTACGCTTTCAATGTGACATTCTCCACCGCTTTTTCCCTAACCCTGGCATACCCCCTTTAGTGTTTCTCTTTTTCCATTGACTTAAGGCCACCTTCTCAATCTCGAGCTTGGTGCCTGGGGTCACCTCTCATGGTGCCCATTAGTCATGCAATAAAGACCACCTTCTCATTCCCGAGCTTGGTGTCTGGGGTCACCACTCATGGTTCCTATTGGTTTTCCCTCCTGGGCTTGACCTTTTGGCATCATCCATCAGGGTGTCATGTAGGTGTGAGAATACATACTTATTTTACAATTGTGATACTCATAGTGACTTTATAGTTTTCATTAGGCCTAATTATCATCTTTGGTTCCTTCCAGATTAACAACTCATAGTTCATTATGATCTAATTCACATATGAACTCTATTTATCATTAATTCCACCTTTATCCATTAGAAAACCCAAATTACCATATTAAGGGTATTTATCCACAATTAGGAACTTTTATACTCAAAATAGCTTAGAACCATCATATCTCATCTTATTCATGAATTTGAACAATTAAAGCCATTAAAAGTCACAATGACTAACATTAGGGTTTCAAGGCCCATTAAAGCTCATTCATGCACATGTAATTCTAAATTAAACCAATTACATGCAACGACCATCCTTTTAGATCTAATGTGTCCTTTTTATTAACAACATGTTAATATCAACTTTAAACATCCATATAACCCTTCCCAAATCATTAATCAATAAAGATTAGGGTTTTTCATTAGATAAACCATTAAAGATAGCATCTTTGCATACTTTTTGAATTTCAAGCAGAATTAGGCTTCAATTACATTTTCATTGCATTCCTTGCATTTTTCTGATAAAAAAGCACTACTTATTTGTATTTGTCGGCCAAAGAATCTATTTTTAGTGAATTATGCAAGATTCATCAATTTTCTTGAATATTCGATAGAGAAGGCTATTTACCAAATTTATTGGGTCGTTCGATTGATGGTCCACTGATCCACCTAAGGATCGGACGCCCTGCGTTGCTCACCCCCACTAGCCACTAACTTAGCCGGCTGAAACCCGATCTGTTGGATCTGCTCCGCAAGACCACAGTGGTCTTCCATCCCACGGCTACTGCTTTGCATCTTCTTCCTTCTTTCAAACCTAGCCCGTGGTGGCTCTGCGGTGGAGGCTCGTCGACCACACCTCTTCTCGTCATCTCAGGGCATGAGGGAGGTAGGGAATAGGCTGATCAAGCTCATCAGGGTGAGAGGAGTTGAGAGGGAGGGTTATATATAGGATTTTAATGCTCTTCTAGGGTTTCCCAAATCCCGTCATTTCCTACCTTTTAGGCAATTTGGGCGTTTGCTCTAGAAGCATCCAAAGCGCGAAGAACCTAGGTATAGGTTGCGTGGAATCCTCTCCCGAACTCAACCATGCACTTTCCTTATCCGCAGATATGAAGATTCACGAGTAAAATTGAGTGGAAAGATCCCACTGTTGCCAACCTGTTCCTAGTTCAGCTAGAACTAGAAAATAAGCAGCCCACATTGGATCAGGATCCAACAATCCTCATCACTCGCGCCTGAACAAAAAGAAAAGGCTGATTTCTATTTTAAGGAAAATCCTTTTCATTTTAGGATAATTTGGAAAAATCATAACTCTTAATCCATGAATCCATTTTATTCCAAATTTTGAGGGAATCTTATTAATGACTTAATCTACCCCTCTGCCAAAATTGGGATCATTATCTAAAAGAAAACATACCTTTTCATTAGGTGCAAGATATTACTCAATTATGTATATTTCTCACTTATTTTCTCTTTCCTTTTCTATTAAATTTTTATCTTGGATTCCTTGGATCCCAAGAAATCCCAAGATTTCAAATTTCCTTTTCAAGGATACTTATTACCCTTCTAGATGCATCTACATCCATTGTTTCTCATTACCTTACTTAATTCTCTTGTTAAAATATCTCTTTTTGAGGATTTCTCTTTATCTCTCTTTTTATTTTCCTTATTAGAATTCCTTCTAATATTGGAAACCTCATGGATACGAAAATCCACCAAGGATAACTCAATTATACCTCTTTCCATTTATTTTCCACATTTTATCTTTGTTTTCAATTTCTTTCTTAATAAAGAAATATTTAATTGATCTTTTCTTTTCTTGTTGCATTATCTTTGCACTTTGGACTCCTTGGAACCCAAGAGGCACGAAATCCACCTTTGGATTATATTCTTTTGCCTTCTAGAGGTTTCTACATTTTTCTTTTCTCCATTTCTTATTAATAATGGGGTTTCTTTTGTCTTATCCTTGTTATTGGGCCCAATAGCCAATAAAGCCCACAAAACAACCAACAAGGCTATTGTAAATGAAATCCTTTTATTCAAAACAAATTATATCATCATTTGTTCAAATATCTTTAATAGGAGAAATTACATTTCTAACCAAAAGAACCCAAAAAATTGGGGTTGTAACAGACTCCATCTGCATACACTGTGGTCTTTTTCTGACCTTCGTGAGGTCCCTTCACCGACATCATATTAATGAAGAGGTGACCGACACAACCTCCCTTATAGAGCATCTTACATCCCGATACTACCTATGGTGGATATCATCACAACTTTCATAGGACGAGAACTATCCCCATATATCACCCTGAATGAGCACACACACTCTCATCAGGCCCTCTAGTCTGGATCATGCTAACCATCAGTTAGGGGTGATAAGATGTACTAACATCGAGTTCTTCATGTATCTACTTCCACCTCATGGAAGTGAATCTTTAGGTCATACTCAAGAACCTTTAAACTCGCATCGTGGTGTAGTTGAACCATCTCTCTTACATGTAGTTCAATCAGATCTGTCTCCTGGAAGTACTCTCTCTTTCTCTTAGATCATGTCATCTGGGTAAGGCGATCTACCATAACCCATATTACATTCTGACCTTCCTCAGTCCAAGGGAGACTCACCACAACATCTTTAGTGATGAACTCCCATTCCCTCTCAAAGACTCTATATCCTCCATATCAACTCACTGGGTTACTGGTGTTTGTCCTTCACCTCCTGGCATGCATGGCGACAAGCCACATGCACTATGTATACCTTTTCATCTTAGGCATCCAACGTACTACTGCAACATACTATCTTGGTAGTACCACGGTGTATGATGAACTTAAAATCATGATCTCCTGTATGCCATGATTTCTCAAGGTTGATTCCTCAGAAACCCTAAAACACTCTAGTCATGGGTTTCATCACCTTCTTTTCCAGAGAAGTGCATCTGAGATTCTACAACTATTCTCCTATCATAACAAGCCCTAGGCTGGTTAACCAAGCAACTATTAACTCAATAAACATATCTCATTATATCTGAGGGTTAGCCCAACATATCTCACAAACTTAGGGTTCACCTAGCCATCTCTTCCAACCTTTCCACTAGCTAAACTAGGCAGCTATGTCTCAACAAGAGCATCCATTACCACCTTTCATCCTTATGTGATAGACAACAGTGAATACATAGACCTCCATGTTCCACTTATCATCTCATCTTGGACTTTAGGTCTATATTCATCAAGAAAACTCAAATCTCATCAAACTCAAACTTATATAACTCATAAATTCCATGCAGCTCATGATAAGAATGTCCTTATAAGATGACTACCTTAGATCTCTTGGTGTTTGTAAACCATCCACATATCGTACCCTCCACAAAGGTATGCTATTATCTCTATTCCCATACATCGTAGCAACGTTTCAGCTTACATCATCATTATCCTTAGTGTATGGCATGCATACTGCCCTATCTCTCACCCCCATAATGAGAGGAAATAAGCATTTGGCGGCTGTCCAAACATAGAATTCTTCCCGTTCCAAGAGTAGAGATGGTGCATCCCACATTGTCGGTACACCTTCCAATCTAAGTTGTAACATGCAACACATGTCTCCACATCATGAACATCTCAACATCAGGGTTACTTCCATGGAAAACTGGTCTCCAACACACTTGGGTTGTCACACAATCCTTAGTCATCTCCCCTAGGTCTGTAGGGTGCTGACACTTTTGAGGTCATCCCTCTTCCCTTATACATCCAGAGAGTGCCTTCCTCATCTACCCTTTGGGTCCCATGAGTTCATGAAGGTGATCAATCTCCTAACCCATGGCCCTCATACAATGATAGTTGTTACCTCCCTGCCCTATGGTCATGTGCAACTAGGGAATTAGGCAACTCCTACTCCCATCAGTCTTATCCCTACCTGCCCCTAGAATAGACTTAGGATTCTATCATAATACATATCCAGCTTGAAACCTTACCCAAGTCTCCATCATCTCTCTCGGCATTTGTGGTCTAACTTACATCCTTTCATAGGGATCAGAGCAACCTACCTACCTCGGTCAGGCCCCATACTGGTTACCTCCATGGTAACACATGCACTTAGTGATGGTTATCTATGGGTCTACAAATTCCTTCTCATACTATGTACTCTCCACTTAGCTTCTCAAGACTCTATGAGACCTCTTAAGGTTACCTCAAACCCAACAAAAGCTGATCCATACCCTAAAAAAGGGTCCCTCTCCTAGGATGGGCGGAAACTATCTCTTGATAGCAGCAAATGTCACAAACATCCTTATGTCTAGGGTTTACATCCACATGAGCATGTTTAACCCTATCAAGATACTAAGGCATGTAGCTAACAAGCATACCACTTACTAAACCATGCTAGGTCTCCATGATATGTCATACTTGTTCTCATTCCTCAACATTGGACCATCATCATACATGCCCATGTCACCATCCTATATGTGAGGGGTTCATCAAACATATACCTTAGTCTAAGGGGCTTCCTTTTCCTATAAACATGAGGAGTGACATGCTCCCACGCATAAGAAATCAAGCATTCGTGTGAGCATCAGGTGCACCAGGAACTACTTCTTCCCCTCTTTAGGTCTACGAACCCTAGGTTCTCTTTATGCATCAACTGTCTAACTGCATGCTCATATTTCCAACCATGAACCAAACATGTACGAGGTATATCATGCACGTCCTATAATCCTTCCACTTGAACAACACCTTCTAGGGTTTGGTTCCTCTAAAGACAGCCTAGATACCACAAGCCTCCAGGATCATGCACGAGACAACCGTAACCATCCACTTAGGTTGTACATATCAAACTTCTTAGGGTTCCTTATATCCCGGAGTCCAAGCTTCCAACCTTATTTCTTGGGCCCTTCTCTCTCATCCTAGAGCTAACCCCACAACCAACCTTACTGCTAGAGGTTCTCTCTCCATGAAGGTGGATCAAGATCTCATGCATACCCCTACATGGGTGAAACCTACATTTGCTCAAGATCATCCATAGCTCTTTATGCTTATCTCATAAGCTATCCAAAATGCCCTTCTGGACTAGGTTTTAACCTACTACCGGCACTACTGGCATACTCTCCTACATAGTTGCATGTTCTTCCATGTTCATATAAGCCCATAGGGTTTCTATATGGTCATCACTAACCTCTTTAATGAAGGAGTTATCCTTCACCCTAACATGCACGACCCTTCCCATGTTGGGTCACCTAAAAGTACTAGGTCATCCAACCTCACATGGCTCATACTATCATAGGAATCCAAAACCAAAAGCATGTCAACCCAAACACATGGTCGACCATGACATCCATCTCATCATGCCATCTCTCTCTAACCACCGCTTAGGGTTAGGTTTAGCATCATCCTCAGAGGATGCGCCAGGTCTCTACCTTTAATGGAGATCTCTGCCTCCAAGACCCGCTCTCTACTCATCCTCCTGACAAGAAGATCTAACCTCAAGTCTCTCCTGAGGGTATGACAACACGTCACACGACTTAAGCATGCAACTAATCTTTAGTCTATGCTTAAACTATTAAGCTTATGTCCATGACATCTTATTTACATGCTTTTCATTAATTTGGTGGAGGATTCCTTAATCTTATCATGCATACCCATTCCTCAAGAGGGTGAGGAAGAGAGAGAGAAAACCCTAAACCTTAGAATCTTAATAGAATTAGGGTTGAGAAGGGACAAAAATAGATGAGAGAGTCCTAAAGGTATCTTAGTTTGAGTTAGATCCTAAGACATTGGCCAGGAAGTCACATAGATCCGGGAGTCCTCGTATTTTGACTAGTGGTGTAGAGGAAAATATTGTCAGACCCCGGACGTGATCCTTTTCTAGACACCTCTATCTTTCAGAAAATCCTCTAATAACTCCCCCGGTTCTATTGAATTTGTAAAATTTAATAATTACTAAAGATTAAATGAGGAACCAACACACTGATACCAAATGTAACGACTTGCCTCCCGGTAACCCCCAATTAAGGGAGACCACGAGGTCAGAGTCGTTATCCCAATAAAAATTATCAAATGTTCGACAAATAATCAATAATAATTACTAAATTCTACCAAAACTATACTGAAAAATTGGAATAAAATAGACTTTGCATACCTTTTTTTCAAAAACTAGGATATCTAACTACTATTCACAACTGGAGTCTACTCTAACAATCCTCCTTGCACTTTGATTCTTATTTTCACCATGTGTCACTTTACTATTTTCCCTTTTCAATATTGTACCTAAAACACCGACAAACAAAACGTTGGTTAGCATAAATGAATATGCCGGTATGTGGGGACAACCAAAATTTCACATATATGGCTAACAATCTAAATATCACAATCAAGTTAATTATGTTGGCTAAATTGGACATTATTATAAATCCCTTTGTTTTTATGATGACAAACATTTCTTTCTTGTGGTTTTAACTTGCTATTTGAAGTGTTTCAGGGAAAAGCATATAAGATGGTGGATAGTGAAGACTTCGAAGATCAATTTGCTAAAATTACTTTATTTTCATGATTGTACTCAAATGTAAAAACTTGTACAAGTTTATAATGTACAAGTACTTAGATATCATGTAAATCAAGCGTTTAGATCTTCCCATCCACACACAACACTTAGATAATTCATCCCTAAGTGAACATCACAAATGCAAATTCATTTCTTACACTTAGCATATGAGTTAAAGTTTTGAAACAGAGTTTGTCTCGATCGACACACTTATCGACCGAGATACTCTCGGTCGAACATTTTCTCGACCGAGAAACTCCCAAGTCTAAAGAACGAACATCTTTCCATAACCTGCTCAAAGCAATCACAAAGAAAGGCTTGGTCGAACTTTACTTCGACCGAGATAGTGTATCGGGCAGGTTCTATAGCCGTTAGACTTAGTTATATAACTGTTAGAGTTTGTGGAAAAAGTGGTTGGGAGTTGAGTTTAACGTTGCTCTAGACTCACCCTCGTTCGACAATTTCCTCGACTGAGAGACACTCGGTCGACAAACTTCTCGACCGAGAAGGTGTCTGTCTGTACTTTTCAGAAGTAATTAACTAGTCGTTACTAATGTAATTAGTGGATACCTAAAAACTAGTTAAGCACTAAGAACCCCCTAGAAAGTGTCAAGAATGTCCCTAAACACTAGTAGGCCATTCCAATAAATAGGACATACCTTAGGACACCTAAACTCACTTGAATACACAACTTGCATACACAATTACACTTGAGATTACACTTGCAATCTATTTTCCTTGAGCTCTACACTAGTGTCTTATAGGCTGATATCTCCTATCCACTATACGGGATAAGTTGGGATCTATGGAGAATGGTCTCAAATGTATATACTCTTCCTCAAATGGAGTATGCTACATGGGATACTAATACGGTAAAGCTAGCCCAATTGAATGCAAAGGTTGTAAGTATTCTTTATTGTTTAATTTCCATAGGTGAGTTGAATAGGATATCAAATGTGAAACTGCATATGAAATATGCCATAGACTCTCTATTACTTATGAAGGAACTGTTCAAGTAAAGAATTCTAAAATTGGTATGCTTAAAAAAAAGTTTGAACAGTTTCGTATGGAATCATATGAGTCTATTAGTGAAATGTATGCAAAGTTTTCTTCTATTATTAATGGGTTGAATGCCTTAGGTAAAACAATTAGTGAAGAGGATCAAGTGTCAAAAATTCTTAGGCCTCTTCCTCCCAAGTACAATCCTAAAGTGACGACAATTGAAGAAGCCAATGACCTCACCCGGCTAAGGATGGAACAACTCATTGGCAACTTAAAAGCACATGAGGCAACCTTGGAGGAGGAAGAAAGATGAGAGCATGAACTTCAACAAGTGAAAAAGAAGGACATTGCATTCAAAGCATCAACCAAGATTACTCATGACACAAGTGAAGATGATAGTGAAGAAGAAACTCTCATTGTAAACGGTAAGCAATATAGAAGTTTTAAAAGTAATAAAACTTCTAGTGTTTCTTCTTCCAGGTGCTTTGAATGTGGTAAAAAGGGACACTTAAAAGGTGATTGTCCCAAACTTAAGAAGGGAAAGAAATCATCTCACAAGAAGAAAGAGAAAGCCTACAAAGCTGCATGGGATGATTCAAGTGATGATAGTGAAGATGGAGAAAAAGAAGTAGAGTGTCTTATTTCTACAAAAAAATGATGAAGAAGAAGAGGTAAGCCTTTTTTATTTTCCAAAAGAAGATCTAATTACTAGTCTTCAAGATACACATGAGAAATATGTTGATTGCAAAAAGAAACCAAATAAAGCTACTAAAACTAATGAGGATTTGTATGCTAAATTAAATAATCTTTCTTTTCAAAAGGACAATATTGTTTCTGAAAACCTTACCTTGAAATCATCTTTAAATGGCAATATAAAGTTGCTTACTTTAGAAACAAATCATGATCTTCTTTCTCAAGAAAAGGTTGATTTGCTTGTAAAACTGCATAATTTTTAGACTCAACCTATCCTATGTAATCATCTAGATTATGATGATATTGTTAAGGAAATAGATGATTTATCATTTAATCTAGATCAAGAAAAGATAGATATCAAAAAGAAAATGGATGAGATTGCTAAATTACAAAGATAAATTAGTAGCTTGAGAAACAATGATATTCTTGATAAAATTCTACAAGATTATTCTGGTCAGATTGGAAGAAGAGGACTAGGTTATAAGCCCAAAGGTAAATCTTTTCAAAAATCTAAAATGAGAAGGACACAAGTGCCCAAGACTAAAGTTATGTATGTGCCTAAAGCCAATCCAGCTAAGAAGAGAACTGAAATTGATTCTATATGTTGTCATTACTGTTTACGTCTTGAACATTATTCATTCTCTTGCCCATACAAGAAAAAGGATGTTGATCTAGTTTGGGTTCTTAAAACTTAGAGATTTTAAATTTGATTAGTTGATATTTGACCTAAAACATTACTTTGATATTCAAATGTCTTATCTCAACTAAACTGAGCATTAACTTGCATAATTCTATAAAACTGATCTATGTTTTACTTGAAAAAAAAACTACTGAAAATAGTACAAAAACAGTCTCGGTCGAGAAAGTTGTCGACCGAGACACTGTCGGTCGAGAAATAGTTTGACTGAGCAGGTTACTATTTTTAATCCTGCAAAAACCTGATAAAACCTGTAAAAATAGCAAGAAACTCAGTCGAGAAAATCTTTGACCGAGATATATTCGGTCAAGAAATAGTTTGACCGACTCAAGCCCTGTTGAACCTGTTTGATTAATTCCATTTGCTATCAATATACCTAACTAAGATTATTAGTAGGATTAATGGAAACCTTTTGAAGAAAAGAACTTTGATACAAATTTGTCAAATCAAAACATATTGATAGTCTTGCATCATAAAATTGTGAGATAATGTATATGATGTTCTTACTCAAAATTACTGCAAATAATGTTGCTTACAAAGATTAATGATGCTGATTGAAAATCTATATTCTTATTGCAATTGGACATGCTTTATGAGTCTTTAGAACTATTGCAAGCTCACATACTATCAAAAGTTTGGTTAAATATGATCTTTCACATGGTTTGCCTAAAATATTCCTTGGTCAATTTGAAACTTATGAACCATGTGCCTTAAGAAAACTTTATTGAAACCTATGAATTTAATTCTATTGGATTGAATAAATATTTCTCTTGTCATCAAGATGATTATAGTAGTTAAGATCATTGCATATATAGATGATGCTATAAAATTGAAAATTCCATTATTGCATTAAGGTAAATCTCTATGGCACAAATGCATCTTGACATATTATGATTATCTTGTGCTTAGATTATGGAAAAAGATATCATCTCTGTGATGCATGAATATCTTCACTATGGACTTCAAGTTTTATGTTTTACATATAAAATCTTCTATGAAGAAAAAGGCAAACAATATTATTTATCTTACTTAGAACAAGAATATTAATGTTTTATCTAATTGTTTGTTCTAAGAGCAAAAATGTTACAAGTCATATGAATTTGCTTCAAGTCATTAAATACTATAAGAATCAAACTTGTTTTTAAGGTACAATTTGTTTATACATAAAGGCTTAATATTCAATCAAATGTATTATTGTGAATGCTTAAATTGGAAATCTACATAAATTGCCTCTCGGTCGAAATAAAAATCAACTGAGGGGCGCCCAGGTCGAAGTCAAGGTCGACCTAAAATAAGCTTGACAAAATGCTTAATTGTAAATCATTTCCTTGAACTCAATCTTAGTATATTGAAAACAAGATTTTAGTGCATAGCTCTCATAAAAGGTTAACTTATTATGATCCAATGCTTATTGTGACCTTAGAATCCAAAAATTATCTTGATTATAAGATTAAGGGGGGGCTCCCAAAAACTATCTTGACTATAAGATTAAGAACGAGTTCACAAAACTTTATAAACATCATAAAGAAAATTTGAAACTAGTTATGACCTTAGTATCTTTAAAGTAATATTGGTTATGAAAATAAAGGAGTCTACAATATTTATGAATATAATATCCTTAATGGAATTCTCTAAACAAATTAGGGCTTAACATTCTGTGTATTTGGTTAGAGATACATTCACTGCTAAGCTTAAAAGAATCTCATATCATTTCAGGGCTTAACATCCCTTGTAAAATGGATGAGAAATCAAAACACATATGCCATGAATCTAAAAGGATCTTATATCATTTCAAGGATTAACATCCTTTGCAAATGATTGAGAAATAAATTATGGCAAAATTTGACATAAAAATAAGTGGTTTGCATTGAGTATAAAATTATCAAATTAAGGGGGAGAAATAAAAGTTATAATTAATGTTTAGCGTGGTTATCTTTTTGAAATGACAAAGGGGGAGCATCAAAGCATAAAATGAAGGGGGAATAATAAAAGTCTTGGTTATTTTGGATATCTTTTTGAAATGACAAAGGGGGAGAAACAATATAAATCAAAAGAAAAAGAGTTTCATAATCTCTTGGTTTTAAAAATGATATTTTTTTAACAAGAGAATACATGCAAAGGAAATTTCAGGTATGAAACTTATATGATTTACATTACTTTTATTTATATTGGAAATGTTTGCCATCTTCAAAAAGGGGGAGATTGTTGGATAAATTGGACATTATTATAAATCTCTTTATTTTGATGATGATAAACATTTCTTTCTTGTGGTTTTAACTTGCTATTTGAAGTGTTTCACGGACAAGCATATAAGATAGTGGATAGCGAAGACTTGGAAGATCAATTTGCTAAAATTGCTTTATTTTCATGATTGTAATCAAATATAAAAACGTGTACAAGTTTATAATGTACAAGTACTTAGATATCATGTAAATCAAGCATTTAGATCTTCCCATCCACACACAACACTTAGATAAGTCATCCCTAAGTGAACATCACAAATGCACATTCATTTCTTACACGTAGCATATGAATTAAAGTTTTGAAATAGAGTTTGTCTCGGTCGACACACTTATCGACCGAGATACTCTCGGTCAAACATTTTCATGATCGAGAAACTCCCAAGTCTAAAGAATGAACATCTTTCCATAACCTGCTAAAAGCAATCACAGAGAAAGGCTCGGTCGAACTTTACTTCGACCGAGACATTGTCTCAAGTAGGTTCTATAGTTGTTAGACTTAGTATATAACCGTTAGAGTTCGTGGAAAAAGTGGTTGGGAGTTGAGTTGAACGTTGCTCTGAACTCATCCTCGGTTGACAATTTCCTTGACCGAGAGACACTCGGTCGACAAACTTCTCGACCGAGAAGGTGTCTGTCTGCACTTTTCAGAAGTAATTAACTAGCTGTTACTAATGCAATTAGTGGATACCTAACGGCTAGTTAAGCACTAAGAACCCCCTAGAAAGTGTCTAGAACGTCCATAAGCACTAGTAGGTCATTCCTATAAATAGGACATGCCTTAGGACACCTAAACTCACTTGAGTACACAACTTGCATAGGACACCTAAACCCACTTGAGTACACAACTTGCATACACAATTACACTTGAGACTCAATCCTTATGAGAAAACAAGTTGAGCTACACTTGCAATATGTTTTCCTTGAGCTCTACACTAGTGTCCTATAGGCTGATATCTCCTATCCACTATACATCCACGTCCATCCACTTTGGTTAGGAGATCAAACGCTTGATATAGGATCAAAGCGCTATACTCAATTGGTAATGTTGTTTCCTTCTTCCAATCTTGTTCCTTTTATTATGTTTTGTTCTCCTTTGCTACTCCTAGGTTGGAGGCTATGGAAAGGAGGTTGTTGGAGCTTCTTTGGTGGTGAAGGTAGCTCGGCAGACTTAAGATTACTTCCAGAAGGTTGTCTCAATGGGAAGCTACTTCAAGAGGAAGGCTACTTCAAGGGGGAGCTTGGAGTTACTTCAAGGAAGGCTGCTTCAAGGTTGGTGAGACTACTTCTAGGTGAAGGCTATCCTAAGGGTGAAGGTATTTGTATCTTATGTAACATCCTTGTGAGGTAATAAAATACAAGTGCTTTCAAAATCCCAATTGGAAATAATTGAGTAGTGGACTGACTCCCTTAGTATTTTCTAAGGTTGGAACCACTCTAAACATTGTGTCTCCTTCTCCAAATTTCAATTGTGGTTTTTGGGTTGAATTAATTTTTAAAATCAGTATAAAACCCTATTCACCCCCTAGTGTTTTTCAAATTAACAAGCCAATTTACGCTTTCAATGTGACATTCTCCACCGCTTTTACCCTAACCCTGGAATACCCTCCTTAGGGTTTCTCTTTTGCCATTGACTTAAGGCCACCTTCTCCATCCTGATCTTGGTGCCTGGGGTCACCTCTCATGGTGCCCATTAGTCATGTAATATCATAAGGCCACCTTCTCTATCTTGAGCTTAGTGTCTGGGGCCACCTCTCATGGTGCCCATGGGTATTCCCTCTTGGGTTTGACCTCATTGCATCTTACATCAGGGTGGCATGTAGGTACGAGAATACACACTTATATCTTAATTGTGATAATCATATTGATTTTATGATTTGCATATATGAACATCCAAACAGATAGGTTGCATTCAATTCGATTAAACACCCGAGAAAATCTGGGAAACTAATGCGGTTAACCATAAATAACCATATACCTATCAGGCTGATTTGGGACAGAAATAATCCAATTAATGTAAGAAATCCAACAGGCAAGCAAGCACACAAAGAGATCCTAAAATATGCATATAGTTTCCTATCATAAATCATGTCATCAAGATCTATTATACCTAGCTTGCTTCCTAGGGTTTCTAGTCCACTTTTAGGGTTTCCATTGTAGTTAGGGTTTTTCTTATACTTTTATCACTACAAACCCTAGTTAGGAAAAATTGCTCTTAAACCCTAATGATTCTAACCTATTTCATTCAACAGGATTAGGATCTTCTTCTAACAACATATTATCACATATATCAAATTAAAAGTGATCTTTTTCTCTTTTACCCTAAATTAGGGTTTCCAAGTGCTTAATTATTCTTATTTGGTATAAAACCCTAAATCATGCAAGAAATATCTAGATCGGGTTCAAGTTCATTATTAACTAACCAACATGTTGCAAATACTCAATTTCAATAATTAAGTAACATGAACTCAACCAATATGGTCAAATAGGGTTTCTTAATCTAATACATATGCACTTTTCATTAGATTAACATACTTTTGTGAAAGGGAACAGTTTTAGGTTCTCAAACCAATTTTAATGTGAACCTCATATTTTTCTAAGCAATTTTCATATATAAACTTTTCTCATCGGAGTTTTCTACAAATTTCTATGATTTTTGCAAAGAGAAACACTTGTATGGATCATCTACTATTTTAAGAAAAATGTAGGTCGTTGGATTCATGATCCACTGGACCACACTGGATCCAACGATCCCCAACTACGTGGCTCACCCACAATCAAAATAACCAAAGGACAATACTGTCCTTACCTGAACTGAAGGCGCGGAGGGGCTTTTTGGTAAAAATGTCACCTATCTTCTTGTTCCTCACGCCGAGCACATCAGTGAGCCCGTTGTCAACCTGGAGGTTGACTCTGAGGTTCCAACCACCAGCGAGCACGACAAAGGTCCAAGAAGCTCTGTCTTCCTTCATCAAACTTGACTAGGCCCTCAATTGCTTGCCACGACCATGCTACGACCTCCTCCTACTCGCTGGACTCCGGCGAGGCTTTCTAAGAAGATGGGGGTGTAGGTCAGGGTAGAAGACGGAATTAGAAGCACGAAAACACTCCTCTTGGTCCGCCACAGATTTTAGGTTAGCAACATAGCACGTCGGTACCCTCTCTCACCTTCCCATATATATAGGGTTGAAGGTAGGGATCTGTTGAATTGAGAACTCTCCCAATCATCGACCAAACCCCTACAAAGTAGGAATGGTCCTCTTTGGACTTCTCTCCTGAGTTCAACGGTGCTATTCTCACGATCTAACTACCTTTCCTTTTCCCATAATGATCCTACTTTGGATCATCACAAGTCTTCCTGACGCAGACTCCTTGCGCCAAAAGGGATTCATCCCCGATCGTTGGATCATGATCCAATGGTCCACATAAAACCTGAAATCCTGAATTATCCAGTTAAATTGTGACATCAATTTCTTAGACAATTAATAACCACACTTTAGGTAATTTTGCAAATTGCATAGCTCGAAAACTGTGCACTATTTTCCAACCAAATTTTAAGGGTTTCTCTCTCTCGCCTTTATCTACTTGCATGTCAAGTTTGAGTGTGAAATTCCAAAAGAAAAGGACTATTTCTTCAAAGTCAAGTTACTCATTAATAAAATTCATTTAGGGGTTATTTTCTCTTTACTTAAACCATTATCTCGCTATTTTAGACTCCTTGGAACCCAAGGAACCCAAAAGGCACGATATCCACCTCTGGGGAATATTCCTTTGCCTTCTAAAGGTTTCTACATCTTTCTTTTCTCCATTTCTTAATTATTCATTTACTAATTAGATTTCCTTTTTCTTTTCCTTATTATTGGGCCCAATAGCCAATAAGGCCCACAAAGCAACCAACAAGGCTATTATAAATGAAATTCATACAATCCAATCAAATCACATAATTACTTATTCATATATCTTTATTAAAAGATTTCTTTTCAAGGATTTCTTTTTATCTTTTATTTCCTTTTTCCTCTTTTCCTATTTATTTTATTAGAAATCACATGTAAATGAAATTTACTCAATTGCGGCCATTAATGCCACTTTCTAGATATTTCCATATATTTTCATCAATATTGTGCTTAATATTCAATATCTTGTATATTTTCTAATATTTGGACTTTTCTTCTCTTTTATATCCATTATTGGATTAATCTAATAATAGGAACCACGAAATTCCTATCAAAAGGGAGATTTGCAAGGAAATCCCTTCTTTGAAGCAAAGCATACAACCTTTTCAATTAAGTCCATATTCATAAAAACATTACATTTCAATTTTGAAAACACATGTAAAATTGAGGTTGTAACACATGTCATGGAAAACTTGAACTAGAGTTGATGGGATGGACCTTGAACTTAAATAAGCATTAGTATCCAAACCAGAAGTATTTTCAGTAAGGTCAAAAGACCCAGGCATAGACTAACAGCTACCAGTGCCATTGAGAACAAAGGATGGATCTTCTTGTTGAATGTGAGCCTTTTTAGGTGAACTTTGAGAAATAGGGAAACATAGAACTTCATCCTGAATAGCTTACATCTTTTCCAAACACATATAAGCCATTCATACTCAATTGATATACAATATACTTTACCATCATCACCTCGCAATTTGATAAAGGATGGAAAACTGGATGTCGAGCTGAATAAAACTCGGGCCCATTCATAATCTAGAAAGTTGCAATTCTTCATATGTACTAATAGGATGTCCCAGAAATGATGCAATGCGTTCAAACATCTTGGCATCCTAAAGTTCTAATGAAAGGTCAAATAATCTAATCCATATCAGAACACTCTTAAGACCAATTTTAGAAATAGGGTAACTTGGTCTCCATTTCATTAGAACCAAAGGAAAATGTTTCACAAACCAAGGCCCTTCTCCATAGAAAACTTCATATCATGGGGATCTGAAAATCTGGAAATAAACAAATCATTTGCCCTTGGAATCACCTCAAATTTTTTTTCCAGATCCTACACATTTAGAAGGTGTTGATGAAGCAACACAAAATATGGAGAGAAATCAACAACATATCCAATAAGGCAGAAACTCCATCGAGCCACATTCTCTGAGACTTTAGCTCTTGGGAATATAATACGACCCTCTATAATAGTAATCTCAGTATGGGATAGAGTCTAGCAGGCTTTCTTGAGACTTGATAGATTTTAAACCAATCTGTAGGTGAGTCTAGAATAGTCATGGAATCATCTTCTAAGTTTTTGCCTTCCCAAATCTAAAGTTTTTCCCATTAAGGCACCCCACTATGCTTCATTACTTTGTTTGTTGCCTTACCAGTCGCCACACAAGAGGGTACCATCATGCTTGGGATATCCAATTATCTCCCAGCCACCACTAATTTATATATATGGTAGGATTAGGTGTGGGAGAAGTGTTATAATAATATGTAGGTGTCATTGGGGTTAGGTGGTAAACGGATCAGGGTGGATGAGGGTAAGAATGACCTTAGTGGAAAGAAATAGTGGTGGTATGAAGACAAAAATGTCTGATGAATTTCAGGTGAAATGAAGTGGGTTAGAACAGTTGTGGTGGGCACCACGGTCATGGTGGATCCAAGGTAGCATGACCGTGGAGGGTGCCACAGTCATGATGGAGGAGGTTGGCAGGAGTTTTTGGGGGTGTTGGTGGCACAACCATATTGAATGGCATATCCATGTTGGTGGATGGGAACCACTGTCATGGTGGTGACAAAGGCCATGGTGGTTGGGTGTTGGGTCATGCTTGGAACTAAATCAATTTTTTATTTTCATTCTAGTAGCACACCCTAGTGAAGTAACATGGCCATTTTGGTGTCTTTATCTTGTACTTTGATCTTTGAAGTGTTCTTCCATGGTGCTCCTTTATTCAACTTGTTCCTTGGTCACTTGGGGGTAGTTTGGGGTATCTGTAGGGCTCACTTAGACTCCTCCATGGATGGGAAAGTCATATATTCCTCCTTCTTATCTCATTTACATCAATAATTGTTAATGTACCTAAAAAACCATGCAAGATAGATCATAAGTGAATTTCTCATAAAATTATATTTATTAGGATATAGAATACATTCTACATGTCTTTTTGGGAGTAAGGGACAAAATACCACAAGATGGAGACTCAAACCAGGGCTCCACATCTACTAGATTTGAAGAAACTCGTTAAAACAATATGATTCTAGAAGGTTTGAATTACCAAGTGGGACGTGCCTTAGTACCACAACTTCCACTAACTTTTCAACAAATGGTGGATAAGGACGTTGTTTTTTAAGATTATCCTAGACATCAATCCTTGTCACAACCCTAACAAATGAAAGGATCCTAGTGAATAGAAAAGACTTTCTAGGTGAAATCACTATCACCTACACCACCTCCCTGGGATAGTGCTTTGTGGGAAGCCTTGCTACCTGAAGATCTATCTAGAACCCATTTACCACTAATGCGACTAGGTTGGACATATACAACTATATTTTCCCCAGCTTCAGTTTGACCCCTACCCTAGCTCAAGTTGTCATGCAACAGTAGTCGTACCACTCACCCAAAAACAACAATGATCAATAGATTCAAAGACCCCCAATTGAGGGCACAAATGACTTGCCTATGATATGAATGTTGTGATTGAGGATGGAGCCAATGAAGGTACCATGTACCTAACCCACATCATATATCTAAGACTTATCTATATGAGCATGCCCACAAGTAATACCCTAGGTTATAAGTAGATAGTGGTATACGGTAAAATCTTATGATAGAGTATATGCAATGATGTATTATTGTGAAGAACTTGGTGGCTTGGTTCCTGTATTAATTTTGGATCCATATTTAGATTTTCATCGACAAGTTTTCACATTAAAGTAGTTTTTATTACTATCATACTATATATACAAATAATTAGATTTTATTGATGTTTTCTTGAACCAAGTCACCACTCAATGAAGCTAAATCTTTTGAAGAGATTCTTAGATAAGATTCACTGGATTGGTTATATGGAAACCTAACCTTAGAATTACATGTGGTGTTGTAGAAGAGAAGAAACTTCATATATGTATGAATTGTCTATGTACCCAGTGCTATCATGAGGTCATTACTTGGTTGTAGTTTGGTTCTTTGTATGTTAGAGACTGATACTCCTTGAATATATATCTTAAGTTAGGACAGTGTGATCTTAACAATCTGGGCACCTATAGGATACTTACCTTGACTCATATAATTACTCCTTCTATATGACAAAATGAACCAACTACACTAATTTCGTCATAATGAAAATGAATGGGATATTATGGGCTAGATTGAAACTGGTTTATCAGTTTAGGGTTTGGAAGGTTGGATTTGGGGATGTCCTTTTTAAAGAGTGTAGTATTGTAACATACCCATATCTAGGTCATGTTACCATCTCTCCCTTTACATGTTCCCTTTCCTTTCATAATATTAAGTTCTTCTTTACCTTCTTTAGAATATATCAGTGTGAATTGGAGTTTTGAAAAATATAATGGGATATTTTCCTATCTATAGGAGGAAAAATCCTCTCCTATATAGAGGAAAGGAGGAAAGTAAAAGGGAAGAAAACATAACCCTAATGGTCCAAGACAATTAGTTCCATATGCAATAATAAAGTAAATAGCAATAATTCTAACACTCCCCTTCAAACTGGAGTATGGATGAAATGCATATCCAGTTTGAACTTACAAGACTTCATTAGATGATATGACAATATAAAATAAAAATATCACTCCCCATGTAAGGTTTTCACTCCCCCTTGAACATGACTCTCCAAAAATGATTTTAAAATACTCGATCTTTGGAGAAGGTTTTGAAGTGAATCTAGAATGAAGGACATCTAATAAATGGAATCCAAATCTCACAGTAAAAATCCACCACTATAAATCTAGAGCAATTGATGAAGAACACCATGGATACACCATCTTTAGTGGAGAGGAATGTGTGAGTGGTATAAGCACATAGAACACATCCCATGAGCATAGCATGCAATAGACATAGAGGAACAATGTTGATGTAGAAACGTATGTATCCTCAAATTGTTTGAGAAGTGTAGTCAACCGGAATTGGTGCAGAAGACCACAAACATGCATAATGTGGCACAAACACAAACTAGACAACATGTTGAAAACTACCATACTAGTTCCATGAATTTGGTTCATGAACCTTGGGGGCTTGATAGGAATGAAGGGCACCATCATGGATAAACCCAAGAAGATCAATATAAGGGCCATGTTAGTAGATGGTACTTGGAGAATACATGAAATTAGCTCGGTGAAGATAAAAATCTGGATGAAATCCTTGCATAAATAGAATTCAGATTCTATAAATTGATGATATTGTGTATAAGCAACTATTTGTCTCATGAGAATGTAGAGAGAATGATCAACTGAAACATTATTAACACGAGAGGGAACAAAAGGTTGGAGTAGGCACAACAAGCTCTGTATAACATACATAATGCAGTACAGATGCAAAAAGCTTTGTCTCAACATTGTAATTAAATGTATGAAAGTGGTATGTAACTGGAATAAGGAAGCACATATAGCCAACCTACGTCCATATCATGAGACAAACATGGAGAAGCACAATTTATTTGGGAAAGATATGTCACTGATGGACTAGAAGTATGATTCTTAGTGAGAATGAAGTGCCACAAAGACATAATAAAGAACAAGAAGATCCATAAAGATTAGAATATCCTGGACTAATACATATAATCTCTCATACTCTTTCTCCTCATACTCTCTTTCCTCTATTTCCCCCTCCCTCACACCAATTATGAAGTGATTGAGTAGTTGAAGCGGAAAAGAAAAAATACCCCTCTACATGTGGAATTGATGCACACGAGGGATTGAAGGGGGAGTTTCAATGGAGAAGAATGCGTGAGAAAAAATATGCCCATTTTTTGTGCTTTATAAACTAGCACAACTTCTTTTGTTTCTTATTTTCTTATCTTTTTTGTTGTTGATTTGTTCTCATTTCCTTTATTAAATTTAGTTTGTTTTCTTTTTTAATCCTTCTCATTTCATTTAATTTCAAGTTGTCAACTACCATTCCAACTATTTTCTTTACCAATTAAAAAAATAGACATTTTACATTCTATTTCATATTTTTGGCTTACTAACCCCATTGACATGGACAAATTATATTTAGTTGAAGGGGAGAACAATCATTTTGTTTGATGGAAAGAAGCTTCTTGGAAACGAGCTTGGTCAATGTTAGCTGTAAAAAACAATATTACAAGGTTGTTGGTAGGAGGTTTTGATAAAAAGAAAAAACAATGGATGATGGTTCACTTAGGAAATGAGAAAAAAAAATGTTCACTAGTAATGGTGACATTAAAAAGGTAAAAAAAGTAGAGACTTTGACTAGACAAATAATGATGACACAAAGTGAACCAGATCAAAAAGAATAAATCAACTAATGTTGGTATTGGAGAATGAAATTAGAAAATTAAACTGTAGACTGAAAGGAAGATTCCCTTGGCGTGGTGGGTTGTTGGAGAACGTTTCTCACACACCAATGCAAGGAGGATGCCATGGAAAAATGACTAGATAAATAAGACTCGGGGGAGGAAAATAAATATTAATGACAGACAGGATGGAAAATGAAGGTCTAGGGATAAAAATATTGGATCTTCATGGAATAAGAAGACAACAAATGATAATGGAGGCCAATATGATGCTTGGTGGGCAGCCAAGCCAAGAAGAGACAATGGTCGCCCACAAGCGTAGGCCCTGTCTTTTTATGGCTAGGTTAAGATCAATGATATCATACCATGTGGAAAATAAGATGGGATGGTAATGTGATATTTTCTTATTGATTGGAGGCGGACTCCTCTCCTACATATAGGAAAAGAGGAAATTACAAGGAAGGCAAACTTAACCCTAACTGGCCAGGACATTTGGCCCATATTTCATAATAAGTTAAAAAATAATAATTCTATCAAGAGTCAAATAACGTCATGTAACTATAAATAACCTCTTATATGATGTTTAGGATAAAATAACTTAATAGTCTCACTAGTACATTTTAGTGTACATATACACAAACTAATAGTTTGTGACTCAAAAGTCACACTATAATGATCATAGGATTAGAAGAGGAAAGGAACTGAATTAGTACGAATTCTTGGGTCATAATTGGTTAACTAAGAGGAATAAATTTCTTAACAATACCAAATTCTTTAAAAATGTAAAATTGATATGAGGATTGGATTCTTCATATCCAAGTTAGACTATATGCCAAATTTCATGTTAATTAAACATCATATGCACCCCCAATTTGATTAAGAGAAAAGATATTAACTAACCTAAGTGAAAAGGGCAATTAACCACATAGATTTCATAATAGTATGTTTATTATATGTCACATAGGATGATTTGTTATGTCAGGTTGTTTCATGGGACCCAAAAGTGCTCAATCCTAGTTGACCAGACAAATTGTTTTTCTATTTACGTGGTTTGCCTCTGCTAGACTCAAATCAACCCATCATTACTCCTTATTCTTCTTTCCTAATTTATTTCATTTTCTCATCTCTAAAATAATTGACCCTCTCTACTTACTTGATACCTTTCTCTCTCTCTTGTGACTTGCAATCAATGACTTTCGGTTTCCTCAATTTCCTCACATCTTTCCAAGCTTGATGACCCTCAGTTTCCATGTTTCCATGGCCTTAATCTCTCTAACGAACCCAAATCCTTTTCCTTCCATTTTATAAAGTTGAGTGATCACAGGTTCCACTTGACACCTTTCATGATAAATGTAGCACCTTGAAAACAAATCAAGATCTCTTAAAACTTATCATAACCTAACTTCTAAAACCAAATAGTCTTTGCTAACCTACCCAGTTCCATTCCATAGTTCATGCTACATTGGGTTTGGAATGTTATCCCTATGCTTGAGAAGCTCAAAGGAGATCAAGGATCTATCCCTATACTCCCAAAAATCCTTTCATGGTTTTAGTTTCACTTGGTTTGAGGTAATCTTATATATCACTATTTCACATTTGACTATTATTTCTTCTAAGTGACTTGACATTTCAAGTTTTGTTTTTCTTTTAACTTGGATTCCTTGTTGCCACATTTAGTTAGGATTTATGATAGTTGGGTTAAACTTGGCTTTTCTTAGACCTTGTTGGTTGCTTTTTTTATTAATCCCCTTATCTTTCCATGAAGAGAAGATGAATGAGGCTTTGACATGACTAGTTTGTCTTTTGTTGGGTCTTTGAGTTCAGGTTGAATCTAGAAACTCAATAATTTTGTTGTATCCCCTTAATTTCTTTTAGAAAGTTTTTTGAATATCCCCCTATAATTTGAAACCATGGCCAAGCTTCAAGCTTTGACTGGTAATATAGTTAGGGTGTTGATTTCCTTGAGGCCAACACATACTTTTGGTGTTGACATTGGTATTATCCTCCTTTTGGCTATGTTTTAGTGTAGATTGTGCTTTATTTTGAGTAGTTGAGTTACTAATAAACCATGCCATGCAAAAAGGCTGATAAAACTGATTCAAGGACATTTCATTCATTTGAATTAGTTTTTGAATTATAAATCCTAGTTGTAAATTGTTCATCTAAAATGCATGACTATTATTAGGGCCTTCATTCATTAAACATAATAAAGATAGAAACATTGGGTACTTTTTGAATTGGAGGCATATCTATGTCTTTATTATATTTTTATTGCATTCTTCATAAATTTATGAGTAATATTGATATATTACTTGCCTTCATTGGACATTCCTATGTTTTATTATATTTTTACAAATTGAATTCATTCTAACCAATGGGGGCTTGCCACCTAGACAAAGAGCCTCGGGACCCTGCCCTACCAACTTGGCTCATACAACCAATCATCTTTTGCCAAATAAGTGGCCCAGCTGGATGGCACTCGTTAGCCAGAACCAGAAAAAGAGAAGAAAAGGACATGATTTCCCTTACATGTCTGAAGAGGTGATGATGGTAGTTTGGACTTTTCAGTGGGAGTCTTCTTCTACCTTGGTTCAGTCCTCTTGCGGGAGCATCCAATCGACATGTTGGTTGACCCTGAGATCCTGATCCTCTTCGTTGCAAGAAAGGGGTTGATATCCTCTGCCCGGTCCTGATGAACTTGACTCAAGCTTCAATTGCTCCACATATGACCGAAGTTGGTGGGATGAGAAGAAGGTCTTTTTAGAGAGGAATCATAGAGCGATGGAGCTGAAGGAGAGACTTGGCCAAGAAATTAGAGCATGTGATTGATACCACAAGTTTGGCAGAGGGTCTATGGCCCTCAATTTATACTCTTTTTTGTCAGGCAGTTTGCTCATGGAGGATGGATTGAGTGAATCCTTTAGATTCCTCCCCTTTAGGCAAAACTAGAGATGGTTAGGTGCTATTCTTACTCTCAAAACCAACAGAGTAACTTCCCAATCTGTTCATGTATTAACTTGTGAGAAAATCGAGTTGGAAAGCCATCAATCTGAGTCACTGATTTCCTTGTCTGGATGCGGTAGGTGACGAAAGCATCACTATTAGATCTGGGATTCGATGGTCCACAAAACTCGTGCAACTAAAAAGGGTCGGGTTATAAGTTATTTCTAGAATAGGATAAAATCGTGACATTCATGATATTTCCTTGGCAATTGAGTCACTTTGGGATTTATAGAACATATTTTATTAATCCTTTCTACCCCAAATTTGAAGGGAAATTTTGTAATGACATTATCTAATTGTGAACAAGGTTTGAGACCAAAATTTGAAAAGAGAAGATGCTTTTTTTTAATATGCAAATCTCCCTTGCATACATAATACTTTAAGTATTGATCCAATCCTTTTCTCTTTCTTATGTTTTCTATTTTCTTGATTTTGATTACTTTTCTTATTAGAAAGCATGTGAAACCAAAATACAACCATTAGTGGTCATCCGTATCACTTTCTAGAGGATTCTACATAATTCTCACAAGTATATTACTTATTATCTATTATCCTTTGACTTTTTTCTTAATGTTTTATTTTCTTCTATTCCTTTTCCCCATATTTCATTATTGGATCAACAAAAATAGTAGAAACCATGAATTTCACTACAAAGGGTAATTTTGTGAAAGAAAGACATACTTTTAAAACAAAGCATAACATATTTCCAATTTTCCCTTTTTGTTCAAATAATTGCATTTCAATTATATAAGTACATGTGAAAAAAAGGTTATATCATCCTTCCCCTCTTATAGGAATTTTTCCTCAAAATTTGACTAATCATACAAATAATTTAGGATGGGACTTTTCCATGTCTGTCTTTAGATCCCATGTGGCTTCATCCTCTCCATGGTGCTTCCAAAGAACCTTTACCATCTCTATCTTTTTATTCCAAAGATCTTTCACCTTAGTATCCAATATCCTCATAGGTGACTCAGGGTATGTCAGCCTCCCTTGGAGTTAAATAGATTTAGTGCTCAACACACGGCTAGGATCCTTCACATAGCGCTTTAGATTGGACACATGGAACACATCATGCATCATACTACACTGTGGGCGTAAGGCTAGACAATAAGAAGATTTAACCAGTCCTTTCTAGGATCTCAAACAGACCCACGTATTGGGGACTCAATTTTTCTCTATTCTTAGCTATATCTTAGAGGGGTCGGATTTTTTGAAACATATAGTCTACAGTAAAGTGCAAGTTTGTCTACTTTGCATCAACATACGAATTCTGTGGATCCTGTGATATCTTCAGCCTTTATTTGATCAAAGTGACCTTATCAATGTACAATTGTTGTTTCTCTAATCTCAGCAAGGTCCTCTCACCGACATCATCCCAGTGAAGCGGTGACTAAAATGACCTCCCATAAAGAGCTTCGCACGGAGGCATCCTGATACTGGCTTGGTAGATATTATTATAAGCAAACTCGGATAAGGGCAATTATTGCTCCCATGAGTCATCCAATCAAGCACACATGCTCTCAATAGATCTTCTAAAGTCTGGATTGTTCTTTGTGACTATCCATCAGTCTGGGGGTGACAGGTTGTGCTGAATTTTAACCTTGTACCGAGTTCTTCATGCACTTGTTTCCACAACTTAGAGGTGAACTTAGGGTTACGATCAGAGATAAGTGAACCTAGAACACCATGCAGATGAAATATTTCTCTAACATGCATTTCATCTAGGTCTGCCACCTTGGCAGTGATATTTAAGGCTAGGAAGTGTGTTCACTTGGTTAGGAGGTCCACCACAACCCAGATTGCATCATGACCTTTCTTTATCTTAGGGAGACCCACCACAAAGTCCATAGTGACCTGATCCCATTTCCACTTAGGAATCTCAATTTATTGTAGTAATACATCGGGTTATTGGTGTTCAACCTTCACCATCTGGCATGTGAGATAACTGGTCACATATGCTGCTATGTCTCTCTTCATTCCAAGCCACCATAAATATCGTTGCAAGTCTGTAAACATCTTGGTACATGGTTCCAAGGTATACTTGGAACCATGAGCTTCTTACAAGATACTATTCTTCAAGGGGGAATCCACAGGAACCCAAATACAACTCTTGTTTGGGATCCCACCATCCACATCTACCAAAAGGTGCATTTGAGATTTCCACAATAAACCTTTCAACTTTCAAGCTTTGGGCTATCTAACTGGGTTGCCAACAACTCAGTCAAAAGGCCAAGTTTTATCTGAATGTTAGCCAATCAAATTCGGTCTTGTAAAGGTTACAGAGTCCACCTAGAAAACTCCTACATTTCTCTCCACTGGGTAGACAAGACAGTCACACACCTGGTCTATTTTCAACTAAGGGCATCTAATACAAAATTAGCTTTTCCTGGGTGGTAGGCGATGGTGAATTCATAGTCTTTCATATACTCCATCCATCATCATTTTCTTAAGTTTAGGTCCTTCTAAGTCAGGAGGTACTTCATCCTCTTATGGTCGGTGAGGATTTCAAAGGTAGCTCCATATAGATAGTCTTCAGATCTTTAGGGCATGAATAATTGTCACTTATTCCGAATCATGTATTGGGTAGTTCACTTCATTTGGCTTGAGCTGTCTAGAGGCATAGGCAACAACATGTTTATTCTACTCTAGCACACATCCAAGCCCCATCTTTGATGCGTCAATGAAGATCATAAATCCTTCATTGCCTGACGATAGGTCAACATGGGAGATGTGGTCAACTTCTCCTTCAACTCCTAGAATAGAGCTTCACATATGTCGGACCACACAATCTTCTCATCCTTTTGGGTGAGCTTGGTGAGGGAAAAGCAGTATTTCAGAAATCCTTGATGAATTGCAGGTAATACCTAGACAATCTCAGAAAGCTATGAATCTCATAAGGGTTCTTTGGTGCTAGCCAATCACATACAACTGACACTTTGGCAGGATCCATTGAGATGGTCCCTCCATATATAATGAGTCCAAGAACATGACATAGTCTATCCAAAATTCGCATTTCGATAAATTCCCATAGAACTTCTACTTTCTTAGGATATCAAGGACTCTAACAAGGTGGTTACAATGTTTCTATAATTCATCAAAGTAAACCAGGATGACATCTATGAACACTATTATAAAGGAGTTGAGGGAAGGTTGTAACACACTATTCATGAGGTTCATAACACACTCGGGACAATGGACAACCCAAACGGCATGACTAAAAACTCATATGGCCATAGCAGGTTTGAAAAGTGGTATTTGGGATATCCTCACTTTTGACTCGTAATGATGGTAGCCGGATCTCAGATCCATCTTTGAAAAGACTCAGGTTGACTTAAGCTAGTCAAACATGTCATCTGAATAGGGTAACAAATACTTGTTCTTAATGGTATCCTGATGTATCATCCTATAGTCTATACACATTTGGAGTGATCCATCCTTCTTTTTTACAAAGAGGACTCGTGCTCCCCATAGGGAAGTGCTAGGTCGGATGAAGCCTTTGTCTAGCAAATCATGTAGTTGCTTTTTTAGCTCAAGAAACTCAGCGGGGGCCATCTTGTAAGGTGCCTTGAAAATAGGGTTCCTACTAGGAACTAACTCTATCGAGAAGTCCACCTCTCTCTCTTGAGGTGTGTTAGGAAAATCATTTAGGAACACATCTGCATAATCCCTGACTACTATTTCCCCTAGAGGCTGCACCTTAGGCTCCAACTCAGTAACTACCGCTAGGAATGCCTGACAACCCTTGGTTATCATCTGCTTTTCCTTTAAGACTAACACATACATGCTAGTGGTAGCATCCTTCCTACCTCTAATGGTAAAAGTTGGGTGACCTGGTCTCTCTATTCTTATTTTCTTTACCCTACAATCTATATGTGCTCTATATGTATAAAGCAAATCCATGCCAATGATTACATCAAAACCATTCATGTCAAGAAGGATAAAATCTGTAGGGAGTTCACAATTCAAGTACTTAACAAATATAACTGAGGTTTTTAGGAGAGACATAAAGATTCAACCACTCGGGGTAGTGACATTCAAAACATATCCTAAATACTTGATGTAGAAACAAAGCGTTGTTGCATGATTTCTTGAAATAAAAGTATTGGTAGAGCCAGAGTCAAACAAGGCTATTACATTTTGTCCCATGATATCAAGCATGTTGACATTGTTTTCATGATAGTCAAACAACTAATTCAATTCATAGTAAAGGATAGGAAAAGAACTATAAGGGTGGTTACCCTCCATCATACAGTTGGCATTAGCTTGTGCCTCTTTATTGTCGATGGCAAAAACTCATGCATGTCAACATTCTCCTGCATGGCAAAAACCCAGGTTATAACAAGTTGCCACCAAGAAAATGACAATAAAGAAATTAATCATGCAAATTCCTGTAAGGTTAGCAAAGAAACACCCCACATCTTAAGTGAAAGAACTAGAAGAAACTGAAATAGAAATTCTGAAGGCTCCAACCATCACCACCACACTAGAGGCAGTGAAAGCTGAACCCAAAACAATCATCCAAGATGAAGCAACAACAAAAGTGGCCATCTCAGAATAAGATGAATAGCCAAAGATAAGTACAACCTCGTAGCATGAAGAGGTAGAGGTTAGCATCATAGAAAATGAATCCTCTCAACCTCTACCCTAGATATTTTTAGCCTAACTGCAAACTTGTTTGCACTAACAACAAGGATGGAGAGAATAACAGAGAACATACAACTGGTTCTAAACTTGCCACAACAAATGCAACAGTTGGCTGCAAATCAAGTACTAGTTATGCAGGCACTGACGGGAGTGACAAACAAACTCACCGCTCTACAAAAAGAACAAATGTCCTACTCTAGGAGAATATGCAGTTAAAAGAAGAGGTGACAAAGAGGAAGGAAGCCACGACAACAAGCACTGAAGCGACCATAAAAAGACAATGAACGGTTTCTATTGAGTTATCATATTCCGTACTACCACTACCCTAGTCTCTAGTAGAGTTTCTGGAATGGCAACTGGCCCCATAGACCACCGCTAGCCTTAACTGTGTGCTTTTTCCTCACTCACGCGCAAGCCAAGGTCAACTTCTCGACTGGTCACCCATCCTAGTACTACTCCAAGATGAGCACGCTTAACTATGGAGTTCTTTAGTGATGGGATCCTGGAAAAGGAGGTGCACCTTGGTGATATGGGTAGTCCAATCATTCCTTTTAAGACATTTTATCCAAGGCCTCAAATATTGGGATGTTACTGAAAACTACTAGAGGGGGGGTGAATAGAGTTTTATAGATAATTTAACAATTATTGAACTCAAACAACCACAATGAAAATATTTGACAAGGAGACACAAGGTTTAGAGTGGTTCCAACTATAGCAAATACTATAGCCGTCAATCCACTACCCGGTTGCTTACCCAACCGGGATTTGAAAAGAAATTTATTTTATTACCTCTTCAAGGAATTTACATAAAATACAATCTCTTTTCCTAAACCCTTCAAGCAGCCTTCACCTAGAAGTAATCGCCAACCTTGAAGCAGCCTTCCCTTGAAGTAGATGCACCAACTCCCGTTGCACCAGCCTTCTGAAGTAGCTTCCTCTTGCGATATCCTTCTTGAAGTAGCTTGAAGTCCCCTTCTCCACCTGAGAAGTCAATCCTCTCCAATCCGTAGCCTCCAACCCTAGGAGTAGCAAGGAGAGTACAAAAGATAAACAGGAACAAGAAAGGAAAAGGAAATTACAACTTATCCTTTAAGCCCGAGGCTTGATATGCCTAGATCAAGCGTAAGATCTCCTAGCCAAGTATGTGAACTTGTGATTGCTGTGGGTAGGAGAATCTAGCCTATAGGACACGAGATTGAGCTAAGGAGAATGTAGGCCAATGATCACAGTGCTCAAATTGCTTGCAAAAGATTGCTCAAGTATGCTCAAGTGTATTCTCAAGTGTAACAAGTAAATTCTAGTGTCCTATGGCTTGTCCTATTTATAGGAATGGCCTAAGTATGCTTAAGGATGTTCTAGACAACTTCTAGGGGTTTCTAAGTGCTTAACTAGCCGTTAGGTACAAAGTTGTTGCTTTAACAACGGCTAATTACTTTATTCTGCAGTTGCTGTCAGAGACCATCTCGGTCGACAAATGGTCGACCGAGACACCTACTCGGTCGAACTTTTGTCGACCGACAGGCTCTCTGGAACAAGTGATTTGCAACGTCTTTCTTCAACTGCCAACTAACTTGTCTGTTGTGTCTAACGGCTACTTTGGATCTTTCTCGGTCGAGAAGATTGTCGACCGAGAGTGTCTCGGTCGAGGAGTTTGTCGACCGAGAATGATCCAGTTTCAAGGTTTCAATTTAAGCACTAATTATATGTGTGAGTGTGCAAAGGTGATTCTATTAAAATGGGATGACATGTCTAACTATGGTGTTTGGCTAGGGAAAATCTAACGCTTGATTTACATGCAATTCTAAGTACTTGTACATTATATATTTGTACAAGTTTTACAACATTGATTACATTGCATGAAAATATAACTAAGTAAGCTCTTGGATTTTCCCTTGCTACTTTGTCATCCTGCACACTCAAGTAGCTCGTTAGATTAATAAGAATGAAATGTTTGTCATCATCAAAACAAAGGGATTTATCATAATATCCAATTTATCCAGCAGTTACAATATCCCACACTTAAACTCTTGACATCCTCATCAAGGCTCAACTATATGGCCTCACAATATCGCCCCATTTCAGTACAGATCCAGAATGACTCATGGACACCCAGATCCAGATCATGGAATACTGGCGCAAGGGTGGCTAACATCACCATGGACGTCCCTTTCCAACATGCCTGGACCGCACGACTCAAAAACTGGCATGCCATGCCCGTCTAGGCTCTACCTACTGGAGGGGTTTTTGGCTCTGATATCATTTGTAATGTTCGGGCCCACTGCCCTAGGCTTTAGTAGTGTTTCAGGAATGATGAATGGCCTCACAGGCCACCGCTAGCCTTAACAGCGCACTTTTTCCTCACTCACGTGCAAGTCGGGGTCAACTTCCCGACTGGTCACCCATCCTAGTACTACTCCAAGCTGAGCATGCTTAACTATTGAGTTTTTTAGTGTTGAGCTCTTAGAAAAGGAGGTGCACCTTTGTGATATGGGTAGTCCAATCACTCATTTTAAGATCATTTTATCCAAGGCCTCAAATCCTGGGATGTTAGACTTCTGCTAGAAGAAGAGGACTTTGGAGGAAGCAAGGGAGTGCTCGCTGGGTATGAAAATCTCTCTACTTCCCCAGCATCACCAGGGCATTCCAAAAACAATAACCTCGAAAAAGGACCAAGAGCACTGACAAGTCAGGGTGCCTTACAGACGACACAACTAGCCACACTTGCAGAAAACACAGAAGCAGTGGGATAGGATGATATCAAGTCAATCATCAGAAGTAGGGGGAGATACCAGAAACTACTAAATATGTAATGGATGGATTGGATCTACTTTTTGACTATAAGGCTCCATCAACCTCATTTGATTATGAGAGATTTATGAATGAGCTATTGTTAGATGAACCCATCACAGAGGAGGGAATCCTTATCTCATTTGAAGTAGAAATAGAATAGATGGCATATTAGGCCAATGAAGGGAACCTAGATCATATGTTTGATGATGCACCTCCAAAATAAGAAAAATCACTATTCCTAGATCCTCTCACAATTCCTGGCCACAGAGAAAACTCAATTCCAACAACAACACCTCCACTACCTTGTAAAATGGAAGACTTGGACATGACCTCAATACCAGGAATGTTAGTATGTGACATACATGTCCTAGATGACATCTTAGATGACAAGAAGTTCAGACAAGAAATCATATACTACAATAGACAATATATTATGATGAGTAAAGATCTACGTGCATCTTTTAAACATAAGGCAAATGTTATCAGAGTCTTCTTCAAGGTCTTATGTGGAACCATAATAGAAGAATTCATGTATAGAACCTAGCGTCCCAACTATACAAGGAGAACAATGTAGAGACATCTGTCAAAGAGCTTCAAGACACTCTAGATAAGACCAAATCTTTGAAGTTCATAACTCTACCTTTCAAGGCCTTCAACCACTAGCTCCTAATAGTGGCTAATCTTTCAACAAGGAGAGTCATCACATATAACTTCAGCACAAAAGACCTGCCATGCAGGAAAATAGTCTTGAAAAGCCAAACCACAAAATCATCCAAGAGGTACCGACTCGTATGAAAAAGCTAGTATAAGGAGTCAGTGGATGGTACCACTCAAAATGAAAGGAGGTTTCCATTGACTGCAACATGCCCCTAGAAAAGCACAACTCATGGGATAGTGCATTCATAGCACTAAGGATGATAGATGTCATCAATAGGGGGGTCCCTCTGCAGCAAATTGCTGGCATGGAAGGAGGTAAATATGTCATTGAATTAATACATGATAGAAGATTCTTCTGTGATGTGCATATGGAAGATGTATCGAGGAGGATGTATTTAGTAATCCCCTTTCCTATAAAGACCCCATGGAGAGAGGAGCTGAAGAAATCTGAAGAAGCAGTAGAAAATGGAGTGCCTGAAGAAAGCAAAGAAGTCCCACCACCATCGTTGACTAAATCAACAACAAATGTTGTTACACCCCCTCCACTTGACATTTATAGAACAACACCTTCCCCTGAACAAGGAGTGATACTAAATGAGACAAATCCATAGAGACCAAAGATTGATAACTGTACCCCACATGCAAAATATGACCAAGGGGTAGATGTGCAAACTGAAGAAGATGAAACTATTAATCATCCAATAGATAAGACAGAACCGTCAGAAGTGATCACTCCCACTTTTGATAACTTTAATGAGCTGGCTTTCTATGGACTGTTAGTTGAGGAAATCACCTTCCTCTTGAATGAAATAAGATCATGAGAGGATGACTTTGTAGTAATCTTCAAATGAGAAAACGTCCAAATACTACTGACATACCTCCACACTATCTTAACAATTAGTGGCTACATGAGTGTAAACATCATGATGGCTTGTCTGTTACTCTTGGTTGATGACCTTCTTGACGTATACATGGAATTTTATGAAATCATGGGGCATATCATCATGAAGAAAGAGGTTTTTGAGATGTAATGCCTTATTGAGCACTTACAGTACAACGTCCCTTGATAGATATTTGTGCCTATTCTACAAGAAGGCCATTGGGCGTTAGTATTAGTGGACATAGTGAACAAAATATCTATTTTCTACAACAACGTGGATGCTATGTTCAGCCAAAATACACAACTTATCATAAAACAACTAACAACATCACCAAGCAAAAGGCAGCTCATGTGGGCACCAAGATAGAGAAGCTCATTCAGACATACGAGCGTGTCATACTCCAAGATCTAAAGCTTAAGAAATTGCAAATTTGCCACATGAGTTCGCAACAAGAACCCCAATCAAATGACTGTGGTTTCTATGTCTTCTTATGGATGTTAATGCTAGACACATCTGATCAGAAGGTGGAAAGCTACCTAAGTGAGTATTACCACCATCTATGTATCCAATAAGTATTGAAGATATATTTGTCAAGATGGGCGTTATTGCAGGACTAACCATAACATTGCTTGTTCTACATCAACCTTATCCTTTGACACCCAGGGGACAGGGTGAATGACAAGTTTGGGGGGGTCTAAATAGGAAAATATGGTATGTATTTACATTCAATCACATTCCATTTCTTTTTTTAAAATTGTGAATTAAAAAAATTTGAACTACAAAAATGACCAATTTTGGTTAAAATTTTTCCCATGTATATATTCTCATCTCTGTGAAAAACTCATTGTGCAAGAAGTTAAAAAGGCAAATCTTGGATCCAATTTTCCTAGAAATAGTCATAACTGCCACTCTTAGGCTTACTTGTCTCTGGGCTAACACTTAATGTAATTATTTTAGGAATGACAGATTTGGGCTATTTGATCCACATAAAAATTTGAGTGTAATAATGTCTTAACATCATCCTTACCTCAAGATAATGCAGAATGCACAAGGAAGCTTGTTCCCCAAGATGAACCCTCGAAGTAAGGAGGACTCAGTCTAATACACTCCTAATTGATCACCCTATTCTCAAGTACATGTAGGAAAGCACATAACCCTAGCAAAGAGGAAACAACTATCCCATCTAGTGCAAAAGTCCCCACTTTGGGATCAAAAGAGGCTTGGCAGACCAAAACTTCCTTTAAATCCTATCATTCCAAAGCCTATGAGAAAAATAAAAGCCGAGAGAAATAAAATTATGATAGTTGTGCCCGAGAAGATGCTGAAGGACTTCACCTAGCCGGTGTATCACTGCACTCAAGAATATAGATATGTCATGACCGATAGTGGAGTTTGGAATCCAACTTTTACACACCTGCATTTTGAAGGGAACCTCACACAACCACCTGATATTACATCAGGGCCCAATTACGCAAAATTGTCTTTATGATATAAAACATGGTTGAGTGAACCTGAAGAAGACAGAAAGTACTACAGCTTTATCCCACCCCATCACAATATCTAGGATATCCAAAAAATAAATGTTGGGTGTGAAAGGTACCTCAACCAGAACCTTGTGCAAGTGTTGCTTGGAAAAGGGTCACCGATGCATCATGACAAAGAAACCCTTCTGATGAAAGAGGGTCGTAGCAGACAATATGAGTGTTTCAACTCCAATATAAGAGAGAAGATCTTGGGATTGACAACCCCTAGCCACAATGCATATGTCTTGACTTAAGGTTGGCCTTATCACATTCCTCACACTCACAACAACAATAACTTTATAAAGCCCTTTGAAGTTGTTCGATGCTTTAATTCTATTTGTTAGCCTAAGGACAAGCTAGATTCTAAGTTTGGGGGTTGATAACATCCAACTTTATGGATATTTTATGCCTTATCTTACCTTTTGCTTCCTATCATCATGCAAATTTATACTCTCTTTCATTTAATATTGCACATAAATATTCTTCCTACCCCCACTTGAGGATAATAATAACATTTCATGTATATGATCAAGGAAGTAGAGCATCTCACCATAAAGCAGAACCACCATTAATTAGTTCACAACCAATGGACTCCGTGAGAAGCCTACGCCACCATGGTTTGACACTCAATGGTAAATCTGCGCGGTCATTAGATGTTGCCATTATACACCAGTCGATGGTTTGACAGATCCACCAACTGATGGTTAGTTTGCTCTATCAGCCAATGGTTAGTCTGCTTCGTCAGCCGATGGCCTGGTAGATCCATTAGGTAGTGGTTGCACAGATTCATCAACTAATGGTTTGTCTGCCTCGTCAGTCGATAGTTTCACATATTCCTCCAATAGGTGGCCACCCTGGCATCTCCAACTGAAGGTTCAAGATAGTCGCTACTCGGTGACCTGACAATCGATGGTGGCACTAATAGAATGGTCACTCAATATCATTAAGCACATGTCCCTAGAAAGATGCTAAGAGAACTTGTGGTGCAAGTAAAGGGCTCCTAAGGGCACCTAGGGTATTGGACCCAGTCTTATAACTAGGAGACCCCAATGAATGTGGTAAGGGTCACTCAATGCTAAGGATGCCAAAGCACTACTGAAGAAGAAACTCACTATCAACTGTCACCTCCACCATCAGTTGGCAGAGAAGGAGGACAAAGGTCCAATGAGTCTGTTGTTGATCCCTTCCACCCTTACCCTACCCAAAGTGCTCCCTCAAATGAAGGAGGATGAAGGACATGTCTCCATCACCGTTGCACCAGATTCAGCAAGGAGGATCAACCATCAACTTTGGCCATCGCTTGGTCATCATCGGTGTACCTTCTTACTTTCCTTATATGAATCTACCCATATGTTCCCCTTATCTTTGACACTAATTTATGTCTATGGTGATTTGTAGACCGTAATGATACTCATTACCATGAGTGGCTAAATATCTTGATCGGGTTGGTAGTAGCCACTAAGGCTCTCTCAACATGTATATACTTACATCCATTTGAATATATATGCCCCTAGAAATGGTTATCTCTATATACTTGATCTTATTTCTTAATTTGCATGATTAGCTACCATATTTGATGTTTGATTGTTAGTGCCTTGAAAGAGTAGTGCTAAGTTTATCTAAGTGTTATGGAGTTGCATGAATGCATGAAAATGTTGGAATTCTTAAGCTAATGTCATATGATTATTCTTGTCATTTCTTGTTTGCCATCTCTCTCGAGAGAAACAACTTTATAATCTAGATCTATCCTAAGCTCGAGAGAGGAGGGAATAGACATTTATGATGATTTCTTGTAATCTTGTTGGGGGTATACTATGGGTGTGAGTGTTGCACATTGGTGAAACCTGATCCAAGTTTTCCATCCATATTTGTTTATCACTATTTGTTTCTTCTTGTGATTTTGTTGCTTTCTTACTTTGTTTTACTTCATGTTTTGTTTTGTTATTGGTTGTACTAACATCGTTCCATAAGGAACACAAATCTTATCCCACTCTTTGGTTGGTGTAATTTAGCCAAGGTTTTACATTCATAGTACTTACCACCCTTGTCCCTGTGGATCGACCCCGATTACTACATCGGACCATGTATAATAATTGTGGGGGCCTAAGAGTCAGATTATAAATTTATGAGTCTGACTACTCTAGATCCGTTCTATTTTGGATGTGTGATTTTGGATGGTCACAAGACTACTGGAAGGATGTCGTCCAAACACAAAATTGCCATAAATATTATGATGGATATGCTCAGGGTAGAATTCCACACTTGGTCATCTCTTCACAACCTTTGTGTTGTTCTTCCTAACCATGACCTGACTGTGGTCAAGAAAATATATGAATAAGAAATTTGATACAATGGCTATTTCTTTTTTACCACTTAAATTATTTCATCTTCTTTTTTCTAACAACCAAGCTTCCAATTCGTAGACGTCACACAGTTAACAAGTCAATCTCCACACAAGCTATTGGATCCTCCACCCTTATTACTAAAGTCATCATAGGTAAAATTGTAGTAAAGTCATTCACATTGTTTGATTATGTGCTTTCCTGGATATTGGAAAAAAAGACAGTTAATAATGCAGATAGTTTTCTTAGATTTCATCCACAAGATCTTTGATGTGCCTTCAAACTTTTTATGGATACATAATTTTCAAGAAAAGTGTCAGCTTTTCTCTTCCATGACTTTGGTATCTATCCTCACAAAAATTATAGTCTTACATTCTCAATTTTTTATCGGTCTAAGGGCCACACAGATCTCCTTTATGGGTCACATAAAGACCCATTTATTTTGTATGTACATCTACCTAATAGGGTCCTATAGCGCTTTGATTTACATTATTGATTATATTCAGGACATATTGTAAATCAAAAGAACCAATTCTAGTTTATAAAGTACAAAAGGGGCATTGTACTATTTTTTTCTTCCTCTCCATTCACAAATCCCGCCTACCACCCCTCATGCGTGCATCAATTTCTACATACATGGGGTATTGTTTCTTTTCCACACCAACTACTCAATCACTTCTACCCATCTTATTTTACACACATATGAATCATCATCAACAAACTATCATCTTATATATAATCTCATTCTCAAATATTTACCCTAATCAAGGTTTCTCAAATACAATCAATACATGTTATTTAGTCCTAACAAATTTCTTATCTTTTCATTCCATCTCCCAACCTCTAAGTATATATTTATAGATACATTTGGACTCACAACACTATAAATGTTTTAACATCTTTTATTACTCTTCATGTTCAGATCATGACTGTTAATACTTGTTCCATCCAAATTACCTTAGATACAAAAAAATATCATTGCATAGTCATTCACTATGCACTTATTCTTCATCTTTTACTGTTCACATACTTCAATCAAGGTTAATATTTAATACACATTTTAACTTGTTTGGAATCTATCAGATAAATCATTCTCATAGCATAAGTATTATATTAGACAATTATAATCCACAAACACATTATTATAGATCAATTCACATCCTCATACTTTATCTTTTAATTGAGTTGAACCATCCTCATACTTTATCTTTTAGTTGAGTTGAACTATGTTCAATTATTTACATTCTTTAACCTCTCATTCAAGAAATTTTTCATTATTATTACTTAACTCATCATATTAGGGTTCGATTTAGGTTAAAATATTACATCCATTTTTTATTTCCTTATTGATTCATCACGTTTACACCATTACTCATGCACTTTCAACTGAACTCACTTTCTTTTTTACCAATATTTTTCTATATTCCATTATTATTTCACTTCCAGTAGTGGCATATTGGTAAATGTGTACACACATTCTTATTTTCAATAAAATGATTTCTTAGAATTATAGTATGCTTATATCACTCGTATAACATCTCAATGATTATGCCTTCTTAGCGAACCATTTCCTACTTATGAGAGTTAACATTTAGAGATCCTTTATCCACATAACCCTTAAGATATACCATATAATATATATTCAGGTTATTACACATATATGAGATCTCTAACTTTTAAACTATGCAATAACTTCTTATCACGAGCATAAATTCCCATATATGAGATCATATCCTACCATGAAATTATCTCTCATTTTCATTTCCATAGTAATCTTAGGGTTTTCAAGGATTCATCTCAGTTCCAATATCAGAACACCTTACTATTAACGAACTTAATCAAGGTGTGTATGGGTTCATTAAGCCTATTCATAGTACATGAAAACCCTAGTTTCCATTACTATACAATTCAGCCATTAGTTATAACTATACATCATTTCATTAACTCATTTGAGTCAATTGCTCAAATGGATCCTAGATAGGGATTTCTTCATTTTGTACCTTTATATCAACCCTAATACACAACCTTACTTAAATTTACTAAGGATTCATAATAACATTCAAGTAATCATATTAAAACATGCTCAAATCAAACTATTCATACATATTCATTCAGTTTCAACTTCTTACGATTTAGGCTAATTTAAGCAATATTTACCACATAACAACATAGTTCCTTTAGCATAAAATTTCAATAGGATGTGAATAAAAAACAATGAAGTAAATAAATATAGTTCATTAAAACTTCATTTAAAATATGAAGTATTCAATTTCCCAAGATTTCTCCAATTGTCTACCCAATGTCATAAAAATGCTTGCAACAATCGCATTGGTCTCTTAATGGATAGAACTAAGATTGTAACATGATTTGATAGATAAAGGTGTATATACTGCTCACCTCATGTGTAAAATACCTCAAAAACATTGCCCAAGTACTGAGCTCCTTGAATCCAATTCAAACTTTTAGCAATCAACCCTTTTCATTTCCTTCCAACTCAAGAAATTTAGGAATACAAAGTTGAAGACAAACAATAATAAAGAGAGAAATTATACATCTATTTGATCCCAATCAAAAGAAGGACGAATTTAAGACAATAGAGAAGAATATACATGAAAGTCTAGCCAATATTGATTAACTTACATGAGTTATCTATCTTTCTAGAGATGAAACCCTAGGATTCCTTCTCCAACCTCAATATCTTCAAAATCCTAGAAATCCTCTTCTCTCTTAAGTAAATTTGAGATCTAGAGTGAAATACAGAAATGATAGGTTCTTGGGCCAATTTTATTTCACATGTACTGTTTTAGGTGATTTGGGGAGGTTAATTTTTGACGTTATCCACTTTTTTATTTTCCAAAATGTTTGTTGGTTGAGATTTCTCCTGTCATAAGATTCATCCATTGGAGTACTCATTACATCCAATTTTTTTGGTAAACCAAGCTCTCATATTACTATTTTTGTGTTCTTATATTTATAGAACCAATCCCTATACAAGGAAAACTGTGCAGTAGAAAGAAGCATCCCATGCAGGATATAGAACAAAAAAGAGCATTTACAAAAAATCTCTTCTGTACTCCTCTTCTGAGTATAAGGCACATCGAGAATCAAAACTCCAAGGCATCATCACCATAGGAGAGGCACAACTCCTACTAGAAGGAGAAAACACCAAAGCATTCAACTTCTAGAATTATAACTTCATCAGATGATTACTCCTCTTAATCCACAAGCTAAGTCACATAAGAAGAATCATTGATCTTAAGAGCCAAATCAACTACAAGATGATTGAAATCTTTTAGAGTGAAATCCCTAGTTTTCCTCCAATCCTTTTCCCTATCCATACACACTCATGCATTTCTCTCTCTTCATAACCAATATAATGTACACATAGCAAGAAGATGATTTCTCCTATCACTGAAACACAACACATCAAATGCATTAACTGAGCGTACATGAAAGCCTATCTTAACAACTTCACTCAAGCCCAGAGAAGAATACACACAAGTAAACATACAATGATTAGTATCTTCTTCATTCTCCTTAAAGAGGAAGTAGTAAGATGGGGAAATAATACCCATCTTCCTAATGTAGCCAATAGTTAGGAGATTTTCATGTCCCACTTTCCAAGCATGGATAAGGAATCTACTTGGAGCTTTGAACTTCCAAAGCCATTGAAATAAAGAATTGGAGTTGTCCTTGGTGCGAAGTTCATTCCACTCATTCTTAAATATGATATCCAAAAGATCTTTAAAGAGTAGTTTATCTCCATGAACAGTCAACCTATCAAGATTACTTAAGAGATGATTGAGTTCCTTGTGAAGTCTAGCATTATCATGGGACCATTCAACATTGGTAATCAGACTCCCAACATTGCAGTCTGAATGAAAACCCAATTTAGTAATACTTTGTCTTGCCAAAATGCCAACAACAAAGCGATTGCTTGGAACCCAGGGTTCATCCCAAAAAGAATTGTTCTTACCATTCCCAAAAGAGTAACTGCTATGTTGTAAGGATGTCTCTGTCCTTGATGAATCTATTTAGATGCCAAGAATAACTACTATTCTCATTAACCAACCAGAAAGGAATTTTGTTGAAATATTTTCATGGACCCATTTCACCCACAGGGAATCAACTTTCTTAGATATATTCCAAGCCTAAAAAACCTTAGAAGAAGTGTTAATTTGCCTAATAGAATGAATGCTTATGTCATCTTCCTTTTATGGTTTAGTCACAACACCCCACTTGATCATATGGATCTTAGAATGGTTATCAGTAGAACCCCAGATGAAGTCTATGACAAGCTTCTCAATATCATCAATAACAACACAAGGAAGAGGAAAACAATTTATTCAATATAGGTGAATAGAATATAATGTAGAGTGGGTCAACTCCAATCTACCTACCATCAAAATTTGTTTAGCCTTCCAACCATCAAGCTTGTTTTTAATATCGTATATCAGCAGACTGTAATGCTTTGTTGACATTTTTTCAATGAACAAAGGGATGACCAAATAATTTTGACCCAACTTGGCTTCACTAATACCTAGGATCTTGTAGATAGGATCTTTGTTCACACCAACACTGAATAAAATTGAGCTTTTACCAACATTTATTCTCAACCCAGTGACATCATAAAAATCATCCAAAACCTTCTTAAGGGCTCGGTCATTGTCCTCGTCAACTTTCTCAATATCATTAAATCACTACAAAGATTGAATGGGACACTACTAAGTTGCTTCAAGTCCTAAGAGGTATGATACTTCCCTCCTTGACAACCTTATCGAAAACTTATGAGAAGATTTGCATCACCATAACAAAAAGATAAGGTGCCAATGTATCACCTTGTCTAAATCCATTAATAGTCACTAAAAGAACTCATAGGATCACCAGTATTAAGAATTTCATAAGTAGTAGTTGAAAAGATTTCCTGAAGCCAAATCTTCCAACAAGGAGGAAAACCCATGAGTTCTACAATACAAAACAACACCTCCCAATAAACAGAGTCATACACCTTAGAAATGTCAAGCTTAATACACATCTTATGCTTTCCATGCTTTCTATTAAAATCATGTATGAGTTCATTGGATAAGAGGATGGCATCTGAAATGGTCCTTCCCTTAATGAAGGCGCATTGGCTAATGCTTATGATAGAAGTATTAACCATCTGAAGCATGTTAGTTAGTATTTTTGTAATTTTCTTTAGCATGAAATTACACAAGGCTATCAGTCTAAGATTCTTGAGGATATGAGAATCCTTAAATTTAGGGACAAGAGTGATAAAAGTATTATTTGCCTCTCTCTGCGACCTACTGATTCTGAAAAATGACAAAAAGACCTCCATAACATCAGAGTTAATAATATTCCAACATTTATTGAATAAAAGGCCATTAAAGCCATCCAAACTAGGGAACTTGTCAGAGTTAAGATTCTTAACAACATCCTAAATCTTGACTGAAGTGATCAGTCTATCCAAAGAAAGTCTGTGAACATTATCCATTTTGATATATTGTCTAAAGAAGAAGCATTAGCAATATGACCATTATTGAATAACTCTAAATAGAAATGGTGGATATAAGATTTGATTTCATCTACACTGGTGTTCAGAGCCCCATACATATCACAAACTTTAATGTTATTAATATGTCTTCTGGTGTTGTTTAGTGTTGGAATCACCCTCCTTAAGCCACTATACTCTAGATTTCTACCTAAGAAAAGACTCTTCTAACCTAAGAGCTGCATGAGCAATCTTTGTACAACTGACCACTTCATTCTTCAGATTAATGTTTGCTGGATCAACATCCAAGTTAAGCTTAGCCTCATAAGCTAAACTTTCAATAGCCTGGACATTATCAAGAAGATTACCAACATTATCGTTGTTCCATTTGATCAACTTTCTTATTAGATTCCTCATCTTAGAATAAACATTGAATAAAGGGAAACCATCTCTACTCGAAACCCAACCATCTTTCTCAATACTTAGAAAATCCTTGTCTCAGTCCATGCATTTATGAACTTGGAATGCGAATTGATTTTCTTTCTTTCCCCAATTGATAGCCTCATGTTTTATGATCATTGATAACATTAGTAACAAGGAAACCAAAAAAATTAGAAAAAAATTTCATAAAATCATTATTGTATAAGATCATATCAATTTGAGAAGTGACAAAATTGTCACCACCCTGATGATTATCCCAAAGAAACCCAAGACCATTTAATCTAAGATCAATAATGCCACAATTGAGAAGATAATTATTAAAATCCTCCATTGATTTCTTTGTGGGAGGATCCTTTCCCATTTTCTTATTATCCATCCTAACAACATTAAAATCACCCAAAATCACCTAGGGTAGTCTAACAATGGGTTCAATCTTTTCAATTTTATCCCACAATTTACTCTTATCGTTATCTTCATTATGTCCATAGATAGCTATGAGCAGAAAAACTTGGTTATCAAAATTAACTTTAGTATGAATGCACTAATCAGACTCTTCAATCTTTGTGATAAGACAACAGTCCTCTTTCCATAAGATAACCACCCTTCACAGAGCATGAGACAAATGATTAGAAATACACTTGTATTCAAGAAAATATCTACTAAGAATTTTCTTCACCTTCTTCTCTCTAACTCTAGTTTCATTCAATGTGGCTTCATCTTATTTATTTCCTCCTGAACTTTAGGAGACTTATTGTTAAGGCCCTAACATTGCAGGAAACAATATTGAGGTTCAAGTCATCCATTGGAGGAGTTTTCATCCAATAATTCACTGGGCACCACAACATCTTCTGAAACCACCACCTACTCTAGGTTCTTAAATCTATTATTGAACGAGCTTGGGCTAGGAGAGTCATAAGTAGGACTTGAGTTTCTTGTCTTTACTTTCTTTGATTTCTTTGGCAGATGAAAACCATTGGAAACTTGAATTGGTTTAGCAGTTCTTTGGAGATAAGTAGAGTTGGGAGGTGTGGTAAGGTCAATCACCATTGATCTACATGTGTCTTCCAATTCAAAACATTCATCTTCAAAACTGTGGCTAGTACCATGAAAGATTTCCTTCTCAGGGTCTTCCACTGACCCCTCCAATTCACTTCTCTTCTTAGTGCTATCATGTAGCATAGTCTCAACTACCTTGTTAGCAGACTCTGAACTGCCTTCAATCCCTTTATACAAAACAATGATATCTATATAACTTCCTTTGATATTATCATTACTTCTTTTAGTAATTAGGATAGGCTTCTTGGGCACCCAAACTTTCTTCTTCTTCTACTTCTGAATTCCACTCTCTTGACACTCATTCCCAAATAGATTGTAGGTAGAACATGACTTTGGTTTACATTCATAAACAAATGTGATCTTCATCGGGTCACCATTTTTACTTGCGACTTCCAGGCTAAAATAAGAACTTGCGACAACAAGAACCTACATTCTGGAAAACCCCCGCCTCTTAAAGTCATGGGTATCTCTATCAATCCTCTATGTATTGCCTAGATACGAGCCTATCCTATCAAACATCTTCTTCTCCCACAACTCTAATGGTAGATCATGTATTTGAAACTAGATAAAAACTTTTGCCAGTTTGAACTTTTCCTAATGCTATCGTGGTTTCCACTTTATTAAAATCAAAGGTTTATATCTGACAAAGCACACATCTCCTTCCAACACTGACTCTAGATCTGAGTGATCAAAGAATTGTATTAATAAGAAGCTGTGGCCATGATTGATAACTTCAATGGTACCATTGAGAACCCAGATCTGTTTCAAGTAGTGCTCTAGTGTAGGTAAATATGGCCAAAAGCCAACGGCATACCCCGCCAGGTAAGAACTCCATCATTTAGCATTCGTTGTAGCCTCTTTTCTCAGATAGATTAAAGTTTGGCCCTTCAACTCTATGCTAACCTTCTTCAGAGATGTATCACCCAGAGGATTCTCCTTGAACAAATCTTTCCATGCACTCGGTTGGGCCTGAGATGGCTACTCTTCATCCTTTCCACCGCCGGCGGCAATCACACCCCTAGTCGCACCCACAGTCATCACACAAAAGCCCCTTACTTACTTGATCCCGTTACATCCACATCAATTGTAAGTATTAAGAAAGTTTTATATAATGTCTCAAATGAAGTTTTCAAGCAACAGTTATAAATTTAAACAATTTAGATGACCCATAAATGAACAAAAAATCAAATACCACACAACTATACTCTAATATATATAGCATGGTCGACTGAGATTTTCTGGGAAAATCTGGGTCAATTAACAAGTCCATAAAACATCCAATTTTTCTAAAATTTTATTGTAGTCAGAAATTCTACATCCAAATCCCAAAGCAATAAGTAAAATACTTGTTTGTTACATTTATGTCAAATATTCTCAAAATCCTAATTTCATGCAATTTGTGTTTTTGCTTGACAAACCCTAGTTCTTCAAAATCAAAGAACATTTATAATGTCTCATAAAATTCAACATACTATAATTAAGATACCATCATCAATCGAGTTCTAACAAGGATCAATCTAGTAGAGAATGCAATCATCTAAGTAAACATCATTAGGTAGCTAAGATGAAACTAGGTCATTGCAACAGAAAATGACTTTGCCATCCTACATTAGGGAGCATACCACAACCTTTCTTTGATGCAGAATAGTAAATTACAAAAAAAATTCTATATTCAGACAAATATAATGGTAACATCCCAACTTTTTGATTAAAATAAAGTTAGGGTCTTATTTGAATTTTCTCCTCTAATTAAGTTAAATATGGACTTTATTTGAGATATTATGATGTTCAAGTTTCGATTGAGTAATTAAGAATGTAGTCAAGTTCTTGGATACATAGGAGGGTTTAGGTTTGACCCATCATAACCCTAATCTAGTTTTAGCCCAATTGGATAAATATTTAGTTTATAAATATGTCCTTGGCATATAGTTTTGATTTTGAGGAACTTGTTCATACAATAATTATCAATACAAATTTAGTTGTAAGATAAATTAAATGTAAGATCATGAAGATGATTCAGAATATTTTAAGAATTTTTGTGACCTAAGTCATTATTTAAAAAATTATTTGATCTTATCTAGGAAATCAAGTTTTGAGTACCTAATGTATTATTTTGTCCCTAATACTTGGGTAAGAGAGAATGATTGGAATGTGAGGATTTTATCAAATTTTGGATAAAAAGCAAGTGGAACATGAGTTAAATAAATGCTTTCCTAACAAGTACATTTATCTAAAATAAAAGAGAATAGAAAAAAAATAATATAACAATGAAATTGAGTCCCAGTCGAACTTGGAGTGCCAGATCTAGGCAGGGATACACTCAAAGCGTCATCTCCCTCACTTGATCTCCATCCAAGTTCCCATGGCTACAAAGACTCTAAATCCATTTACATCTCTTCTTCTAACCCGACCTCTTATCCAAGTTCCCATGGCTACAAAGACTCTAAATCCCTTTACATCTCTTCTTCTAACCCGACCTCTTCTGGGAATCATCCTATTATACTCAAACAAGGAAAATGAATCAAGGATATTTTTTATCACCATGATTGTGAGGATTTAGGACTTGACCAATCTCTTACTTGGACTGGGTTTTAGGGTTTAGGATCATGCACTCCTTCTGAGACCAACCTGGGCATCACGGTTCCAACTGCTCAAATGACACTACAATATCCCCTGTATTCTTCCCCTTGTTCCTGGCACAAGGACAATGCCAGCTCTGGTCCCTAAATCTAGAGTAGAGCACTGAGTACTACTGGTTGAGACCCTTGGGCATCTAGATTTAGACACTAGTAGTGTTGGGGAAAAGGAGAGGACTTCATACCTCTTTTTGGTTCCCAAGAGTCTCGATGGAGGCAGGATGGTCTCAAAACAATGAGAACCTTGATGCCCTGTTTTTTTATACATGGGTCATGGCCAGGTGTTTGCATTTGACAAATGCGTAATAGAGGGTGGGGTTGGCTGGATCCAGGCTTACATCCTAAATGGACCCTATAGAAGATCTGTGCACACAGGAGAAAAAGAAATATGGAAAGATAAGGGGTCTGATCCATGGCTCTTGAATTAGAATTGGACAACCTAATTTGACCATGTAAGTATTTTCTAGTGAAATTCATATTTTTAAACTCGGGGCTCCAATTGGGACAAATAGGGTGTTTTTAGAAAGATATTGGAATGTAGTTTTCTATACATATACTTAATTGTGGTGACTTTATGATTTATCAGATGAAATATTTTGTGAAAAAATAGGTTTTGTGATGATGTATATGTTATGGGTCCAGATAACAATAATGGAATTTGATGAAACAAATTTCCCTAGTCATGTTTTAAGGTCTAGATTATATAATTGAGGTGATCTTATTAGTTTGATGAGTATAGTTTACTGTGTTGATTTTACAAAGATGGGGTAATTTCGTAGATTGATGTATTAAATTATGATATAAAATTGAAGAAAATTATAAGAAAACCTAGTTTGGGTTATGCATCATTAATGTAATGTAGATTTAATTTTTGATGATAGTTCATACATCATAAGGATTTTATGTAGGAAACGTTATGTTGTGATGTTAAATAAGGAGATTACTGAATTAGGGATAATGATAGGGGTGTTAATTTATAAGGAAATGATATATTTTTAGGACTCATGATCATATCAACTTTTATCCAAGGATGTCATGATGTGTATCATACACAAGGGAACTCTAACATTAATAGAAAAACATATATTCTATTAGGATAAAACATGATTTTTTAATATGGTTTTGATATATGTATATCAAATTTATTTTCAGGAAGGCTTTGACTTAACAAATATTTGAAAATATATTTTAGGGTTTCCTCAACATCAATAGATTGATTAGGAGTTGCTCCAAGAATGGTAAGTGATATATGCACTTTGGACATAACTATTTGATGTATATGCTATTGTGTATGATGTACATTTTATAATGTGAAATTATTATTCACGCTAAGTCTTTTTGTTGAAGTTAAGAGTTCAAGAATCATCATGTCACATTGTATTCATGTTTAAGAGTAAGAGTAAAGAGTATTCAAGAGTAAGAGTAAAGACAGTGGCATGTCCTCTCTTATTCCAATCAGTGATGGCCAACCAATTGAGAATTTTAGAGGAAAATTCAAGAACAACACAACTTATTATGCATACATACTTCTTTTTGATAGCATGTCTGGTAATGTACATGCATACTATTAAGATCTTGAACATAAGAATATTGAGATCTTACACATTTAGATTTTTGTCTAGACAACATATCTAGAGGTGCCAACAAGAGAGTTAATAAATAAGTCCTAAATTAGGAATCCACCTAAACCTAATGAATTTGGATATTAGAGACTTGATTCATGGTTAGAAACTTCAAAAACTTTGAGATTAATTTGTGGAGGAAAATAATGAAGGTAAGACCAAATTCAAACCCTAAATAACTTGAGTTAGATTGAAGTGTGTATGCCATGAATGTGTATCACAAACTAGGAATAAGTAATCCATAAGGTGGGTAGAATGTGGAAATTTCTAGGATAAAATTTAATTAAGTTGGATAGAATGGCAACATCCCAAGTTTTTGAGTAACATAAAGTTAGGGTTTTATTTGAAATATCTCCTCTAATTAATATAAATATGTATTGTAACAAAGATATTATGATGTTCAAGTATCAATTGAGTAATTAAGAATGTAACGAAGTTCTTGGATCCATTGGAGGGTCTAGGTTTGACCAATCGTCTCCCTCATCCAGTTTAATCCCAATTGGATAAACATTTAGTTTTTTTAATCAGTCCTTGGGATATAGTTTTGAATTTGAGAAACGTCTGCATACAATAGATATCAACAAAATTTAGTTGAAAGATACAATAAACGTATGAGATTGGAAGAAAATTCAAAAGATTCTAATTTGTTTTGTGACCTAGGTAATTTTTTAAATTAGTATCTGATATTTTCTAGGAAATCAAGTTTTAAGTACCTAATGAATTAGTTTGACTCGAATATCTTTCCTAAGAGAGGATAATCAGAAAGTGAGGATTGTATCAAAGTTTTTGATGAAAAGGAATTGGAATGTGAGCTAATAAAATACTTTCCTAACAAGGACTTTTATCTAAAAGAAAATAAAATAGAAAAAATAATATAATTGTGAAATTGAGTCTGAGTCGAACTTGGAGTGTCGAGTCTGAGTGGGGATACACTCGGAGAGTCATATCCTTCACCCAATCCCTATCCAAGTTCCCATGTCTATAGAGACTCTTAATCCATTTACACCTCTTCTTCTAACTGTGACCGCTTCTAGGAATCATCCGCTCATACTTGGGAAAAGAAAATGATCTTAAGGATATCCTTTTCTTGCCATGATTGTGAGGATTTGGGACTTACCCAATCTTCTACTGGGGCTGGGTTTTCCCTGAAATCAACTAACCACTCCACCTAACCCTACATATATAAGGATCAAGCTCTCCTCTACAAGACTGACATGAATTAGGATTCCAAGCACTTGGACAACGCCACGATATCCCATGTCCTCTTCCCCTTATTTCCTAGCGCAAGGACAACGCCAGCCCTGGTCCCTGAATCTAGAGTGGAGCACCAAGTCCGCTGGTTGAGACCCTTGGTCATCTAGATCTAGACACTGGTGGTGTTGGGGTAAATGAGAGGACTTCAAACCTCTTTTCAGTTGCTAGGAGCCTCGATGGAGGTGGGGTGTTGTCCGCCACCCAATGAGAACCTCGATGCCCTTTTTTAAAAGAAATAGGGGTCACAAACTAGGTGTTCACATCAGGCATACGATTAGTAGAGGGTGGGGTCATCCAGATCTTGGATTACATTCTAAGAAGACCCTGTATAACATCCAAGTGCCCAGGAGAAAAAGAAAGAAAGATAGGGGTCCAATTCATGACTCTTGGATTGGAAGTGGACGACCCAAATTGACCATGTAAGTATTTTCTAGTGAAATTTATATATTTTGACTTGGAGCTCCAATAGGTACAAATAGGATGTGTTTATAAAGATATTGAAATGTAAATTCCTATAAAAATACTTATTTGAGGTGATTTTGTCATTTATTAGGTGAAATATTTTGTGCCGAAAAATATGTTTTTATGATGATGTATTTGTTATGGGTTGAGATAGAAATAATATAATTTGATGAAATAAATTTCCCTAGTCATGTTCTGAGGCCTAGATTACATATTTGAGGTTCGATCTTATTAGTTTAATGAGTATAATTAACTCTGCTGATTTTACATACTAGGGTACTTCAGTAAATGTATGTATCAAATTATGATATAAAATTAAGGACAATTATAAGAAAACCTATTTTGGGTTATGCACCATTAATGTATTGTCGGATTTAAGTTTAGATGATATTTCATACATCATAAGGATTTTAGATAGGAGAAGTTAGGTTGTGATGTTAAATAAAGAGATTAATGAATTGTGGATATTGATAGGGGTGTTAATTTATAAGGAGATGATATATTTTGAGGACTCATGATCATATAAACTTTCATCAAAGGGTGTCATGCTGTGTATAACACATGAGGGAACTCTAGCATGGAAAACAAGACATATATACTCTATAAGAATAACACATGATTTATGAATATGGTTTTGATATATGTATATCAAATTTATTTTTAGGAAGGCTTTTACTTGACAATGATTTGAAAATATTTTAAGGTTTCCTCAACATCAAGAGATCGATTAGGAGTTTCTCCAAGAAAGGTAAGTAGTTCATGCACTTTGAAAATAATTATTGGATGTTATATGTTATTGTGTACAATATACATATTATAATGTGAATTTATTATCCATCCTATAGTCTTATTGATTAAAGTTGTGAGTTATTGGCTAATGAAAATCATATTTACTATTTACTTTCAAGAATCACCATATGACATTATATTCATGTCTAAGAGCAAGAGTAAATGATATTCAACAGTAACAGTAAAGATAATGAATAAACCGTCACAGAACCGTTCTTACCCCAATCCCAATCCTACTACCTAGATAGTAGAAAAAGGATCAAAGCACCCATCTCTGAGTGGTCCGATAGGATCCAACACACTGGCATATACAATAAGAAATAATAACTCGAAAAACTAGAGATATAAAGAACAAACTAACCCAATATGGAGATTTTTCCAATTTATCCTTGTCATCAGAGTATGTGGAGTGCATAAGCGATCTTAGTCAGTGTTCCATTTGTATTGCCTAAAATCAAGAAAATCGAGACAAAATCATGCAATTGCATGGTACGCTATCAAAATCAAGTAAAACAATTTATAGTGAAAGAGTATACTTGGCAGGCTTATATTCAAAAGTATAACAAACGATTTCCAAAACCAATATCATTTGATAAAATGTTTGTTATTCAACGATTCAATTTTATTATGAGTTCCCATTATGATGTAATCAATAATCATGCTTCTATATTTTGTGTGACTCTATTACCCCAATGCGATGGGGAAGGTCACTAGGCTCCTTCTCACCATAGGAAATAGGAGGCCAATGCACAAGTACCACCTCCAAATGAGGGGGTTGTTGCACTCAATATCAACATTATCAACATTATTAATATCATCATCATCATCAGTATACGGTCAGTCATAATGGACATATCATTTATGTTTTCCAGTTTGCCTCAAAATATAATATAGGAAATACAAAATCCTAATTAGTAGGGAACAATATCTCAAACAAGTATATAGCCAAGCATACAATCAAGAGATACATAAAAGTATCTTCAATACAACCAAAGAGGAGGTATAATAGCATACCTTTCACTGAGAATTTTGAGTACAGATCAACTAGTAATAGGTCGAGCCTTTGAGTTAGATCCTAAAACACAATGTTTGGATCAAGGGTCAAGATCATGATATTTGAAAATCATGTTTCAATATTTGAGATTAGGGTTACATTTTCCTAGGTCAACCTTAGGGTTAGGTCATCCACTTATGATTCATACTATATCAATATGTCTAACATTATTCAAGTGTCAAGAATATTTCAAGTGTGGATGACCTACTTAGGCTTTCTAGGATCATATGTGTAAACCCTATTTTGTGATCATGATCCAATTCATTATCAAATTTTCTAGATCATCATCATGATACTTAGCATAATTGAAATTCAAGATCAGATAAAGTTTTGATTAATATAAGGAGTAAATCAGAGATCAAGTATTAGGTTGATAGATCAAAATATGCCATAAGATTTAGATCAGTCATATTATCAAGATAACATCAAAATTATTTTCAAGGCACGTGATTCATATTCAAAAGTGGTTAAGACAATAAGATTAGGTATTTTCTAGTCAAGTATGATTTATTGTCTCAAGATAATTATCAGAGTCAAGATATATGTTTTCCAAAGTCTAATAACAACATTGAGTCATTTAGACTAATTAACTAAGTAAGAGATCTAGATTTAGGTAGATCAGTGATTATGGTTTGGAAACAGATTTCAAAAGTATTTTTTAATGATTCATTGGATTGTTTTGATCAAAATTGACTATTTATTCGAATTATTTGGAGCTAGGATGCATTTTCTACAATTAAAATAAGATTTGGACATTTATATGAATTTCTGAATAGAGAGGAGATATTTACCTTATTTGCAAAAATCGAGGGTTGTTGATCCAAGATTGGGTGGCCAAGATCACACCACAAGGATTGTTGGTCTAGGATCTAGTTCAATCTCTATTTGGCCAGTTTATTTATTGATTTGCTGGTTCACTACTACTTTGTTTGGACCGAGGAGTTTGCCTCTGAACCCAGCGATTCGGGGCTGCCTTCTATCCCTTGCGCGTATGCGGCCGCTCACAATCCCTGAAGTGAGGTGGTGCACCTTTCCAGTGTGAAGGGGGTCTGGGAGCAGGAGGCTCTGGTGGAGGATGAAAAGGTGATGTCCGAGTTCATCGTGACCTCGCGGAGCAGCATCAAACACCAGAACGAGGATAGGAGGAGGAGCAGGCGAGATGCCCAAAAAGCACATGCGGCGGCGCTGCTTGGTGCAGCAGGTGGTCGAGGGAGGAAACGGGGTGTCAAGGCCATTTGAGTTCACGGAAACAAGGGTATCTCCTGCGGAGTGATGAGGGGATTCCATTGTGGGGTTTTTTATAGCATTTGGGGGTAGGTTTAGGGTTAAGAAAGTTGGGTTGGCAGCCATGGCCGCCAGAGGGAGAGGAGCAAGCAAGAAACTCGTGGGGAAGGAGTAACAACTCAATAAATATGGTCAAGCAAGGTCTCTTTGAGCATGAAATCACAAGACTAAGAGATTTGCTCGGTTAGAATTTCGAATCGGGTCTTATTCGAGCAATTTGCAAGTCTCGGTCCTCCTTAACTCCTCCCTGTTGATTGTGGGAGGTAGGAGATGACCAGTGGCCGTCAGATTGGGCTGTGATCCATGAGGGGCAGATCCAAGGGTCCTGACTCGCCCCCTCTTCCACACCCCACAGATTTCCGACATGGCAAAGCCAAGAAAAAGAACAAATAAAAAGGGAATAAATGGGTTTTCAACACATAAAACTTCAAAAATTCGTAGAAATTAGTAGGAATGTCCAAATGGAATGAAATTTGGATCATAGGTTCACAAAAATGTGTAGAACTTATAGGAAAAGTTTGAGAACCAAAAGATGAAGTTAGATTGATCAATTTTCTTCTTTACACAAAATGATGAATTAATCAAATTTGAGGTGTTATAATGTGTATAAAGTTCACATTGATCACCATATTTTGTATTTGAGCTTCAACAATGATTATGAAGCCAAGAAAAATGATTGAGGATCATGAGTGAGTATAATGAGGGAAAAATAGTAATTTCATCATACTTATGCAAAATTCCACTTTGTCACATCCTTCCCTCCTTAAAAAGAAATTTTGTCCCCAAAATTCAAAAACATCCTCAAAATCGGGACTATTCAAAAACTAGATCATATCCTCAAATACTGGAGTATACTCAACTATATAATCAAAATCATGTCCTCAAAGTTCAAGTAGTACAATCATCATAATTGGGATTCCATGTTTCATATGATAACTAACTTGGTTCCAACATCGTTTCATCATCGAGCAATTGAGTATCAAGGTCAATGCATATACTATTCAAAGTCATCGCATGAGTCACAAATATGGAGAGCAATCTATTGATCACAAATTTGGAGAGATCATATTTTAGGTCAATCAAATAGAGTTCTTGAATTAAGTGTACAAAGTGACTTTCAATCTTGGTGTCTCAGGGTCCTAGCCTCTACATTGGCCTAGGTGGAGTTATACACCCATGACTGGAGATTTCATTTTTCAACATTTTGAGACAACATCATATTTTCAATATCATGATTTTGAGCTCAAAATTAATGGGAGGTCCCACCTTAGTCATAATGAGAGCTAAACCCTAAGTCATAGATTGAAAGAGTAAAAAATAGTCATCATTTCAAAATTTTAAAAAATTTGGGATTATGAAAGTCACGATTGATATATCGAGGGTGGTCTTGCGATCCATATCATGTTTCAAGATTAATTTACATCAATGTCAAGAGTTGAAGATCATATGTAGAAATATTCCAAAGCTAGGGTTTAGATTCCTATTTAGACCTTGGGGGAGATCACTCATCTATATTCAATTTTGAGCAACAATATTCAAGCAATATTTGAGCAACATATCAAGATTTCATTGTCATTGTATCCAAGTTTGATGAATGATCTAGACCTAGGTCTATCTAGGAAGTCAACTACAAGGTATAGTCAATATGGTCATATGTCAAGGTCATTATCAAATCAAGATTCAAGATCGAGTATCAACCATGGATTTAACCTATTAGGCTTAGATCAACCAATCTAAATCGGGTGAAAGGGTATACCTTTCCAGACTCTAAATAATCAACAAGGTGAAAATTTAGAGGTAGTCAAAATAGGGATGTGACTTAGGTTAGGGGAGTCATGAGTCAAATACCACCCTAATCTAGCACATTACTGACATTAGTCATTATCCATTAATTTTATTCAAATAGGGAGAGTATCAATGATTAAATCATATTCCATAAGGCCATGACATCAAAATTCAAGATCATAATAGGGCAATAATGTCAAGATTTTACAAAGACAAGTTAATATTTGCATTCCTTTCCTTTCATGATCAAGGTAGTGATATAATTTGGAAATTGAGGATTTGAATTTGGCATTCGAGGAATTAGAGCATAATAGTGCAAAATCTAGGCCCATCATCATATCAAAATTGAGATTGCAAAAGGCATCAATGGTCAATAGGAAAAGTGCTTTTTGCATCATAGGTCTTACATCATGATTTTGTGAGTCTTAGGCTTAGTCATTTGATAGCATGGTCAAGATGTGTATAAATAGGGAAAAAGTTTGCTTAACTATGTTTGAGGTTTGATCAACAATAGGACAACATGGAAATTAATCAAATCAAGACATCATCAACAATGAGGTATAAGGTATAAGTCATCCTTATTTCACCAAATCAATATTTACCTCGGCATAGGAAGCATGTAGTCTAGTTTGGCTAAATTGAGTTTGCATGATATTAGGGTTCATACATGAGTATTTTGTTCCAAGATTCATGGATCCAAAATCGAGTTTTCAAATTAAAGTTAGATCAGGGTATCAACTTTCAAAATTTTCTATTGATATTCATTTTTCCCATGCATAAGCTACCCAAAATCGAGACATCATGTGGTAAATGGTCATAAGAAAAAGACCACATGATGAGATGATAAGACTACCTAATCTTCATCTACATGGGTGCCTTAGGATAGTCCTTAAAGAAGAGATGAGATGACAGATGACTCTCTAGGGTTTCACAAGAGAACCTTTAGGTCCAGTTCTGGATCAATTAAAGCCAGGTGGAGCGGGGGATCTCAGCCACCGTGAAGACGGATAGGAGAAATTATAACAGGACCCCGAGACTAGACACCTCAATTTTCACCATTATGGACTTTAGGGCTTCTTGGGTGTAAGAGACTTGAGAAATTATTTACTTAAAGTATATGGGAGTGTGTAAGCTCTGATACCAACTATCACGGAACCATTCTTACCCCAATCCCAATCCAACTGCCTAGACAGTAGAAAAAGGATTGAAGTGCCCATCCCTGAGTGGCCCGAAAGGATCTAACACACTGGCATATACAATAAGAAATAATAACTTGAAAAACTGGAGATACAACGAACAAACTAACCCAATATGGAGATTTTTCCAATTTATCCTTGTCATCAGAGTATGTGGAGTGCGGAAGCGATCTTAGTCAATGTTCCATTTGTATTGCCTAAAATCAAGAAAATCGAGACACAATCATGCAATTGCACGGTACGCTATCAAAATCAAGTAAAATGGTTTATAGTGAAAGAGTATACTTGGCAAGACTTATATTCAAAAGTATAACAAACGATTCCCAAAACCAATATCATTTGACAAAATGTTTGTTATTCAACGATTCAATTTTATTATGAGTTCCCATTATGCTGTAATCAATAAGCATGCTTCTATATTTTGTGTGACTCTATTACCCTAACGCGATGGGGAAGGTCACTAGGCTCCTTCTCACCATAGGAAATAGGAGGTCAATGTACAAGTCCCACCTCCAAATGAGGGGTTTTTTGCACTCAATATCAACATTATCAACATTATTAATATCATCATCATCATCAATATACGGGCAGTCATAATGGGCATATCATTTATGTTTTCTAGTTTTCCTCGAAATATAATATAGGAAATATAGAATCCTAATTAGTAGGGAACAATAGCTCAAACAAGTATATAGCCAAGCATACAATCAAGAGATACATAAAAGTATCTTCAATATGACCAAAGAGGAGGTATAATAGCGTACCTTTCACCGAGGATTTCTAGTACATATCAACTAGTAATAGGTCGACCCTTCGAGTTAGATCCTAAAACACAATGTTTGGATCAAGGGTCAAGATCATGATATTTGAAAATCATGTTTCAATATTTGAGATTAGGTTTACATTTTCCTAGGTCAACCTTAGGGTTAGGTCATCCACTTATGATTCATACTATATCAATATGTCTAACATTATTCAAGTGTCAAGAATATTTCAAGTGTGGATGGCCTACTTAGGTTTTCTAGGATCATATGTGTAAACCCTATTTTGTGATCATTACACAATTCATCATCAAAATTTCTAGATCATCATCATGATACTTAGAATAATTGAAATTCAAGATCAGATCAAGTTTCAATTAATATAAGGAGTAAATCAGAGATCAAGTATTAGGTTGATAGATCAAAATATGCCAAAAGATTTAGATCAATCATATTATCAAGATATCATCAAAATTATTTTCAAGGCATATGATTCATATTCAAAAGTGGTTAAGACAACAATATTAGGTCTTGTCTAGTCAAGTATGATTTATTGTCTCAAGATTATCAGAGTCAAGATATATGGTTTCCAAAGTCTAATAACAACATTGAGTCATTTAGACTAATTAACTAAGCAAGAGATCTAGATTTAGGTAGATCAGTGAGCATAGTTTGGAAACAGATTTCAAAAGTATTTTTAAATGATTCATTGGATTTTTTTGATTAAAAGTGACTATTTATTCAAATTATTTGTAGCTAGGATGCATTTTCTATGATTAAAACCAGATCTAGACATTTATATGAATTTCTAAATAGAGAGGAGATATTTACCTTATTTGCAAAAATCGAGGGTCGTTGATCCAAGATTGGGTGGCCAAGATCACACTACAAGGATTGCTAGTCTAGAAACCTGTTCAATCTCTATTTGTCCGGTTTATTTATTGATTTGCTGGTTCACTACTGCTTTGTTTGGACCGAGGAGTTTGCCTCTGAACCCAGCGGTTCGGGGCTGCCTTCTATCCCTTGCGCGTACGCGGTCGCCCACAATCCCTAAAGCGAGGCGGTGCACCTTGCCGGTGTGAAGGGGGTATGGGAGTAGGAGGCTCCGATAGAGGATGAAAAGGTGATGTCTGAGTTCATCGTGACCTTGTGGAGCAGCAGCAAACGCCAGAATGAGGATAGGATGAGGAGCAGGAGAGATGCCCAAAAAGCACCTGCGGCGGTGCTGCTTGGTGCAGTAGGTGGTCGAGGGAGGAAATGGGGTGTCAAGGCCATTTGAGGTCACACAAACAAGGGTATCTCCTACGGAGTGATGAGGGGAGTCCATGGCGGGGGTTTTATAGCATTTGGGGGTAGGTTTAGGGTTAAGAAAGTTGGGTTGGTAGCCATGGTTGTCGGAGGGAGAGTAGCAAGCAAGAAACTCATGGGGAAGGAGTAACGACACAATAAATATGGTCAAACAAGGGCTCGTTGAGCACAAAATCATGAGACTAAGATATTTGCTCGGTTAGAATTTTGAATCAGGTCTTATTCGAGTGATTTGCAAGTCTCAGTCCTCCTTAACTCCTCCCCACTGATTGTAGGAGGTAGGAGATGACCAATGGCCGTCATATTGGATTGTGATCTGTGAGGGGCAGATCCAAGGGTCCTGACTCACCCCCCCCCCCACACACACCCCACAGATTGCTGACATGGAAAAGCCAAGAATAAGAATAAATAAAAAGGGAATAAATGGGTTTTCAACACATAAAACTTCAAAAATTCATAGAAATTAGTAAGAATGTCCAAATAGAATGAATTTGGATCATAGGTTCACAAAAATGTGAAGAACTTATAGTAAAAGTTTGAGAACCAAAAGATGAAGTTCGATTGACCAACTTTCTTTTTTACACAAAATGATGAATTAATCAAATTTGAGGTGTTATAATTTGTATAAAGTTCACATTGATCACCATATTTTGTATTTGAGTCTCAACAGTGATTATGAAGCCAAGAAAAATGATTAAGGATCATGAGTGAGTATAATGAGGGTAAAATTGTAATTTCATCATACTTATGCAAAATTCCACTTTGTCACATGAACCTTACATAAGATCCTCATCATGGGCTTTCCTACCATACAATTCACTTCAGTGCAAATAATGGGTTTCCTAGCATAAAGAGCACTTTAGTGCTAATTCAAGAGGCATTTGGTGCAAAGAGAAGAGGTAGTTTGGTGCAAAACTTGAGTATTCTTAGTTCAAATACGAAATTTATTTATGACATTGATGGTTGAAATTGAAATTATATCTCGTGTTGGTTTAAATAAATAATGATTGCCATGTTTGTGATACCCCCCATCAGAATTATGCTTTGCTTAGTAATTGGGTGTTACAATGTATTTGGAGTTGTTGTCAAGTTCTTTCTCATTGTGAGAAATCTACTCTCACATTATTTTGTATAAAGAACATCATTTGTTTCCTCTTTAGTCTAGTTAACGACATGGTATGGAACTAAAGTCATGTATAAATTGCCTATAATAGTATGCTAGACTAAGGAAATTGCAGACCTCTACCGATGTCTTAAGCTATTCTCATTGAAACACAAACTCAACCTTCTTGGGCTATAAACAAATATTGTAACTATAGATAACATGGCCAATAAAAGTAACTTCTAGAAGTCAATACCCACACTTACTAAACTTAGCATATAGACGATTAATATAAAGCAATTGTAATGCTATATGTAACTGACACTAATGATCCTCTATATAATCTGGATATATCAAGATATCTTCTATAACCACAAGCATGTAATCTATAAATTGTATGAACACTCTGTTCATAAAGTCCATAAATATGTGGACATTGGTTAGTCCAAACAACATAACTAAGAACACATAATGATCTTGTATCATACAAAAAGCTATTTTTCGCACATCCTCTAGCTTAATTATCAATTGGTGATAGCCTGACCTCAAATCTATCTAAGAAAAGATGAGTCCTAGGTAAATGATATCTATCTTTATAGAAACCTTATTGAGCTATTTGTAGTCAATGCACAACCAAATTGTCATATCCTTCATCTTAACAAATTTGATCAGTCCTCCCCTTATGATGTAATAGATTGTATAAAACATGTACCTAACAACTCATACAACTATGTCTTTTTCTCTCTAAACTCTATTGGTGCCATTCGTTAAGGCGGTAGGGACACGTGTAAGGTATCATGTGTCAAGTTGATATCAAAGTCAACCTCTCTTGGCAAAAAAAAACCCAATAACTCATCAGGTAAATATCAAGAAACTCCTAAACTACCGGTACCTCATACAAGCTAAGGTTTTCAATACCAACATCAATAAAATGCACTAGGTATCCTTATAAACCCTTTCACAACATCTTCTTAGTTGTCAAAATTGATATCAAACATGCAAGTATAACTTTACGTCTCCAAAAAAAATTAATATTTATCATCATAATGGAACTCAACTTCCTTGGTAAATAGTCTAGCCTCACCTTTATTTCTCCAAGCAGTTCATATCTAGGTTTACATTGAATTTGTATATCTCATATGCCAAAAGGTTCACTTGAATACTAAGGATTCCTTCTAACAAAACACTTCCAAGGCATATCTCAACTATAAAGATATGTTCTACACTAGGAATATCTAAGATTAAATTATAAGATGAGGGTGATTCAAAAAAATACTATTGGATATAACAATACTAGCCATGAGTGAGTGTTTTGCACTAGGATCTATTAAAACATTAACAAAAGTGACAAAATTAGTAAATGATTGCATCTGACATGTCACTACTTGAGTAGAAAATACTCCTTATTGGTTTGTCGCATATGCTAAAAATGGTTTTTTCTTTTTCTTCACATCTACCGAAACCATTTTGTGGCAGGGATCCATACATGGTAGAACATGTTTGGGACACTACCACTCTGTTGTGGCTCCTCTCTATCAGTTGGGTTTTCATATATTATCCTCTCAGCCTCTAATGTGATTGTTGTTTATGTTCCTTCTGTGAACCTCTCTAGAATAATGTCCAAGTTTCCCACACATATAAAAGGTTGGTGGGTTGGGATCTCAACACCATATACTACAGACACACCCACAAGTCTCACACCATGGTAGCATTGACACACAATTGGGTGCTTTATACCCTAGTGAACTTATAGTGGTCAATTAATCAACATTGTTCCAGTAACTTTACCTTGATTGCCTCTGTCTTTGCCTCTTTCTTATTGTTGCATTGAAAATGCACTAAAATAAAGTGGTACTCTTCTATGTATAGGTGGCCTAAATGTCCTCTTTTAAATACAAGGACTGGTTTGGACATTTTATGACTAAATTCTTATACCAATATGTTGCTTTTCTACTCCAAACAACTTTTCCACCCTCATAGTGGTATCAATAAAAGTGTGTAAGTTGAATGGCTCTCTAAAATAACCATCCTACCTGTATCTTTAAATTTTACACATTATCAAACCTTATAACCTATCTTTTATAATCATACAACAATGAAAACAAAGCCTCACTAGATCTAGGGATAAAAACTTATGCTATGTTACCGACATTGTTCCCTATGATAAAGTGGGGTTTTCACCTTTTGATTTTTAAATCTAGTTCTCTATTCTTGTACTCAATAACCCCACTTCATCATCAAATAGATACTAAACACTAATTTTGGAGGAATTTTGGATAATCCTGAGATTTGAGTACATTGGTGACACTTAATTGAGGAATTGGATACCATTGTATACCTTGAATACATGAATTTCTACTTATTTTAGACTTGCTAATCATTTATTTCATTCCTATATCTATATTTATCCTTTGGATCCAAATTTTTCTATGAATATTCTATATCATATTGTAAACCTTTTATCCAAATATCAATTCAAATAGAGTTTTGTATATCCCTAGAAAATTTCGCAGAAATGGCACCTAAATACACATTTTAATCATTATTTCATGTTTTGAGCCATTTTTGTCATCTTCAAAAGGGGGAGAATGTTGACCTAACAGTTATACATTGTCAATATTTTGATGATGACTTAACCATTCCATTCATATATCTATCTAATGTGTCTATTTGAGATTGATTTTAGGTATTAGGTACATGAAAATGATCAATTCAATCAAAGCTCGCTTGACCAAACACAAGCCAAAGTCAATGCAATTGCACTTCTATGGAAAATGCCCTAAAATCCTTAGGGTTTTTTTTAATCATTTGTATTGATGCTATGACTTGTAATCAAGCTGAGAAAAAAACTAGAAGCACTTAAAACAAATATTTGAGCACTCTATTGACAATTTTTAAAATTTATTATAGGGACTTTTGTAGATCGAGTTTCATCTTTGATAAACTCGACCAACACCCTTGATGGATTTTGGGAACTGCCAGGGTTGGCTGAGTTTTCCCAGGACAAACTCAACATACACTTCTGCATAGGCAAATCAAATTTAAGTCGTCAATCAAGTTTCATCAAGGATAAGCTCGACCGACACTTCAAATTTTCTTTGTCACATAGTGTTAGAAAAAGTGTTTCTAGCCGCTCGAGTATTGAAAAACTCAAATATAGATGTGTTGCAACACCCCAAATGACTATAATTCATCCCCAAGTGCTTCTACTGGCTAGTAGACACCACAACTATAAATTAGGACACTTGGGCTTCATCCCAAGTTTTCTTCTTATGCTTCTAGCTATAATTGAGTGGATTTGTATACTAAGAGCCTTTCTCTCTCTTGCTTACTACTGATTTGTTGGTATGTATGCCTAGAGATCCAATCCTATGATGATTGTGATGGTATATCTTGTAAAAGATTTGACCACTAATAAAAAAATCTTCCGTTTATTCTGTTTCATTAAATATGAGATAGTGATGAAACATAATAAATGTATAAAGAATGACATTACTCAATGACGAATGTCTTCAGGTTGATGACCTGAACAATGAGATCGTATGGATATTAAGAGTATGTACATTCTTGTTATATCCCTTGTTAGATATTAATATAAAGCTGATAAACAACAATAATCTATAAGACTAGAGTGTGTGTTGGTTGATGATAGAAACTCATCAGTCATGATATGTGATATCAAACCAAAACATAGATAATTATTGGTGAATAGTGTATCAAACAGACCCACCATAAGAGTGACTCATGAAAACCACAATTGGTAGTCAAAATTATCTCTCACAGTGATGGTGGTGATTGTGGTTCTTAGACCTGAGGTCGCTGCACTCATCACATGTCGTTCAGTGTACTTTGACATCATCCACCATGACTTTGAATAAGGGTTGCCATAAAGGTGGTGCTTGGGTACATTGTGACACATGGGGATGACTATGAATGTTGTATATGGGATTTTTCCCTCCTATAGGAGTTTCATATCCAAGCCACTTGATAAGCGAGACTGAGAAAATCATGTGCATGCAAATGTGAATCAATATATGATATTGGATCCACATGTATCTCAAACAGTCTACTCTGGTTCACGGAACATGAATTGAACATTGAGAGGATGACGATTCCATGTCTTGAGTTCAATCTTTATATCAGTGATAATGGATTTATAAATTCATTGTAACACCGATCACCAATTGTAGGTTGAAGTTGTTCTCCAACTTTCTAGATTACTTGGATAGAAATGATGTGTTACTAGATACAACTCATTGCTTGTGATGTCATAAAATAGTTATGGATACTCACTGCCAATGTTACTTGGAACCTATAGGGTCACACATATAGGATGCACTTGGAATAGGATTTTATTCATAAATATAATTTGAACATGATTACTAAGGAGTTAGGTATTCAATTTTAAAAATATTGGTTGAATATTGACTGACATGACTATGAACCAACTGGTTCAAGTTTTGACAGATCATTTCAGAGTATCAGGTCAACTGAACCAATATTAGCAATGTGGACCATGAAGTAACCATTTCAAGAAGTAAACCAATCGACTCAGATGCATGAACTGATCGGTTCAGATTGTGAAGTGAACATTTGGTTGATCAATTTGATGGGATCAAGGATTAGTGATGATGTCATGTTGTGCATTAATTAGATATTAATTGCCAATCCAATTGTGATTGGGTAACATGATGAAATGATAGGTTCAAGGGTTGAACCGATCATCTCACATGCCAACTATTCAGTTCACCTCCGAACTGATTGTTTTTCCGCTCGCATGATACAAAAATTTGTGAAAATACGTCCCTTTTGACTCCTACTCAGATTGGAAACCATGACCCTAACCCTTTTATAAATAGAGTGGTACTAGGGGATTCTCAGATACAAAATCAATTGTTCTAACAATTGTTGTCTTCTCTGGTTGTGGTAACTGAGAGAACCCGAACAAGTCCTACCTGATAAAGGGAGAGATAGCAAGGGAGAGATAATGGTGGGAGAGCAAGTTGGTGCTAGTACACTGACTAGAAGGGACAACTCCTTCTTGTCTGTTCTTCTAGAATGATAAGAGTTTCCCGTGGTCTGTGTGGACTACTATAGAGGCGAGGAGGCTATTGCCCACCTCTAGGAGGACGAGGTCAACTGGTATTTGTGGTGATCAAATAGGAGGTTGATGTTGAAGCTGTTCGGAGTGCAACTTGAAGAAAGGCACACACCACTGTGAGGGTATTATCGTTGGACTTGCTCTAGGACCACATATGAACTTGCAAAACATCCCTCCCATTATATAGTTATTGACTCGATCATCTGTTAAAGAGGAAATTTACATATTTTTTTTTGTTTTCGCTACCTATTCTTTAGTCATATTTCCCTACTGTGGTATTAGAGCCACAACAATTTACTATGTTTTGATATTTAATCCATATGATCGAATTTTGATTTTCATCTTTTATTTATTGCATATGATATGAATACTTAAAATGATTAATGTGCATATATGATTAAATAGCACATATGATCCCAGTTAATATCTATATGATATGATATATTATGTAATTTACATGCGTCGCCTTAAAATCAGTTTTGATGGTGGATGTGTGTCATGGTTATGGCTAATAGCCCCAATTTTCTATGCTTGGTTGTGGTTGTTTATTCATATTTATATCTCAGTTTGCATACCGATCCTATATCTTATCTTCCACATGTATAAGTATTATTCTCTCCTTCCCATGCCCCCCTCTAGTGTAACTTGAGGTTTCCTATTACCATATAATATGCATTACGATAGTTATAATTCTTATTACATTGAAGAATATGTTCAACACCAGATGAGCCACCCATTTCAGAAAATGAGACAACTGATTGGAGGACCGAGGAGGATAAATCACAACAGGAGCCGAACCGATCGGATGGTGTCCCAACTGATCATTTGGAGGTGTCCAAACATCACTTGGATTGGAGGCCATATGATATTTTTGACGACCAACTGATTGACTAGGAGGCGAGCCGATTAGTTCAATGGTATAACCGATCAATCTAGATTGGTTGAAGCATATATATTTACCAACATGATGCATGTGATGTAGACCTTACGTGGTAGTAATTCCTTGTGGCTCCAAAGAGTTACCATAGTATGGACATAACCATCGCTTATGTTTTAGTTTCATGTTTTCATTTATGGGATATAGCATGTATACAACACATACTATAGTATGTGTTGATTGGATATATATATATATATAATGCCTCAATCAAATATATTAAATCTAAGATACTTTCCATTAGCAACGTACATGAAAAGCTTGATCAATTAAGAGTGGGAACGCCAAGCGAATGCTCCGTCTATCTCATGGAAGTGTGATGGTAGTAATGTGGGCCTACCAAGTGGGGTAAATTCTTATCATTTTGGCTTTTGGGTCAGACTTAACTAAGTGAACTTAATCAGATTAAGCACTTAGAAGCATACATATGACTATGACAAAGAGTTGTACATACCTTTTATCAAAGAATTACATAAGATGCAATTGGCAAAAGTTGCCAACCTTAATGATAGATTATGGATACTAGCGTTGACCGAGTAATAGTTCAATTATTTTGGATCTTGGCTTACTAGAAGGTAGTACGCTACAATCTTCCAAATTGATATTTGATGGCTATCAATTTGAATAAAATAGAGAGAGTGATAATTAATTAAAGGCCTACTTAAACATCATTGATTTTTAATTTTAACCAAATCAAATGAAAATATTTTTGACAAAATTACAAATTTCTCTTGTAGAATCAAATGGCAACAAGTAACACATTTTATTTGTGACCAGTCCTTGAGAAGGACAAGTTAAATGGGAATAATTTCCACAATTGGTTTAGGACATTGAGAATTGTTCTCACATAGGAGTGCAAGCTCTATGTCCAAGAGATACCAGAACTAGATGAACCTGCTCCTATTGCACCTAAGACTGTCAAAGATGCTTACAAGAAGCACACTAAAGATGTCATTGATGTCAAATGCCTAATTCTATGCTCCATGAACTATGAGTTGTAGAGACAACATGTGAACATGGATGTTATTGAGAGGGTAACACATCTTGAAAACATGTTCTAAGATCAACCAAGACAAGAGAGATATGATGTCTCCAAGGCGTTGTTCAAATGTAACATCCATAAGGAGATCTAGTAGGTCATCATGTGCTCAAGCTTATTGGTATGTGGATAACCTTGCTTGACTGGGATATCCCCTGGGTCAAGAGTTGGACACTGATGTGATTCTACAATATCTACCAGAATCATACAGTCAATTTGTCATGAACTACAACATGAATGACTTTGACAATCCGTTGATCTAATATTTGGCATGCTGAGAATAACTGAGGCACAATTGAAGAAAGATAATCCCAAGTCTGTGATGATAATCAAAAAACCAAAAGGGAATACAAAAGGCAAAGACAAAGCTAAGAAGAGTTCTAAAGCTGGCCAGAATTCCAAGTCTATAACACTTAAATCAAAGGGAGGGGTGAACAAGGGAGGCAATTGTCACCACTGTCACCAACCTGGACACTAGAAGAGGAATTTCCCCCTCTATTTAGAAGAATTAAAGAAGAAGAAGGAGGGGATAAAGATCTCCACTTTAGGTATATACGTTGTAAGATAAATCACTTCTTCATCTTGGGTATATGATACCAGATGTAGATCTCACATTTGTTTGAATATGCAAGATCTAAAAAGAAGTAAGCCTTTTCAAAAGGATAAGGTTGGACTGTACGTCCCAAGCAAGAGTTGCTTCTACTACATTCAGAACCTAAAATTCTATCTTAGCCCACAAGGCAAGTAATAGAGTTAATGAATCACTATTTCATTTCTACCAATAAAAGGAAATACTTTACTTACTACATCTTGTATGGACAAGAATGATTATGAATAAAGAATAGTTAATGTTCTATTTTCAAAAATGTGATCTTGTATGGAAACCACCCCAAATATCTTATGGTCTTTGTTTGCTAGATCAAATATATATGTTTATAACGTAAATACTAAAAGATTAAAACTTGATAAATCAAACAATAAAATACCTATAGCATTATCATCTAGAGCACATAGATGAGAACTGCATTTATACAATACATAATTATGTTTGGCACTCTTTTAGTTATCTAATCAATATACATATGAAAATCTTATCTATTTGCACAACATGACAAAAACTCTTTTCACTAGATGTAGTGGGAGAGTGAATATGCTATTAGGGCTTGTACGTATTGATGTATGTAGACCATTTAGAATAAATGCTAGAGGGATAGTACCTCATTGTATTTACTAATTGTCTTAGTATACATAGTAATTTGTATTTAGTAAAATACAAAATATATCTCTTGAAGTGTTCAAAGGGATCATGAAAGAAGTACATAACCACATTGGAAAAAGTATTATTCAATGTTGAGAATACTTTACACGAAGAGTTTGAGGTCCTTTTGGAGAGACTGTGATAGTGTTTCACATTGAACTCCACCTAAAACATAGTGATGTATCAGAAGGAAGGAATCACATCTTGATGAGTCATGGTATAATTATCAATAAATCTAGCTAATCTTCCAATTTTCTTTGGGCACATGCTTTACGCTACAACAATATACTATCTACAAATGGTTCAAAAGACACCATATGAGATATGAAATGGACAGTGTCCTGATATGTCTTTCATAAAGATTAGGACTAAAATTTATACAAGAAAATGGTTATTGAAAGGTTTTATCCATAAATCACATAAATGTTAGTTTGTTGAATACTTACTTTTATCCCAAGACGATGATAAAAGTGTTTGTCACCGAGATAGCTGAATTCTAATGAGGAATTTATTTCAAGGGAATCAGTGGGAGAATAGTAGAACTCAAAAAGTTTGAGATCAACAAGGAAACATTGAACCTAAAGAGGTACAATAAGAACAATGAGAATCACAAATCATTCTGCATCTCAAGTTTCTAATGTAACATGCAAACTCATAAATCTAGTAGAACACACCTTGAGATTAAAATATTATGAATCTTATAACTTAACGAGGTGGTGTGCTAGTCCTAATATGATGAGCCAAAAAACCTATCTAGAATCTATTTAGGGACAAGAATCTGAGAATTGACTTGAGGCCATTATATCTAAAATGGTGTCCATGTACACCAACAAGGTATGTCCTTGGTGGTACCACCAAAAGGGGTATAAGTAGGAAAAGGAATATTAACCACTCCATCCATATCCAATCTGCCTCTGAACTGATCCACACTGGTTGTGGTTTGTTTTTTTAAGATCCACTATAACTGGACACCCATGCATGGATATCCAATCCTATGGATCGGGGGAGTGGATGTCCACATCATCTAGAGGCTTTGTTAGCAAGTAAATTTTGCCTACATTGTGCCCCCTTCAACCCCATACCCCACATCCTCCTCAACGGTAATAATGAAATTTGTGATTAAAAAAGATTTAGTGGGAGCATATTAATATTCCACATATTGATGGGGAATAACATCTCAATACTACAAGTATTGCAAACTGGCATGAAAAGTGCCTTCTAAATTAAGGGATTAAGTGAAGTATACTTTGTGATAGGAATTGAGGTCTATGGATATTTATCTAGAAAGCTTCTTGACCTATGAAAGAGCACAAACATTGGGAAGATGATAAAATTTTTAGCATAACACACTCAATGATAGAAAATATATCCATGAAACATGAGATTAGTTCTCTCAAGAACCCATTCTTTCAATTCTTGTGAAAAATGGGAAAACATGAGTAAGATGCCATATGAATTCATAATTGGATCTATCATGTATGCAATATAATATATTCATCCCATTATCCTGTATGTATTGGACATGAAGATATAATATTAGTCAGATTCCAATGAAGGTCACTGGATTACCATAGAGAACATCCATAAGTATTTGAGAAGCACTTAGGATCAGTTCCTAAATTATGGCAATAAGAAAGATTTGGGTGTAAAGGGTTACACTGATGCAAGCCTCCAAAATTACAAAGAAAATTAATGATCATGATCTAAAATTTGTGTTTGACCTTAAAACAAGAACTATAAGTAAGAAAAGTTCCACACTACAGATCGTTATCTAAATTCTACAATAGAATCTGAGTACTTTGGTTTTATGAACACAACAAAGGATATTGTATGGATCTATAAGTTCATATATAGGATGTTCCAACCATTGATGACACAATAGAAATATCGTGACAACAATGGAGTTATTGGTTAGGCAAAGAATATCAAATAGCATATTATGGCAATTCCATCTCATATGAAAGGTCATACAATGAAGAGATGTGAAACATGCAATAAACTGACTAAAGGCAAATGTTACTAACCCACTTGATTAGTACTTGTGTAGCAGAAACATGATGGACATGTTTAAGGTCACTTAGAATAAGATTCATGGGTGATTGGCTCTAACTGTAAGTGGGAGTCTGTTGGTATGTATGTCTAGAGAGCCAATCATATGATGATTGTGATGGCATATCTTATAAAATATCTGATTAATAATAAAGGAAATATTCCCAATTATTCTATTTCATTCAGTTATGAGTTAATGACGGAACTTAATGAATGTCTAAAGAATGACATTGATCAATGACATATGTCTTTAGGTTGATCAACTGAATATGAGATCATATGTATATTAAGAGTATGTACATTCTTGTTATGTACCTAGTCAGATGTTATTGTGGAAGGTTGATAGACAACAATAACATATAGATACTTGTTGGTGATGATAGAATCTCATCATTCGTGATATGTGATATCAAACCAAACACATAGATACTTGTTGGTGAATAGTATATCAGACAACCCCCCCCCATGAGAGTGACACATGGAAACCATAATTGGTAGTTAAAATCATCTCTCATAGTGATGGTGGTCATGTGGTTCTTAGACCTAAATTCGCTACACTCATCACATGTCGTTTGATGTACTTTGAAATCATCCACTGTAACTTTTAATAAGGGTTGTCATAAGGTGGTGCTCGGGTACACTATGACACATGGGGATGACTATGAGTGATGTAGATGTGATTTGTCCCCCTACAAAAATTTGATATCCATACCACTTGATAAGAGAGACTGAGAAAAGCATGCACATGTGGATCTGAATTAATATATGATATTAGATCCACATGTATCATAGACAGTCTGCTTTGGTTCAAGGAACATGGATTGAACATTGAGAGGATGACAATTCTATGCCTTGGGTTCCATCTGATATTAGTCACAAAGGAATTATACAATCACTATAATACCAATCGTAGATAGTAGATTGAATCCATTCTCCAACTTTACATATTACTTGGCTAGCACTGATGTGTTTCTAGATACCACTTATTGCTTGTGATGTCATAATTAGTTATGGATATTCACTGACAATGCAACTTGGAACCTATAGGGTCGCACACATAGGATACACTTGGGATAGGAGTTTATTCATGAATATAGTTTAAACTTGATTATAAGGAGTTAGGTGTTCAATTTAAACAACATTGGTTGAGTATTGAATGACTGGACTGTGAACCTACCGATCCAAGTGTTGAATAGATCGTATCAGAGTTTCAGGTCAACTGAACAAATATTGACAATTTTGACCATGAACTGACCATTTCAGGAAGTGAACTGATTAACTCAGGTCCATGAACCGACTGGTTCCAGTTGTGAGATGACCATTTGTGTGACAGAGTGAGTTTTTATAAGTTTCTACATATATTTACCTCTCTAATAAATTTTGTTTATTCCAATAGTACCCCCAACTATATCCCTCACTAAATTGACTAAATGGCCTATCAATTTCACATTATACAAAACCCTAAGTGTCACACAAAGGTGAACTATAGGTATAAACATATTTATTAAATAACCATGTTTAACTTTGGAATTTGAACCCCAATTTTATACCATAGCCACTTGATAATGTCATGAAGCCCTCCCTAAAATTTCAATTCAATTGGAGTAACCAATTGAGAGATATGGGCAATTAAATTTAGGTATATATTCCATTCATTTTGGACCTTATGACCTAAGTTTCGTATTAATTGATCAAGATAATGATGTCACACAACTAGCTTCTCATCGAGCCTTATATGGGCCATTGGATGAAGCGAGTCACAGATCGAGGCAGAACTGACGACTCTGACTTCGTCCACTACCTCCCGCAAAGGGCGGGGAGATTGGAGGAGGCCCGAGCTTTAGCCAGACGCCACCTCACCCATGTTCTCAAATATTCATCTGAATAGATATCTTTGTCTCACCAAAATGAGGTCAACTAGCCTTATCTTAACCCCCCTTACTCTCGAAATAAGGAGAACATACTCCCCCTTCTCTACTTCTCTCACTCCGACGGCGGCCAAAGAGCCTCCAACCTCATCAAACCCTAAACCTACCCCCGAGGGTCTATAAAAGACCCCCTTGACGTCGCCTCCACCCTCCTTTACCTTAAACCTCTACTTCTTGACCCTCATCGACACTTGAGATCCCCATTTGACTCTCAAATATTGGTAGTACTGTCGCACCGTCCCTACCGGGCGTTCCTCTCTCTCACCTCCTCCCTCTCGATTAATTACTCCCCTCATTCTGCCAGTGCCAGTCGGAGCTGGGCGAAACCTCCTCTCCCGCTATTGGACCCTACTCCTCCTTCTCCTCCTCATGTTGGCGATCCCTCCACTGCTCTCTCTCTCACTATCATGAGCTACTTGAGCAAGGGAAAGACTTGGACGCATGGCGCCAGCTGGAGCAAAGGTGGACGAATCCACGACTACCATCTCAACATCCACATGCGCAGGTCAACCAAAGAACAGTGGAACCATGAGCGCTTAGTTGGACCAACTCACGTACGCCTAGTCAGTGATCCGATCCCTTCTCTCACAAAGTCGGGGATCAAAGAGGGTCATAGATCCAGTCGGATCCGGTCGTTGATCAAGGTATAATCCTTCTTTTTATTTTCCTTTACCCAAGAAAATGCAAGAAATAGCAGAATATATCAAACCTATATATCATTTTCATCTGAAAAATGCGATCTATCCAAATAAAATATAATTAGGACCTAGATCCGAGGCCTTTTTCAAAAGTAATGGCCTACAAGCCCTAATTATCTTTTATTATATGCATATTGTGTAATATTAGTGATCCATGGTTGAGATCTGTCATGTAGACATCTAAAACCCTATTTGAGTCCCTAATCCTCATGTCTCTTGAAATCCTAATCAAAGAGAGATATTTATCATAGTAATGCATGTTCATTGGAAATATGATAAATAACTTGGGTTTACCTGATTTTCCACCCTAAAATAATGTTTTATTCTCTTTATTCTATTTTTAACTATTTTCAATATGCCAACATAGTATAGCATTTTTAATACAACATACCAACTTTATGTTGATATTTTTGTTTCTCATATTTTCTAGGTACAAGGAACATGTGATGCATCTCAAAGTCCCAGAATCTAATAAATAAATGGACATGGAGGATAGACTAGATAGATCTCTATCTCTCATCTTATTTTATTTTTTCCAGCTAGATAGTTATTTGTTCTTCTAGATGATGTATAGGATGTTCTAAATCTTATGTAATAATAATTTCCTTTTCTTATAGAACTATTCATCTCTTCCATCTCAAATAATATTATGTAATGACTTTATTTATCTTTAATGAATGAATGTTTGTGTGGATATTCATGGTGATGTGAACAGTGATCTTGGCTAGCTTCTCTGATTTAGTTGGCTGCCTTAATTTCTTGTATTTTCCCTTCAGACATTTATAGATATGAGTGCACACATATATGTGGATGTCACTAAGGAAAGTATATAGAAATTGGGGACATCACAGTTGATATCAGAGCCAATGTTCACACATCATAGTCACATGGACTTCATTCACCCTATTGTGAGTCTAGGGTAGTCCTTAAGTTAGGGATGTGAAAGGTGGAGGTGATTAGGATATCATCTGCCATGGGTCTGGCTAAAGTCTCTGAGCCACTTTGCTTGGTAATCACGAGGCTACCTATATGGCAGTGTAAGTCTACCTGGTCGATATCCTAAATGTCCCCTACTTCTTTGGCATACCTTAATTAGGACCATTCTTATCTATAGAAATTTCCCTCTCATCTCTTCTATAGGAAAATTTACCTCTCATCCTCATTTTTAAATAATTTCCCCCTTACCTTTATGATATAAGGTTAGGAAAAGAGTCTCTCTATTTAGAAAGTCTTAAGGACCGACTGATAAGGATTTTAGGATATACTCCACAAATTGTAACATTAAGAGAATTAATAATTAATAAAGGAGAATAATGAATATCATGTGATATAATCCATTTTTTTTTCTTTATGATAAATCTAATATGCCCACCTAATTTCAAGATGCCTCCTAAGACTCGTAACTCAAAGGCCTCTGAAGAATCATCCTCTAAGAAGAGGAAAGAGCCTGAAACCTCTGAAGTACCTGATCCCAATACCACAGCAAACGAAAGGTGGTAGGAATAAAAGAAAATCCTTCTAGACTTTATGGAGACCCTTGCCACAAGAGGAACCCTTGAACCTAGATCCTCTAGGAAAAAGGAAGTGACAGTGATAGATTTCATCAAACTTAACCCTAACACCTTTTGGGGGGAAGATCAACCTGAAGTCATGGATAAAGTTGAGGCCTGGATCCTCTTTGTGGAGAACGCCTTCTGTACCCTAGAAGTACCCAATGAGAAGAAGGTCAAATTCACCACCTATCTGCTTAAGGGAGGGGTGAAAATCTGGTGAGAAAACTATGGTGGGAATAGGGGAGAATAAGTAGATGACATGGGGTGGAAATCCTTCAAAATCCTCTTCACTAACCGTTTCATGCCTATAGTTGAGAGGAAGAGGAAGGAGAAGATGTACATGGAACTAAGGCATTGCAATCTCTCAGTAGCTGACTGTACCTGGAAGTTTAAACTTCTGGAATGTTATGCACCTATCAGGACTGAAGACCACCTCATCGAGCATTATGTTGGCTACCTTTACACCCACCTGAAAAACCTAGTCATAGCCTCCCATCCCAGAAGAATAGATGAAGCCTTAGACATGGCCCTCGAGCTGGAGAGAGAGCAGGGCATGCAGAAACCTTCTGGCATGGGGTACTTGGGGTTAACCACCACTGAGGAGGATAAGTCTAGAAAGTTAAATCATGGCCATAACAACAAGGGATTAGGGAAAAGAGGAGGTTCTGGAAAGGGAGGATAGAAAAGGCCACCAGAACTAGAAAAGGATGACTCATCCCAAGTGCAAGACTTGTGGGCGTTTTCATGGTGGGGTATGCCACCATACCAAGACGATCTGCTATAAATACAAGGAGGGCCATTTCATCGCCAAGTGCCCCACTGCCTCATATTTGGCAATCCTACAGCAGGTGCTCCACCGCCTCAGGGACACCACAATGGTAGGGTATTTGCAGTAAATGCAGAAGAGGCCAAAGTAAATCCCAACCAGCTTTGTGAAGGTAACCTAAATTCTTTTCATTATTTAATATCTTATTCAAGCCTTCAAATTATTCATAACTCAATTATCCTATGTAGGCACTGTATTATTAAATGATCATATTATTAAGGCTTTGTTCGACTCTGTATCGACAAATACTTTTATTTCTCGAACTCTGGCATATATATTACATCTGCATATAAGGGACTTGGAATATATTCTGGATGTGTCTACTCCTAGTGGAAAGATACTCACTACCCTATAGAAACCTGATGTCCTCTCACTTAAATTTGAAAATCATGATATGCCCTTTGAATTCATTCTATTAACTATGGAAGACTTTGATATTATACTTGGTATGGATTGGTTATATACATATCATGCTCACATTGACTATAGAAACAAGATGGTAGTCCTCTCTCAACCTCATTCCTATCCTATGAAGATCCCTAGGGGAAGTGGATTATTTAATTATATTATAATCTCCTCTCTTAAAGATAAAAAGATCATTTCCCAAGGATGTAGAGTCTTCCTCGCATTAGTCTCAAAGACCAGTCCTAGTAGCGTGCATGTAGAAAGTCTGGAGGTGGTGCGTGACTTCCCTGATGTATTTTCGAAGGAGCTTCCTAGGCTGCTTCCAAATAGAGACATTGAGTTTCCATAGATATTCTTCTTGGAACCACTCTGATTTCTAGGGCACCATATAGGATGGCTCTTGCTGAGCTTATGGAGTTGAAGAAATAGTTACAAGAACTTCTTGATAAAGGGTTCATCCATCCTAGTATTCCCCCTGGGGTGTGCCTGTTCTTTTTGTCAAAAAGAAAATTGGATCTATGTGTATGTGTATTGACTACCGCATGTTGAACCAGGCTACTTTTAAAAACAAGTATCCTCTCCCTCTTATTGATGACCTCTTTGATTAGCTTCGTATTGGCTAAAGTCTTCTCAAAAATTGATCTTCGCTCCGGCTACCATCAACTTAAAGTCAAGGATTCTGATATTTCTAAAACTGCTTTTTGAACTCATTATGGGCACTACGAATTTATAGTGATGTCGTTCAGGTTGACCAACACACCTGGCGTATTTATGAATTTGATGAACAAAGTCTTCCAACCTTATCTTGACAAGTTTGTGGTTGTCTTTATTGATGATATTCTAAATCCATGGAGAAACATCGGGAGCACTTGAAGGCAATTCTTGAGATTCTTCGAGCCCAGAAATTCTATGGAAAGCTTTCTAAATATGAATTCTAGATTGACAAAGTCATATTTCTTGGACATTTCATTTCTGGGGGTAACATATCTATTGATCCTGCCAAAGTCTCTACTTTACTTGATTGGCAACCTCTTCGGAATCCTTCTGAAATCTGGAGTTTCTTGGGTCTGGCCGGATATTATCGTCACTTTATTCTGAATTTCTCCAAAGTCGTACTTCCTATGACTAAGCTTACTCGGAAGGTTGAGCACTTCATCTAGTTAGCTGCATGTGAGTTTAGTTTCCAGCAATTGAAGTAGAAGTTGAAGGTAAAGGAGGGTGGCGGCGACCTCAAGGGGGTCTTTTATAGACCCTCGGGGGTAGGTTTAGGGTTTGGTGAGGTTGGGGGCTCTTTAGCCGCCGCCCGAGTGAGAGAAGCAGAGAAGGGGGAGTTTGTTCTCCCTGTTTTGAGAGTGAGGGGGTAGAGATAAGGCTAGTTGACCTTGTTTTAGTGAGACGGAGACATCTATTTAGACGAACATTCGAGAACATGGGTGAGGTGGCGTCTGGCTGAAGCTCGGGCCTCCTCCTATCTCCCCACCCTTTGCAGGAGATAGTGGACGAAGTCAGAGTTGTCGGTTCTACCTTGACCCATGACTCACTTCATTCAACAGCCCATATAAGGTTCGATGAGAGGCTAGCTGTGTGACATCATTAGATTGATCAATTAATACGAAACTTAGGTCATAAGGTCCAAAATGAATGGAATATATACCTAAATTTAATTGCCCATATCTCTCAATTGGTTACTCCAATTGAATTGAAATTTTAGGGAGGGCTTCACGACATCATCAAGTGGATATGTTATGAAATTGGGGTTCAAATTTGAAATTTAAACATGGTTATTTACTAAATATGTTTATACCTATAGTTCACCTTTCTCCTCTCCTTTTAAGAATTTTGTCCCCAAAATTCAAGCAGCTTGAAAAAGGTGTGGATATTTCTGCTCGACCTCAGACTTGAGCTCCCATGTGGCATTGGTCTGATCATGGTGGCTGCAGAGAACTTTCACCATATCTATATGTCAATTACTGTGAAGCTCCTTTGTCTTGAAATCAAGAATTCTGACTGGGGACTCAACATAATGGGACCGCGAGAACTTAGTTGGACTAACCCATGTACACCCTATCAGAGATCTAGGCCCTTCTCTCACAAAGTCAGGCATCAACGAGGGCCGTAGATCCAGTCAGATCCGGCCATTGATCAAGGTATAATCCTTCTTTTTATTTTCTTTTACCCAAGAAAATGGATTATCTTAGGAAAATCCTAGAAAATGCTAGCAATATCAGAATATATCGAACATGTATATCCTTTTCATCAAAAAAATACGATATATCCAAATAAAATATAATCAGGACATAGATCCAAGCCCTTTTTAAAAAGTAATGGCCTACAAGCCCTAATGATCTTTTATTATCTGCATATTGTGTAATATTAGGGATCCATGGTTGAGAGTAGACATCTAAAACCCTATTTGAGTCCCTGATCCTCATGTGTCTCGAAACCCTAATCAAAGAGAGATATTTGATTCAATGATTATGAAAAACTCTAAATTCTAGTTTTCTCCCTATTGATGTTCATAAATCTGAAAACAAGGACAAAGATTTTGTTTTGCAAGAATTAGAAACAGAAAATGCCTCCTTGCTTGCTAAAATCAACGTACATGAATCTTGTTCTAGTTCTACTAGTAGAGAGAATGATGTTGCTGCTCTTCATATTGATAGAGATTCTCATTTAACTAAAGCTCTTTGCTTAGAAAATGATCTTTTGCATGCTAGAGATAATATCAATAATTTGTCTTCTACTATTGCTTGTCTTAAGCATGATAATGACAGTTTGAGATCCTCTTTGCAAAGATTCTTAGTTGGTAAAAAGAGTCTTAATGACATCCTACACCATTCTACTAAACAAATTGGTAGACATGGTTTAGGATATGACAGTAGTCAAAGGAACAACAAAGATAAAGGACCTCCAATCTTCCATGGAGAATCCTATAGTTCCAAGACTATGGGCACATGCAACTATTGCAATGAAATTGGTCATTATTCTACTTGTTGTCCTTTTAGGAAATCACCCAAGAGTAATAGGACTTGGGTTGCTAAACTAACCCCTCCGGACCCAAAAATTTGATTGGGGACCATTTCATCTTTCTTCTTGTAGGTACTTGCAAATGGATTGACTTGAGCTATTGAATTGCAAATTGACTTCTCAATCCACATGAAAGAAGAAAGGTGAGATGTGTAGAGGGTGACAACAAGTAGAAAAGGAATGTAAGAACAAAGGTAAAGTTTTTATTGCTTATAACCATTTCTAACTTGTTTTTGTCAAGTTAGTGTGCACTATACATATGGTTTTTGAGTCAAAAGTGGTATTTTGTGCTTCTCTTCACACTCTTGCTCAAAAACTGTTTCTAATGCTTTCATAGTGCATTACTAGCTTGCTTACACATGTTTGGATATGGTTTGTATTTTTAGCATGCCTTTAAGTATGTTTTTATGAAAAATGTGTGCTTTTTGACAGTAGCTCTGTCGGTCGAGTTTGTCCTGATAGAAACTCGACTGATAGGCACCAATGGGTGTTGCCAGCAGCTGTCATCGGTCGAGTTGTCAATGCACAGAACTCGACCGATAACACAGTGCACAGAATATAAATTTGGCTTATTGAATGAGAATTTCCCTCTCAACTAGATTTTCTCAACCAATAGCCTTATTCTTTGGCACTCCTTTGGTACATATTGACATGCTTTAAATTGCCTATCTTGCTTACAACTCTCTCTCTCTCTAATTGCTCTAAATTGGTATATCTATATCTTGCAATTACTTGCTTTGAGTTGTTTTGCAGGTTTTGATGATGATCTCTTTGGATCTCTTAGTTGTGTATAAAAATTACTTCTGTTGTACTCTAACTTGCTACATCTATATAGGTGTATATCTTGTTTTGATACAACCTTGAGGTTCTTAGTGGTAATCATCTTTTGGTAATGATACATATTTGTTAGTGAGTTATATCCTTCCATGCTTCTAAAATTGCATATCCCTTTGTTTGGATATATCTCTAAATGTACTCATAGCTTGCTTTATCTTGTGTATCTTTTGGTATCTCTTTCTATGATCTAGATCCTACTAGTAGTCCTAACTTGTGATATCATCAACTAGTAGTTCACATACATGTAGTTCTAACCTTATTTATAATTGGCATCTTTGCTCATCTATATGCTATGCTTGCATCTTGTCTCATACATGCTCAAGTTTGTTCCTTAAATTGCATATCTACTATCTTGAGTTGCTTGCATAACATTGTGATGCAGGGTACATAGATCTACATTATATGTAGAAATTGGAGTATTTTTTGTTTTTATGCAGTTTTTGCTCCAGTTTCAGTTTTGGGTGCAAGACTAGTGTTTTTCATGTAGAAACGACCTTCTGAGCAAGGCTCATTTTGTATGAGCCCTGACACTTTTTGGGCAAATTTTGTCATCTTGAGGGTCAAAATTACGATTTATTGTTTTTCTACAACACCTTATCTTACATTTTGGGTTGTTCAAGTGCATGCTTCAACTTGCTTTTCTTTCTATGCTTGGACAAGCCCTAGTTGTGCTCTTCTACTCTCCTTTTATATTGCTATCTCCTTTCTCTTAACAAGTGGTGTTTCTTATTTCTTCATAACCCCACTTTTTGAAATGACAAAGGGGGAGAAAGGTATGTCTTATTTTGACAAAATAGGGAGAAGGCGTGTCTTACATGAAGAAGAGAAGTATGTCCATGTAAGGGGGAGAAGGTAAAATGGGAGAAGGCATATATGTGTAGAACATATATAAGTAGAAGACATAGTTTCTATAAATGTTATGAAAGCTAGCCATGCAGGAGAAATATCATCAATTGAGGGGGAGTATGAGAACTCCATGTGCATCAATTGAGGGGGAGCATATGAGCTCAATCCTATTGAAAACCCTAGGTTTCTCCGAAGGTATGATTTTACTTTAATGCTTTCAATACATTTATGGAATGGTTTGTCATCTTCAAAAAGGGGGAGAATGTTGACTCAAGGTCAATTAGGTCAATGTTGACTCACGTCTAAATTGACTAAACCCGTGTTTTGATGATGAATAACCATTCCACATATTGGTGTCTAATGTCTCTATTTGAGTGATTTCATATTAGGTATAGAAACACTCCAAATGCCCTAACTTGTGCATCTCAACTTGGAGAAAAGACAAGTCAAAGTCAATACAAGTGCACATTTTTGTAATATGATGTAAATCCATTAGAATCATGTTGTAAATCACTTGTAATGATTGTATGACTTGTAATTAAGCTTAGAAAAAATCAGGAGCACTTAGATCGAATGTTTAAGCACTCAAAAGCCATTTTCCAAAATTCACATCAGGTTGTTCATCAGTCGAGTTCTGTGAGTTGCAAACTCGACCGATCCTGATTGGATCTTAAAAATGACTTTTGATCGATCGAGTTGTGGTTTCACAGAACTCAACCGATGGAGTACATGACCAATTCGATTTTCATTAGTCGGTCGAGTTTCCCCAGGACAAACTCAACCGATGGTCTGAATATCGGCTTTGTCTTTTACTCTATCAGTCGAGTTACCCTTATAGAAACTCGACCGATTGCATTGTACGGAAAAGTGCAGAAAAGTGCTTCTAGCCGTTGTGGAGTTGCAACAAGTGAAAATATATCCGTTGCAAGTCACAAAATGGCTAGTTTTCATTCTCAACTATTCCCAAAGGCTAAGAGGCATCCCCAGCTATAAATAGGACCCCTTGGGCTTCATTCCAAGGTTGATCATTCAATGCAAACTCTATGTGAGGTTCCTATTCTATAGTTGAGTGCTTCCTACAGCCTCCTCTATCTCTCTCTCTCTCTCTCTAAGCTTAATCACTTGCTACATCCATTAGAGTGAGTAGGAGATTTGTAAGAGATCTAGTCCTACATGTATATCTTGTGAGGCTCTCACGTCCACCGCCTCCCTTTCTCTCATTTCAATCATGAAGATGAAGGTTCTCTCTCTTGGCTAGAGAGGTGAAGAAGAAAAAGGGAAGGAGTCCCTTGGTGAAGATCAAGGCTGAAGACTTGGAGCTAGAGTGGGTAATCCCTACAAGGCTGAAGACTTGTGTAAGAGTAGGTAAGTCCTTGGAAGAAGGTAGAAGACTCCTTACAAAGTGGGTAAGTCCTTGGTAAGGTTGAAGACTCTTTGTATTGGATAGGTAAGTCCTTTGGTGGTCATGTATTGTATCTCTTATAATGAATATAATGAAGATGCAAGGTTAAGAAATCCTAGATGTTGACCTCTCTAGGTAGTGGACTGACTCACTTCTAGTTTGAAGTGTGGAACCACTCTAAAATAGCTTGTCAATTCATGTATGTTCAATCTCTCTCTCCCTTGCTATGCATGTTTTAGTTGCACACAAATTTCCTATTTAGCAACCTTATCTTGTGATATAAATTGAAGGTCTAATGAATTTTGTTTAAGTGCATTCAACTCTATTTACCACCCCCCCTCTAGAGCATCTAATCACCCATCTAGGATCCAACAATTAGTATCTCTTGCTCAGACATCAAGTACTCCTGAGAAAGGTATTTAGATACACCTAAGACAAATTGCATTAGTTTGCCGATGTTTTTCGAGGATTGTTGAAATGGATTGTAGATAAATTTTTACTTGTTTATTTCTTTTATGCAAACTATAAAGTCACTATGGATATCACATTATAATGCATATAACTTTCTCGAATCCCTCATATTAACTCTGGAAGTCTAAGAGATTATGTAGTCATAGAGATGACTTAGACCTGAGCCCCAGATTGGGAAGGTCATATGAGGTTCGGCCCCAGATTGTAAAGACCAACATGACACTTAGCTCTAGATTGAGAAGGTGTCCTACCAACATGGCACCTAGATACAAATTGAGAAGGTGGCCTAACGTCCATTGTAGGGAAAAGACCCTAAGAGAGGGTATCCCACATACCAGTATAACTTGTTATACTAACCAAGTTGTTTTCTTGGTGTTTTAGGATAATCTGCTATCAAATCTACATGTATAATGCAAAATGGGCATCCAAAGTAGAAGAAACTAAAAGAAAAGAATTAATGTAATTCTTGAGGATTTCGTTACTTAGTTTTTTACTTCATGTTGCAAACTCTAGAAAATCACATCAGTAATTACTTAATGGGAAGTTTTGTTCAAACTCTTTTCCAATTTAGTGAAATCTATTAATTATTTCTAGTTAATTGCTAAAACTTTGGTCTGATATTTATGATAATGACACTTTCCCTCTCGATCTACCTGGATAGGGGATAAAGAGGGGGGGGGGTTGTTGCACAATTTCTTTCGGTTGTTTCCTTAGTTGCTCAGATGGTCTACTTGTTCTTGTACCCTATTGAGATATCATCCTTATAATTTCCTCTTCCTTGAAGACAAGCTGGTTGTAGTCATAGTTGTTTAGCTCTAGTAGAGGAAAGCAATGTTTAGTTCTGTAGAATCTATAAAAGTACTTCTGCTTTGACCTCGCTAGGAAATTAGCAGTAGTTAGGTACTTAGCGTCAACCAACATATCTCCTTCTGATCCTATAAAGAATTTTAGATGTTTGGCATACCCTAGTTGGTGTGCAATATGGGTGGCAAGGCCTCCCATGCAGAAATCATGGGGTCCTTCCGATCCCACTACTACCGCTTGTTTGTCAATTAGAATCTTGCCCATGTTTATGGGATTCCCTTCCATTAGACTCCACAATATATGTAGTATATTCCCCATATCTTCTCTGAAGGTCAAGGCATTGGCGAAGATTTTGTGTACCACGCTCATAAAGCATGAATGTAGTGTTGTGGCTTTGGACTGCCCCGAGTTGTACCTGCAACCCCAGATAGCTTCTCCCAGGTTTTATCTATCACAAAACTTCTTGAATCCCTATCTCCATGTTCCTTGTTGGCTCATTCAGCTTACTCGCTAGAGTTAGTAAAGATAGAACTAAGCCATCTTTTAGTCAAGATATATTCTTCTTTCATGATTTGTACTTTCAATTTTTAATCTCCTCCACACTCTGCCTTTTCTTCTTTTTTTACTAGTAGCTTCTTTAGCGAGGACATGAATTCTAGACTTAGATCATCTTAGGAAGTCTCCTTATTGAAGTATATTTTTTAGATTCCCAATTGTTCAAAGCTATGTTTTACCCTATCATAAATCCCCAACCTCTGTAGGGTATCTACATTTTCGTACCTAGTGGCTTTGAAATTCTTCTTCATGAACATTTCCCCCATATTTGGTTATGTTCTTCAACCCTGGCTAATAATTGGTTGTTGGGTTGCTCTTTGTGCACTATTGGTGAAGTTGCTGAGATAGTGGTGGCGATCACTGATTGTTGTGGTATTATTGCTTCTATTGGTGCCTCGGGTGCAAATGTTATGGCCACCTTTCAAGGTCTCTCTAGGAGCAGTCCTCTTTTTCAGATTCAATACTTCATCAGATGGTGTATACTCAGAGACTTCGATCCATGTTTGTTCTACATCACTTGATGACTCCTAAGGTGTTGGTTATACTAGCATTTTAAGAATGTATGCCTCTAATCATGCCTTGATGCTTTCCTTGGTAGGCTTCTCATGTATCTTCATGTATGTCACTGCTTCATCTTTTAGCTTTTCAATCCTTTCTTTCTCTTCTAGAGTCATTGATGCTTTAAGTTTTGTGGTGTATTCAGACTCTTAGATTGCATGTTCTTATTCTTATTTCCTGCCATCTTTCACCTTATAGAGACTTAAGTATCTCTAGCAAGATTAATTAGGTAAACAAGGATAGAGTCTTATTAGAATGATTATCAACATGGGTTAACTAACATTTGATGGTTTTAGAATGCTGAGAAATGAGCTAGTGTAAGGCAACCTCAGTTGATGGTTATGGGAGGAAATCAACAAATGATGGACTTCATTTAATGGTTGTGTAGGATCAAGAATAAATGGTTTAGAATACTAGGTCAGAAACTGATGGTTTTAAACCCAAAAATAAACAAATGATGGTTGTTGGTAGCAGGGCACCAGCACATGGTGTTGTTAGGGGGCAGCAAATGATGGTTACCTATGGTAGAGAGTACCGGTCCAACAACCGATGGTTGGGAAGTGTTGTTGGTAGTCGATGGTTAACAGAGGATGGTTGGTGAGAAAGAGGAAATCAATGGTCCCGGACTTGATGGCTAACCTCGACAAGAGAGGGAACAACTGTTGATCTGAACAACTGAAGGAAAAACTAGGCAAAGGCACCAGTAATCGCGAAGGACTAAAGGTTGGGATCGATGGTCTGGGGATTTGAAATGACACGTAGTGATGGGTGAGGTTAGATGGTAGATTTGAAATCTTCAAAAGAAGTGAAGGAGAACGTCAGGTAGATTACTAGAAGATCGTGGGAATAAAAATTAGGGTTTAGGATTGTCGTTAGTCGCATTGGAGTCTCACCCTCATATCATTGTCGAATCTGTGATAGGTATTGGCCCAGGTTCTCTTTTTCGTGAAGGTCCTCCATTCCTCCTTTTGCTTCATCCAATGGTTTGAAGGTAGAATACAATGTATCCTGATGGTTCCCTTCGGGTCTCTTGAATCTCTTCAGTTGTCGCAGCACTAGAGTGTTCTCACAACTAGGGTTTATGAAGAGAAAATATGATGAGTCAACTCCTTGGTTTTGTGATTTGTTTTTATAGGTGTTCATCCCTTGGGTGACCACCGCGTGTCATCAACTGCTGGTTCAGTACTTAATTGCCAACTGATGATTAGGCAAGCTTTGAGAGTCGACGGTCACCAGCCAAAGGTTGGGTCACTTTCAATAGTCGATGGCTTTTCTGACTCAATTTCCCCTTTTGTATTTTGATGGCGGCTCTAGATTCATCATCTGGTGGTATGGCAGAGTGTCATCACTTGATGGTTAAGCATATTTGATGGCTCATCTACTTGCTCATATGATGGTTAGGCAGACTTCACCAAACTCAATGGTTGTGATGAATGCCTTGAGTCGCCCCAATGGTCTTACCAACTGATGGTCGGTCGGTACATTTTTGATCTGGTCTTACCAACCGACGGTTGCACTTAGGGGTGAAGCAATTCAATGGCTCCCTCAAGGGATTGATGGTTGTTGTAGATGACTCCTAAAATGAAAAATGGAATCTAAGATTTCTTTAAATTTATTCTATGAACACTGAAAATTAAAAAACAAAACAGAAGTTACTAAAACCTAAGATTGAAATTGAAACATGATTTATAAATTCTAATTACTGGCAATATGAGTGAATTAAGCTAAGGCTAGGAATTAGAAATTATCAAGAGACTACTTACAAAAGTGAAAGACTTGAAAATTAAACAAAGCTGAGAAATCCTTGGGTTGCCTCCCAAACAATGCTAATTCATAGTCCTTAGCTTGACTCTCTTAATGTGGCTTTAGATTTCTTCTGATGTTGTAGGTTGAGATTCTTCCAAATGGAGTTCTGAGCTTCTAATAAAGGCTTCCTCTTCATAATACCATTTAACATGTGATTGTTTACCTTGAATGTCCCTATCTTTTCACTACCAATTTCCATCATTCCTGATGGATATATCTTTGAGAAGATGAAGGGCCCATACCACCTTGACTTTAGCTTTCTAGGAAAAAGTCTTACCCTTGAGTTAAATACAAGAATTTTATACCCCTCAGAGACATCTTTTCTTTTTAGGTGGGTGTCATGCAACACCTTGGGCATTTGTTTGTATATCCTTGCATTCACATATGCATGAAGCTGAAGCTCCTCCAGTTCTTGTAGCTGTAAGAATCTTTTCTTCCCTGCCATCTATGGGTCCATGTTTAACAACTTGATTGCCCATAATGCCTTATGTTCCAACTCAATAGGTAGGTTTCATGCCTTTTTGTATATAAGTCTATTCGGGATGGTTCCTATTGGGGTCTTGTAAGTTGTGTGATATGCCCATAGAGCATCATCCAACTTCATTGACCAATCTTTTTTTTTTGTCTGTCCGACTATTTTTTCTAAAATTAGCTTTATCTATTTGTTGGATACCTCCACTTGGTCAGATATTTGGGGGTGGTAGGGAGTGGAGACCTTGTGTGTTACTCCATACTTCTTGAGCAAGGCTGCAAATTATTTTTCAAAGAAATGGGATCCCCCATCACGGATGATGGTGTGTGGGACCCCAAACCTTAGGAAGATGATCTTTTCAAACCTCTTAATTACATGCTTAGCATCATAAGAGGGAGTGGATATCACTTCTATCCATTTTGACACACAGCAGACAACTACTAGAATATACTAGTTACCTCTAGAAGATGGGAATGACCCCATGTAATCTACCCCCTATACGTTGAAAATTTCCACTTCTATCCAATCAAACATTGACATCTCATTTTCCCTTGAAATATTCCCTGTGAGTTGGCATTCCTTACCATTTTTTGCAAAAGCTTGGGCATCCTTAAAGAGACTCATCCAGTATAATTCGGAATGTAGGATCTTTGCCACAGTCCTATCTCCACCTAGATATCCCCCATAGGGTGAGAAGTGACATTCTTTAAGAATTTGTGGGACTTCTTCCTCTGGTATGCATCGTCGATACATGTTATTAGCACATCACCTGAATAAAAAGGGTTATCCCTATAATAATTCTTCAGATTAGAGAACAACTTCTTCTTCTCATTATATGTGATCTTCAGTGGCAATTGACGGCAAGCCAAGTAGTTGCATATATTGACAAACCATGGTAATTTGGGTCCCACAGCCTTAGTAGTGATGAGCGCCTCATCGGGGTAGTTATCATTTACATGTAGGTGGTCTTCATTGTATATAATGATCCTTGATAGATGATCAACTACTGCATTATCAGACCCCTTTTGTCTATTATTTCGTGGTTGAATTCCTATAGTAGTAAGGCCCACCACAATAGCCTGGGTTTCGTGTCTTTCTTTTGCATCAGATACTTCATTGCTCCATGGTCCGTGTATACCTTAACTTTCAACCCTACCAGATAGGATATGAATTTTTCAAAGGAAAATATTATCGCCGGCATTTCATTTTCCATCTTGGTGTAGCTCACTTGAGTTTCATCTAGAATTTTGTTGGAATAGTAGAGTATATGATGTTTCTTGTTTTTCTTTTGTCCCAGCACAACCCCAATGATGAAATTGCTAGCACCATACATTATTTGGAATGGTAATCCCCATTCTAGAGCTTGTATTATAGGTGTTGTGGTTAGGGCATTTCTTAGGGTTTCAAAAGCTTTGTGACAATCATCTAAAAATTCAAGTATTGCATCCTTCACGAGTAAACTAAACATAGGCTTTGTTATCTCAAAAAAATATGTTATAAACCTTCTATAGTATCCTGCATGACCAAGGAAGCTTCTTACTCATGTCACGGACTTAGGAGGTGGAAGATTCAATATTTCATTCACTTTGCTCACGTATACCTCAGTCCCCCTCTTAGGAACTTTATGTCCCAAAACTAACCCTTCTTGGACCATAAAATGACATTTCTCCCCGTTCATGACTAGTTTCTTTTCTTCACGACACTCTAATACTCTAGATAAGTTCTTCAAGCATCTTTTAAAATCATCTCTATAGATAGAGAAATCATCCATGAAGACTTCCATGATATCTTTTAGGAAGTCTGAGAAAATGGAGATCATGCACCTTTGAAATGTTGTTGGGGTGTTGTAGAGTTCTAAAGGCATTCTTCTGAAGGCATAAGTACTATAAACGTAAGTGAAAGTTGTCTTTTTCTGATTTCCTGAGTGAATTGGGACTTAATAGAATCCCGAGTAACCATCCAGGAAAATGAAGTACGAACAGTGGGCTAAACATTCCAATACTTGATCTATGAACGACAAAGGAAAATGGTCCTTCTTAGTGGCATCATTTAGTTTCCTATAATCAATGCAATTGTGCCATCATCATGTCATAGTTTGGGTTGCAACCTCATCTCCATTTTCTCCCTTTACAGCCGTCATACCCCCTTTCTTAGGCACTACATGTATAGGGTTAACCCAATTGTTATCACTTATGGAGCATATAATCCATGTGCCATGCAATTTTATTACTTATTTCTTGACTACCTCCTTGAGCATTTGATTTAATTCCATTGTGATTGGGCTAAGGGTGTGGTTGTTTCTTCTAAGTTTTTTCAGTGCATGCATAGAGCTGGGCTCAAACCTTTAATTTCATCCATTGAGTTATCACTTTTATGTGTTGTTTAAGCTCATCTAACAACTTCTCTACTTGATCCTCCATCGAAGTAGAATTTATGATCATGAGATTTCTTTCCTCATCATCTAAATTTTCATAATTCAGACCTTCCGGTAGTTGCTTCAATTCTGGCTTGGACTTGGGTGCCTCCTTTTCTTTCGGCATTTGCTCCAACGAGGCATACTTTGCAGTTTCTATGGTACCTTCCTCGTCACTACTATATTCCTCCTCGGGCTGATTTAGATAATCCATGATCTCTACGACTTCAGGATCTTCAATACTTGGATTAGGGTTGTTGAGAGATTGCATGAGCAGATTGACCATCACTCTGTCTTCTTGTAACTCCTCATATAATTGGTCATATTTGTCCATGAAGTACACTGATTCGAACATAGAGGGTCCTCTTGTAGCATCCTGAATGTAAAAGTTGATGTAATCATTCGCTTCTCACAGAATGATCATCCATGCTTCCATGTCAATTAAAGCTCTAGCGGTGGCAAGGAAAGGTCTCCCAAAAACCATGAGGCAAATTGGGTCCTCAACAATGTCAATTACAACTATGTCACAAGGAATGAAGAATCGTCCTACTGAGATCAGGACATCTTCCACTACTCCTATCAACTTTGTCAAGTATGATTAGCCAATAGAATTCTTATGCCAATTTTCACCATGTCAGTAACTCTAAGACTCTAAGATATAGTTAGGGGCATGAAGATAATACTTTCTCCTAGATTTACAAGTCCTTGCCTCACCTCATTATCTCTGATGTTGAAAGGGATAGTGAATTCCCCTCGATCTTTCTTTTTTGTTGACATTTTAGCTTGAACAAAGGCACTTGACATTTTGGATAGTTGCGTAGTCTTGGTCTCCCCTCCTTTGCATAATTAGATCATTGAAGAATTTAGTATAGGTTGGAATTTCTTCAATAGCATCCAAAAAGGGAACGTCTAAATGCAATTTCTTCACAGCTTCCATAAATTTCTCATACATTTTCTTTATATGGGCCTTGATCAGCTTGTAAGGAAAAGTAACCCTTGGGGAGTAAGGATCTTTTTTGGTAAATGCTTCTTCAATGGGGTCAGGCTTCTTTACTTTTGCAGTCATCTTTCCTTTCCCTTTTTCCTTATCTTTATCCTTCTTAGAAGAATCATCTTTACTAGGCACTTCCTCTACTATGATTGGTTTAGGATGTGACTTGGTAGCAGCATCACCTTCTTTATTAACCTCATCTTGTTGGTTTTCTAAAATATTTCCCGAATGAAGAGTAGCCATCTTCATAGTATCAGTATTAGATGGGATTTTTCTTTGAGGATTCTTGATTAGCTCAGACAATCGTACAAGTTGTTGATTAATTTGTCTTTGGTGTGTTTGCATATCAACCATTTGAATTTTTATTGTGCTTAAAACACTTGTATTGGTGATAGCACTGTGGGTCAATTTCTCATTCAGTGTTACCTGCCTCTTCGTGAACTCAAAGAGCTCAATCATCTTCTTGGGTTGGTTGTGGCTCTTATTTTGATCATGATCTTAGCTTTGTTTGTTTGAATTTCTATTTTGACTTTGACCTTGTCCTTGGCCTTGATAGTTGTTTCTATTCTACTGGTAATTCGTGGTTCAGGTGAATGAAGTCTCTCTGTCTTCTCTTTCAAATCATGGTGGTGTTTTAGACGAACCACTTAATTGGTGGAAATTTTTGGCAACATCTTTGTTACTATAATTGAAACTGGGGTGATCTGATCTCTTAAAATTAACATAAGAATCATTTTTGATCTCTTCCTCGTCGCTTTCTTCCTCCAGATGAGTATAGATGCAGTTGTCGATCCCATGGCCTCCTTCACCGCATGTAACACATTTCATGACCCTCTCTACAAGTTTCTTGCCTTTTCCTCTAGAGTCTTTCATTTTCTTAACATTTGTGGCTATCTTCTGGATTTGGGTGGTTATTGTTTCTAGAGACTTTGATTCTATAGTGGGTCCTTCGGGTGTCGCTTTCTTGGCTTGTCATGTGTCTCCTCTATTGTATTCTAGTCCTTCTTGAAGTGCAGCCATATTATCGATGATGAGCATCATCTTCTTCATATTCTTTCCCAAGAAATCACTTCCCGTAGATACATTTAGTGAAGTTTTTTCAGCAGGGGTAGGTCGATTAGAAAAGGTAGTTGTAACATACCGAAACCTAGAACTTAATCTTATTCCAGGGTTAAGAACTGAGAACCCTTAGTTCTTGGAGGTTTAGCTAAACAAGTATTAAAATATGCTCTTTGGTGACCTTGAATATATTAATGCATGCATAAATCACATTAAAAAGTAGAATATAAATTAATATTACCCAATACCTTCAAATTAATCATAAAATCAATAAAAGGTACATAAGATATGTGCATAAAAGACAAAGTGTCCATAATTGAGAATAATGAGTTATAATTCCTCAAAGTACGAAATAAATAATCTTATGTGGGATAGTGGTGTAGATTCGTTCTAGTTTATTCCTATGCCTTAGGGTGCATAGAAGAGAAAAAGGGACTCAAAGATAATGCTTAAAACATGAATAATGAGACATTGGATTATTAATGAGAGAAATAATATAAATAACAGATAATGTGTTAAAAGGAAAACTTCTTGGATAATAATAACCTCATATCTGATTAGTTTCATAGTTGCATTCAACTGCGATGGGAGGGAGCGGCGCCGCCCTAGGGTTTCCTAGGCGATCTGGTGACCAGGAAGACGATGGTGACCCAGGAGAAATGAGAGGAGGCACGATTCCTTTAGGGAACATAGGCTTGCACTTCCGCTATGCGAGCCAAAGAAACTAGCACGATATTACGCCTGAGGGTCGACGGAAGCAAGACCAACAAGGGGCCGAGATGGAAATCGAAGGGGGAGAAGGAGGCACTGACTTCCCGCCGTTGGGGTGCCCAGACCAGACAGATCCAACAAGGAGTGTCAGGGAAGCAGACGTTGGGCGGACAGACCATCCAATACGTTATAAGGCAGCCGTCGTCGGGAATCAAGACAACTCGCATGGCTATATACATATTGACACGAACAAAACGGGGATCAAACTGCAGCAGGAAGATATCATCATAACCGAAGAGGAAGGATTCCCAGCCTTTAACCTAACGGCAGAAGCACGCACAAACCTCCTGAAACCGTAGCAATATGCCGTGGTCGTCAAGCTCATTGCACGCGACATCGGCTACATGACCCTGCGGGACAGGATCCGACTTTTATGGGCGCCTGACGGCGGCTACAACCTGATTGATCTGGACAATGACTACTATCTTGTGCAGCTGCAGAAGCTTGATGACTACCTCAAAGCCCTAACCGGAGGACCGCGGCCGTTGTTTGGGTCGTACCTGACAGTACAGCAATGGAATCCTACCTTCTCACCCGAGAAAGCACACCCGGAATTCTTTGTTGCGTGGATCAGAATCCCTAACCTGCCTATTCATCTGTATCAGGAAACTCTGCTGGAAGCTATAGGGAACAAGATCGGCAAAACGATCAGGGTCGATACTAACACCACGAGCCAACGTAGGGGGAAGTTCGCGAGGATCGCGATTGAGTTGCAAACAGGGAAGCCGCTAATACCTGCAGTATACGTGGAAGGCAAACGTCTTATGGTCCAGTACGAGAACATTCCGTATATATGCCTCCACTGTGGACATGCTGGTTGTGAGGAGAGGGAGTGTGTGAACAAGCCTCAACCACAGGAAAATATGGAGGGGGAAGGTACTGAAGAAGCAAGTAGGGACGGAAATGAGAAATCCATGGAGGTGTTTGTGGATACGATACATGTCCAACCTACGGTGCGTAGGCCAAGACGTAAACCACAAGAGCAGACCGTCACCAAGAAGGTGAGAACCCACAATCGTTTCGTCAATTTGGACACACCTGAAACCGAAGAAATACTGGAATCCGAGAACGAGACGCCGCCAGAGGTCGAAGAAGTAGCTGAGCGAATCACGAGAATCGACTGGAGTACAAGAAAGCAAAACTCAAGGAGAGAGAAGAAGAATAACAGTAATGACCAGCGAATTCCGCTGAGGGAATCCAATGGGGGCAACGACCCCTCACAAGGCCGGCACCATACCGCCCAGAACCAGAAGAACAAAGGAAAGGAGAACGCTCACTCAACAGTGGTGTTGACAGGAGACGAAACAGTCATCGGCCGCCCCAGTCTAGGGATGACGGACATCAGTAACTTTCAAGTTAGCCCATTCGTTATCGGAGCTTCTGGTCCTCCAAAACCCCGCACGTTTCCCTTTCCTGGGAGGGGAAGTGTAGGGATACACCTGCGGAACAGGAAGATACCGGCTCTGCCTGAACTACTGGACCCTGGCTCAAAGAAGAGGGGTCACAATGGCAAGAAGGAAATAGTAGAATTGATGGAGGAAGAGGAAGGCGGATCAAACCCCAACCCTTTTAAATGAATATTCTCTGTTGGAATGTGCAATGTATCTGCCACAAAGATACCCAAGGGGCAGTTAAAGAACTGGTCAGGAAGCATAGGATCTCGATCTTGGTTATTATTGAGCCACGCACCAGCGGTGTACAGGCGGAGACTATCATTCGGAAGCTGGACTTCCCTTACTCACATAGAGTAGAAGCCATTGGCTACTCGGGAGGCATCTGGCTTCTATGGAATAACTCAATTTCGGAGATGGAGATCATCCTCAGCCATAGGCAGTTTATACATTGTCGTGTTGAGAACAAATACTACTTGGCGTTTGTCTATGGTAGCACAATGAGGGCGGGAAGGAGACTCCTGTGGCAGCACCTCCACGCCATCGCTCAATCTGTCACACTTCCTTGGGCTGTGATGGGCGAATTCAATGCCTATCTTCATGCGGATGAGAAGACTGGTGGCTTGGGCCACAACCGCAGAAGCTGCGTCGACTTCAACGACGGCCTCCATGCCGCTGGCCTGATTGAACTTGAAACATGCGGCTCGCGCATGACCTTTAAACGAGGATTGCTTCAGGAGAAGCTTGATCGAATCCTGGGGAACACGGCTTGGCTAGAGATGAGCTCTAGGTGCAGGGCGGAAGTGGTCGAGTGGCTCCGTTCATACCATGCACCTCTTCTCCTGAAGCTGGAAACACCAGGGAGACGTCAGCAAACAAGGCTTCGTACTACTACTAAAGCGAGTTGGCACAACACTGAAGGATTCAAACACTTGCTAAATGAGGAATGGCCGCGTAATCTGGATTTCACTGCTGCCGCTGCATCTTTCCTCACCAGGGCAGCAGCCTGGAACAATGATGAACAGAAGAAAAGAATCCGCTCCAAAAGAGTACTGCAGACACGGCTGTTGCTTGCCCAGGAACAACTCGCACGTGTGTATGAGCCGGAGCTAGAAAACATGGTTTTGGACCTTCAATTCCAACTCAATGAGTTACTCAATAAGGAGGAGCTATATTGGCAACAACGAGCGCACTGTGACTGGCTTCGTGCAGGTGACAAGAACACGAAGTTTTTTCATGCTTTTGTTAAAGAGCGAAAATGGAGAAACAAAATTACCCGACTGAAAGATGAAGGTGGCACCTGGTACGACAATGAAGACGACATCCTCTCATTAATTCTGGGGTATTTCCGGAATCTCTATACTGATGATAACCCGGGCGGCAGAGCCCATTGGTGTGCATCATACACGGGCGCCTTCCCAACACTTACAGCAGCTCAAGGTGCCCAGCTGGAGAGGATACCTGATGAAGACAAAGTTCGTAGAGCCTTGTTCTCAATGGCAAAATTCAAATCTCCTGGACCGGATGGAGTGGATTCTAATTTTCTGCAATGTAACTAGAACGTTATTAAACCTTCCCTAACATCCTTTGTCTACAATATTCTTGTAGGAAATCAATGGGACAGAAATGTTGCCAGCGCGTTAATGGTCCTAATTCCCAAGAAGAACAAACCAGAAACATGTGCTCAACTCAGACCCATATCCTTGAACAATGTGTGCATGAAGGTGGTGATGAAGATCATTGTGACCCGCATCCAACCACACCTAAATGGCTGGATCAACCCAACTCAATCAAGCTTCATTCCAGGAAGGAGGATCAGTGACAACACTGTCCTAGTCCAGGAGGTCATACATTCGATGGAGAAGAAGAGATCTAAACATCACTTGATGGCGATTCAGCTAGATTTAGCTAAAGCCTACGATAGGATGAGTTGGGATTTTATCGAAGACACTCTCCGGCGCACATCCATCCCTAGCAAGCTTGTGTCTATTATCATGGATGTGATCTCCTCCGGGACAACAACCATTATGTGGCAAGGCCAAGAGACGGAGGCCTTCCAGCTATCTAGGGGAGTACGGCAAGGCGACCTGTTGTCACCTTACATCTTTGCTTTGTGCCTAGATCGTCTTAGCCAAGCCATTGAAGATTCAGTAGCCAGGGGCAGATGGAGGCCAGCCATCTTCAACACACGCAAGACCAGTGTTTCACATGTCTGCTTTGCAGACGATATCATGCTCTTTGGCGAAGCGTCCCTCATTCAAGCTCAAATCATAAGAAGGTGTCTCAAGGAGTTTGAAAACGCATCTGAACAGAAGCTTGCTAAAGAGAAATCACGGGTTTTCTTCAGCAAGGGGACTACTCCAGCTACTCGAAGACGCATCTGTAGAAAGCTTGGAATCGCTGAAATGAGCGAAATTGGAAGACACTTGGGCGTTCCAATAATTCATCACAGGAAAATGAAGGACCTATATCTTTCCATTACAAACGCCATCGACAATAAGATAGCGGGATGGGCGAATATATGCATGTCCTTGGCAGGCAGGGTCACATTGGCAAAGTCTGTCTTAACACACTCCTCTACATACCTGATGCAAACGACGGCTATTCCCCTTACAGTTTGTGACAGAATCGATCAATTGATCCGACGTTTCGTGTGGTCCGACACGACAGAGAAGAAGGGTATCGCGTTGGTGGCATGGAATAAGGTCATAGCCCCCATCGATCAGGGCGGCATGGGCATCCGTAGTGCGAGGGAGCAGAATAAGGCCTTACTGATGAAGCTTGCTTGGGAGTTCATCAACTACATATCTGCAGAATGGGTTAAAATGATGACCCATAAGTATAGAAGGGGCGATACTTTTGCTCCGAATGGTTCCCCTATCTGGAGAGCACTTAGACCGCTCATCCTGGAAGTCAAGCAGATTGCAACATGTACAATTGGTGATGGTCAGGACATAAAGGCATGGACTGATGCCTGGACTAGGTGTGGCCGGACACCGATCCTCAAGGCAGGGAGGATAGTGCCCACTAGCATGCACGACCTCACAGTAAACGCCATGGTTATGGACGACGGAACTTGGGACAAGGATTTTATTACAGAATGGTTCAGCCCGGAGTCGGTGGAGGAGATTCTCTTGACGGGCGCCCCTCACCCTGAGGGAGGACGGGACAGCTGGTTCTGGCCCAGCGGCAGCTACGGACGGTTCACCACGGCAAGCGCCTACTCGAAGATTATCCAAACGCGAGCTCATTCATCTGAAGGACAGTGGACAACCATTGCCAAAGCGTTGATCCCTCAATGCGTTTGCGTGTTTGGGTGGCTCTTGGGACATGACCGGCTCCTTAGGAATCAACTAAGGTACATCCGTCAAATGACCAGTGACGCCTCTTGCAAGAGGTGCGAGCAGGAGGAAACAACACTACATTCTGTCCGGGACTGCAGCGACAGCCGTCAAACATGGGAGATCATGGCTCCTCACTTGCCTTCAGATTTTTTTGCTCCTAACACCACTGCAGAGTGGCTTGCCCTTAACCTCAAGTCCCAACATGGTGCAGAGGCTTGGCGCAACACCTTCCTCTATACATGTTGGATGCTTTGGAAACACAGGAACGAATATGTGTTTACTGACCGTAGTACACCTGTTGAAGTTCTCGTCGCAAGAATCCGAAGCGAGATACGATCCTACTCATAAGCAGTTGTTAGTCACATAAGGCTGGACGGCATGAAGAAAGCTACACACCTGGCTGTGTTGAACTGCCCTAGATCTGGGGTATACCTTAACGTAGACGTTGCGGTGGAAAACATGAAAGATATCATCTGTACTAGCTAGATCTTACTTAATCATCGGGGAGTATGGATTGAAGGTGGAGCTCGGATCATTCGAGGAAGTGATCCACTGGAGGGAGAGATGCAAGCCATACTTTTGGGACTTGATGTCTTGATTGAACGGGGAGACATTTGGCCATGTATTATTTCAGATTCCCAACTCTCAATCAAGTTTCTCCAAGATGATGCAGACGTACCACCATACCTGACCAGTTTGAAGCATGCAGGAATGCAGAAAATGCGAACTATCAACGGATGCAGGCTAATCCATTGTGGATGAGAATTCAACCGCCTTGTTGACAAGCAGGCAAAATGGTTCTTGAAGAAACCAGCTCCCAATATTAGATTATCCTCCTGTCCCCAAGAGTTGTCATCTATATATGCTAGTGAATGCTACCCCAACACTCCGCCTTGGATCTGCCAAGAGGGAGGACAGGCAATAGCAAATAGTCTGTATATGGGTTTGAATTAATAAAAGAAGGACGTTGTTGCAAAAAAAAATAACCTCATATCTGTTTTCTTGGGATATGCTTTGGCTTGGAGGCCAAGTTTCACAAATTTAGGATAATAATAACTATATCTATTTTAATTAGAAAAGAAAAGGATGTTACTTTCAAAAAAGAAAAGAAAAGGATGTTTTTCCTTAAAATATTAAATAAAATATTAATTACTTCAAAAGTTTAAATAAAGATCAAATTTGTAATCTACATATAAAAATGAGTCTATGTGTGAATTTGCATCTAATTTGATCAATGTTAAATATTTAATTTTATTCAGGAGAGATAAAATGCTTTGAAGATAAAAAAATATTAAACATATGTTGAAAAAGATTAATTAATATCAAAATCGTGTTCCTCACATTTAGTATTGCTTATATGCCAATGTTTACATTTTTAGAAAGTTTCTAGATGCCTCTAATAAATTAAAAAGATAAAATAAGTAATATATTAAATAAAACAATAAAGTCTTCAAAAAAATAAAATAATGCCAAATTCGTGTTCTAAATGTTAAAATATATCTTTAGATGAATTTTGACTCAATTTGGAAAATATTTGATGAGAAGATAAATTTAGGAGAGAGAAAGTGTGTAAAACTTTAAAATCATTAATTAAAATAATAAACAATACCAACAAATAGAAATAATGGCAAATTCATATCCATCATACTTAATATTACTTATGTGTGAAGTTATATTATTTTTGGATAATCATAGAGTCATAAATTAAGGTGGAAAGAGAAAATGAATTTTGAATTATTTAACCCATTAAAAGTCCCCAAAAGGCAAAACTAATTCCATATTTAGATTTTATGCATCAAAATTAGTCTAGGTGTAAATTTTTATTAATTTTGGAAATCATTTGAGCCCTCAAAAGAAGAGAGAGAAATTCATTTAATAATGCATATGTCACTATAGTCAAAATCAAATTGGTTAAGGATTTAATGTGCGAGATTTGGCTTTATTTGCACTCATCGCCAACCATGGATCTTGGATCTAATGGATGCTACTCGTCTTCTACCTTAGTTTGGATAAGGAAACAAAAACGGATTTGAGCAATTTTTGTTTGCCATTATCTCCCTCGTTTCTCGACCAAATCATGAGTTCTTAGGCTCGTTGGATTCCTTAAGAGATTTCACACAATATTATCCCAAAATTTTTGTATTTTTATCAATTATCTAAGCTTTTCCAAACCTGTCACAAATCCTTCTCATACCCCACATACACAAACCCTAAACTACACCTCCTCCTCTATAAATACTAGCACCCCAAACTTTGCCATCGCCTTCACAACTCAACGCAACCATTGATTTCAAGTTCCATCATGTCTTGACCCCCCAACGACGGCTGAAGGACCAGAGAATTGCGATGACTCTCCCTCCCTCTTCTCTCTGCCTCCATGCAAATCGACAACACCATCATGTCAGGAATCTTCTTGGCTTTCTTTTGCATATCTAAATGACAAATTTGGTCTTGTATATCGGTTTTGCCCAATTTTCCCCCCAAACTAGCTGCTTGTTTCTGCAGCCATGGCATGCGAGTGAGGGGAAGGGGATGACTTGTCCTTGTTTTACCGTTTTTCCGTCTGTTCATTTCTTCACTTCATTTTCGTGCATGGGTAAAATAGTCTTTTCAATTTGTTCTGTCTTCCTTGACCCAACTTTGACTAGGCGCCATGCGGGCAGCCACCAAGGGCAGGCCACCTACTTGGCCGTCTCCCATTATGCTAAGTAGCAGACCCGCCCCCACTCTTTTGTCTCTTGTTTTCTCTAATTGGACGAGGTGCACACGTGGCACCATATGATCGGTCGTTATTCAAAATTTCATAAGTCCTAAATCGTACATTCAAAAATAAATATAAATATGTTCTAGACTCAGAAAAAGATTGTCTATCTAATAAAAATAATTTCAATACATGGTTCTGAGTTTTTAGAGTATGTGTTTTTTAAGATGATTTAATTAACTAAAAATCACTAAAAAAATAACCCTACAACTCTATATCTTCAAAATACATAATATTATCGGTCATTTTGATCAGAAAAGTCTAACTAGGACAATGGTGATAGGTTTAGAGTCTAATTCGAAGGTTTGTGGAAAAAGTTAGTAAACTTAGGGTTTTTGAGTTCTTAATGAATGCATATAATGTGAATACATTTATATGATTATTATAATAGGACAAGTGAACTCTAATCTTGCTTAGGATTTTGGAAAGTGTTTTTTTGAAGACTCTGTGAGAAGTATGCTAGCATCTCCTATTTTTCTTTATTGAGCAATAACCTAAATTGTCTTTCTCTTGGTCCTATGAACAATAACCTAAAAACCATATATTTTCCTTTTAAAAATGATGCTTCATGTGAAGTACCCTATTTGTTATTGATCTTGTGATCATAATATCTTATTGACATTCTTTTGGAATCTGTATTATGCCTTGTTCATTATGGAACTCAATTTATTGTTTTATGCCCACTTTGAAGTGGTTGATAATGATGATCACTTATGTGGTGATTAATTTGTAAAATCTGACCATACTTTTATGTGCCTCCCTATTAAGCATGTTGTGTGATTCAGTAGCCCTAGAGTAATATAATTTTCATTGGTTTTGGGTTATGTGCCCTTATTGTTTATTTTGGGATGGTGGTTATGTGCCCCATACCCAGGTTTCAAATTTATGAGGTTTGGTCCAACTTTTTATAATTGGGAGTTTGGTTATGTGCCAATCTCTATCAGGTTTCAAGTTTACGAGTCTTGGTCGCCTTTGCTACTTATGTTGTTCTAGTGCTATGTTTATCTCACCTTCAAGCAGGTTGTTATGGGTTTTGTGCTCTAAAATCTTGATATGTGCTTTTGTAGAACCACTTTTATTATTATTTTAATGGAAAGTATCCCTTTTATCACATGTTTGAGATTCTTTCCTTTTATGCCTGTTTAGGTAGTCCTTATATTTTTACATGGGAAGCCTTCTATACTTGATGTACCTTTTTCTTAAAATAAAATGTTCAATTCCTTTTAGTATGCTCATACCATCTTTTTGTTGATATCCTCTTTTCTTTTCCTTTTGTGAGGTACGCTTCCAACCCCAGGTGTTGGACAAGGAGAAGGAGATATAGGAGGACCTGGACCGCAACAAGTGTAGCTATCTTTGTGGGAGACTTTGCTTGAAGTTGTTAGGTGATCCTCAGCTAGTTCTACATATGCAGTTAGTTTTCCTTTATGTCACCCTGCGTGGTGAAAGTTTAGTATGTTAAGAAGCCTTGTAATGGTTAGATATATTGTTCAATTCCACTGCTACTTTGTGTTATGATACAATCATGTTAAATAAATTTGATTTCATCCCCTTTTGAGAAAAAAATTGTTGGTGGATGTTGCCCTCTTTATTTTTAGTAGGGAGTGGATCGCTATGGGATCCCACTCCTTACAGTAGTCACCAGAAATCTTTTATCATAATTATGGCACGGGCAGTCTCTTTGGTACTCTTGAAATCTTTCCCAATCTTCATAAAGGTTATCCCGAGGACTCTAAGTAAACACAATGGTTTTGTGCCTATTCCTTAGAGTTCTCTTTATAGGGTGGAACTTGATGATAAAAGTGTTAGCCAAAGGTCCCCATCCATTAATCTTCTAGTCAGGTAAAGCAAGGTGTTATGACAAGGTCTTGTCTCTCAAAGAGAATCTAAATCCCTTATAGTATATTGCCTCTAAGAGTACTCCCCTCATTTTGATAGTATTGCAAATGTTTTTGTAAGCGTCTAGATGATGGTAGGGTTTCTCATCTCTGGATTTGCCTCCCAAAGACTTGTTTTGGATCATGTCGAACACTATAGGTTTCAGCTCAAAGACTGGTACATCAAACCTTAGGATTATGACGGGACATCTTGACTCATTCACCCTAGTAGCGGCTAACTCACGGAGAGAAGGGCCTCCATCATCATCGTCGTCTTCATTATGGTTGTTATTATTATCTTCATCTCACAATTGTTCCTCCAAATCCTTCTTAAATGGGGACAACATCCTTCATCATGGTGCCATTCCTCATGTTCCTTTTTCTAATGTCGTTCCTCACACTCTTCTTAATGTGGAATTGGTATTGCTCGAGGTATGGCCTCCTGTTCGGAGTCATCAGAGTTGTGCTCTTCATGTTCACATTCAGTCTCTGGTGGAGGTTGAGCTTGCTCAACTCTTGCATTTTGATCACTTCCAATATGTCCTCCCCTATGAGGCAGTATGTTGATGGAAGTGGGAGATGGTTTTCACAATCTGCTTCTCTCCAAGTTACATAAACAGTTTGCATAATCGGGTTAGAAACTGGACATGTGAAATGAAGTATTCAAGGTAGTTAAATATATTAGATTAGAAATAGCACAGTCAAGTTTATTGCTAAACTTGAGGTGCAGGTGTATAGTGAGTAGATTTAGGTTCTTAATAGTACGAATTTCCTCATCTCCAGAAATAGCGCCAAAAAGTTGATTTGCCAAAATAACACATCCAAAATAGAGCAAATCTGGAGTAATCAGACTCCTAAATTTATAACCTGACACTTAGGCCCCCACAACTATTATTTGGGTCCAATGTAGTAATCAAGGTCAATCTACAGGGACAAGGGTGGAAAGTTCTAAGAATGTAAAATCTTAGCTCATTTACACTAACCAAAGAGTGGCATAAGATTTGTGTTCCTTACGGAATTATGTTACTACAACCAACAACAAAATTAAAATAAGTAAAACAAAGTACGAACGCAACAAAAAGAACAAAAAGAAACAAAAAAGTAATAAACAATTATGGATGGAAACTTGGATCGGGTTTCACCAAGTAAGATCACTCACCAACATGCACTCATACCCATAGTATACTCCTAGCAAGATTACAAGCAATCATCATAGATGTCTATTCCCTCCTCTCTTGATCTTAGAATAGTTCTATATTGTAAGGTTGTCTCTCTCGATATGGCAAACAAACAATCACAAGAATAACCATATGACCATTAGTTTAAGCATTCCAATATTTTCATACATTCATGCAACTCCATAACACTTAGATAATGTTAGCATTACTCTTTGAGGACTAACAATCAAATATTACAAGATGGTAGCTATTCATATAAGTGAAGAAATAAGAACAAGTGTATAGAGATAACCATTGCTAGGGACATATATATTCAAATGGATGTAAGTATATACATGTTGGGAGAGCCTTAGTGGCTACTCCCAACACAAGAAATATGTTTAGCCACTCATGGTAGTGAGAAACATTATGGATTTACAAATTTCCATAGATAGAAGGATCTCTGAAGAGAAGGGGAACAAACATGTAGATTTAGAGAAGGGGAGTAAGAAGATACACCGATGACGACCAAGATGGCCAAAGTCAATGGTCTATCCTCCTTCTAAATCTGGTGTGATGACGATGAAGACTTTTCCTTCATCTTCCTTCCTTCGAGGGAGCACTTCGGGCAGGGTAAGTGTAGAAGGGAGCAGCAACAGACTTGTCAAACCTTCGTCCTCCTTCTCTGCCAACTGATGGTGGAGGTGACGGTCGATGTCGAGCTTCTTCTCTGGCAGCACTTTGGCATCCTTAGCATTGTGCGACCCTTGTTATGTTCATGGGGGTCTCCTACTTATAGGCCCCAGTCCAGTGCCTTAGGTGCCCTTGGGAGCCCTTTACTTGCACCACAAGTTCTCCTAGCACCTGTCTCGGGGCATGTGCTTAATGGTCCCAAATGAGCATTTTGTTAGTACATCCATTAGTTGTTAGGGCACCAAGTAGTGGCTATCTCGAACCTTTGGTTGGTGATTCCAGGGTGGCCATTGGTTGAGGAATATGTAGGACCATCCACTGATAAGGCAGACAGACCATCGGTTAACAAACCTATACAACTACTGCCTGATGGATCTACCAGGTCATCAGATGATGAAGCAAACCAACCATCAGCTGATGTATGATGGCGACATATGATGACTGTACAGTTTTACCATCAAGTGCTAAACAATTGTGGCATAGGCTGCTCATGGAGTCCATCAGCTGTGAACCGATGGTGGTTCTACTTCATGGTGAGATGCTTCACTTCCTTGATCATCTGTAAGAAATATTTTTGTTAACCTCAAGTGGGGGTAGGAAGAGTATTTATGTATAAAATAAAAGGAAAGAGAGTATAAATTCACATGATGAGAGGAAATAAAAGGTAAGATAAGGCATAAAATATGTACAAAATTGGATGTTATCATCCTATCGTCAATAGATCAGGATAGATGAGGATGAAATTAACAACTGACGATGATGCATGCACGACACATCACCAATTAGTCCACGTTATGCAAAATAATTGTTACTCTAAAGGGGGGAAAATATGAGATATTGGGTGGGAAAAAGGATGCCAAAGTTATTTCTTGGGGAAGGGACAACTAGATAGATAGACTCAGGGAAAGTAGATAAACATTGGTGATGTTGGGATAGAGATCATAAATATGTATGTTGAGAAAGATTGGATTGTTATAGAATAAAAAGAGATGAGACAACCGTGGAGGCCATAACAAGTCCGGAGGTCGGCCAAGCCAAGAAGAGACGGTAATCACCCATAGGCGGATACTCTCTCTTTTTCTCTAGCTTAGGATTGGTGCTCTGGTACCCTGTCGAAAATAAGATGGGAAGCTTATGGGATATTTTCTTATTGATAGAAGGTAAATTTCCCTCCTATATATAGAAGAGGATGCAAGTACAGGGGAAGCACACTTAGACCTAATGAGCCAAGACAATTAAAATGATATAACATAATAAACTATATAACAAATATTCTAACAATATGGACAATATATAAGAATGGCAATGAAATATGTATACAATAAATTGTAGATTGTTGTGATGTTTATTATAATGTTGAATTCTTGTCTTTATTGTTTAACCTTAATTGGATTCATGCCACTCTAGACGTGCAAATACACATAAAAGTGATAAATAATGAGTTGAAATATCTATAAGATGAATAAGGGAGTTATATAACAAGTAAAATGATGTATCCATTTATTTAGGTGTCCTAAACACTGTGAGTTTTTACCAAGGACTATACTATGGAAATGAAATAGATCTTCTTGTAGTAATCATAGGATATGATATGAACTTTGAAGTTTGGATCTAGACCGTGAAGGCTAGGCTACCAAATTTAGGGTTCATCACATTGTGTGATTCCCTCCCTAAATCATGTGCTGATAAAGTTCATGCCCATAATGAATAGGATCTGATGAAATTTAAAGTGAAAAACACAGAATTTTTTTGATATGTGATATTTTATACTATATGTTCCTATCTTGTATACTCGAGATGAGGTCCTAATGGTATAGAGGTTGACTGGTATACCTTAGCCTCTTTAGGCAATATTATGGTGGAACGAGGTCTATTATAGCTATCTTAAGATGGCCAAATATACCTTAAGATAGTGATGGTGGGTCATTGACAAAAGAAGTAGACATGGCAACTTCTACATAGTAACGTACAAGCCAAGTACTTTTAGGGAAATTAAATAAATTTGTTAAGTTGTGTTACAAATGAGATGGATGTGTGTTGTATCACATCTTCTACTAGATGGTGAATTCTTTGTCACTGAATATATTTCTAGTATTTTAAGATCAAATATCTTTTTTATGAGATGAATTGTTGTCTATTCTCATTTTCTTGTTACAAATTTGATTGTTAAATGTTAGATTACAAGTAAACTATACATATATATGGGATTAAGAGACTCATTATCTCCCCCTCTCCCATGCCTGTGACGGAGGATGAACGCCCAAGAGGGTGGTAAATCAAGGTGGTAAATGAGATTTCATATATATATATATATATATATATATATACTCTTTTTGTTGATGTATATTTGTTTTATTTGAATAGTTTGATTTGGTAGACATGTCTTCTATGGAATTCAACTTTAGAAATGAAATATGTGTTCCTATTCCTATTGGTGGGGTGTCTCAAAGATGGTCTTATTACTTTTATTATTATTAAATTATAAACAACTACATCTAGACTTGTATTTATCTCATATCTCTATTGTAATAGGATTACAATTATTTCATATTTAGCATGTGTTAATGCATAATACATATGCTCTCAAAGAGGTTTCAAAATTTAGGATCAAATTGACAAAGTGCTATTCTATTTTTTTATTTACTATCATACACTAGAAGTACTTAGTGCTAGAATCATATGTTAGATTTGAAAGACTATATATACCAATTTTCTTTAAATTAAATTTGTATAATCTGCAATTGATACATCTTACTTATCTCGAGTGAGAGGTTCCCACTCACTAGGGCCTTATAAGAGTCTCGTGAGGTTATTTCATGCATTTTTAGGTATGACATCTAATAGAGAGGTCTTGACAAAGAAGATTAAATAGAATAATTTCATTTGTAATGCCCATGTAGTATTACCTTTTGGGGTGGGCATGTACATGTAACATGATGTAAGTTAAACTACACATGAGTAATAAGAATTTATTTTGGTTCTAGTGTAGTTGAGTTGGATTTGTGATAAATAAATATGTGAATCCTTTGGTGTGGAATTTGTTTTTGAGGTTTTATAGAAAATGAAAAATTACTTGTGTTTCATGTATACTATTTTGATCCTTTTTTTACAATATGGAATTTTGTTTCTTAGTATTGGTTTAAAGTTTACTATTCCTCTATATGGTAACCATTTATTCTAATATAAAGGGAGATACCTACAACAAAATGGATCAAGGTTTGTTGTAGCTATCTTACGGTGGTTGGCTAAACCTTAAGATAATGAATGTGATTTGTTGACATGAGAATCAAGTGCGGTGACTTCTACCTAGTGAGGTGCGATCCAAGTAATTTCAAAGAAATCAAATAAAAGATAATAAGCAATGTTGAAAGTGAGATGAATGTGTGTTGTACCCAATTTGTTGATGAATTATTTGCTAGTGATATTTATTATATCTAAAAATCGGCTACTCTCTTGTTATGATATGTATTTTTGTTTTATTCTTCTTTGCTTGTTTTGGAATTTGATTAGTAAATGTTGGTTTATAAGTGAACTCTAATATATATAGTCTATGGTGGAGTTAATATTGTAAACTCTTATTTTTTATGGATCTTAGTTTTATTCAAATAATTTTATTTGGTAGAAATTTATTCTATGGACTACAACTTCAAGATTATAGGATGTGTTACTGGTCCAACTTGTGGGGTGTCACAAAGACATTATTATTATTATTAAAGTATTAGTGATTATATCTAGACCCTTTGTATTTAAACTCATATCACTCTTGTGATAATATTGCAATTATGTTATATTTAGAATGTGCTAATCCATAATACATATGCTCTCAAAAAGGGTTCAGAAGTTAGAATTTGATTAATTGAATGCTATTCAAATTTATTTAATTTATTGTCGTAAATTAGAAGTAGCTGATGGTAGAATCATCTATTAGACTTGATATACTCTATCCATTAGTTATTCTTTTAATTAAACTTGTATAATATACAACTTATAGATGTTACTTAGATCAAGTGGGAAGTTCCACTCACTATTGCTCTATATGAGTTTCATGAGGTTGTTTCACATGTTTTTAGGTGTAAGGACATCCACCAGAGAAATGTGACTAAGGAGATGTAAATAGAACAATCTAGTTTAGAATATCCAACATTCTCATTTTTTTTGGGTGGGTTGTATCCAGAGTTTCTTTCTTTCATGTACATGTTATATGATGTAAATTGAATCACATACAAGTAATAAGATCTAATTTTGGTTCTAGAGAAGTTGAATGGGATTTTTGATAAGTGAAAAAAATGCATCATTTGATGTGGGAATTGTTTATGAGGCTGTACAAGAAATGAACAATATACATGTGCATCTTGTATATTGTTTCGATCATGTTTGTCAAGAATCTAGTAATAGGGTGTCTCTCTGATGGTTGGCATTTATGCTAATCAAAGGGAGGTCCCTAATAATGGAATGGACCAGGGTCTATAGTATTTATCTTAGGATGTCTGACTAGACTGTAGGATAATGACAATGATTCATTAACACGAGAATTAGGAGTGGAAACTTCTACTTGGTGAGGTACGAGTTGAGTATTTTTAAGGTGATGAAATGAAATATGTAAGATGAGTTGAAAATAAGATGGATGTGTGTTGTATCCATCCGCTGTTAGATGATTCATTTATTATTATTGAATATATTTCTTCTATTTGAAGTATGGATACTCTTTTATCATGAAATAAATTGTTGTCTTATTATTATTTACTTGTTAGGAAATATGATAATTAAGTGTTGGGTTACAAGTAAACTCTAACATATATAGTATCTAGTGGGTTTGATATATGTACACTCTAGTTGTTTATGGATCTTAGTTTTATTTGAATAGTTCTATTTGTTAGGCATGTTTTTTGTGGACCTTAGCTTTAGAATTACAAGATGTACTCTTGGTCTAGCTGGAGGGGTGTCATAAAGATGGTATTAGGTTTCCAAAGTTAGGATCTTATTAATTGTGCTATCTTGGTTTGTTTATTTTACTATAAACTAGAAGTACTTAGTGATGGAGTTATTATTAGACTTGAAAGACTATATCTATCAATTTTCTTTAAATCAATATTTATGATCTACAACTGATACATGTTGCTTAGCTCGAACATGATGTTTCCACTCACTAGGCTCTATATGAGTCTCATGAGGTTGTTTCGTATGTTTTTAGGTATAATGGCTAGGTCATGACAAAGAAGATGTAAAAAGAATAATTTAGCCTAGAATTTCATTGTAGTCTCAAGTTGTATGCCAAATTTGTGTCTATCATGTACATGTAATGTGATGTAAACTAAATGTACATGAGTAATAAAATCTACTTTTCGTTATAGTAGGTTTGGATGGTATTTGTGATAACTGGACATGTGGATCATTTTTATTGTGGAATTTGTTTATGAGGTTTTATGAAAAATGGGAATTTTCACCTATGCTTCTTATATGTGTTTCCATCATGTTTGTCAAGAATCTAGTATTCTATTTCATAATCTAGGTTTGGATATACAGTTAATATCTAGTGGTTTGCATTTATACTAATTAAGGGGATGCCCCAACACCTATGTCTGTAGGCAATTGAAGAGACACAAGCAAAATTACCAAACATATGACTTAGAGTTGGTTGGATTCGTGTTAGATCTTAGACTTGGAGACACTATCTCTAAGGAGACTTGTGTCATATATTCACACATCATAAGGGTTTGAAGTACATATTAACTCAAAAGGAATTGAGAACATAGATGGTTTTAGTTGATCAATGATTTTTTTTATGAACTCAGCGTGGGGTGCCTTTTACTATGAAGAAAATGGGTATATACAATGCTTGAAGGGAAAGATAAAAAAAACTACTATGCCCAGAGCAGATAAAAAGAACTACTGAAAAAGAAAATGTAAAGGGGAGAAAGAGCTAAACAATATGTACAAGATATTGGTATCTATACAACATTTAAACCAAATATCATCATGCGACTTCCCAGACGAGCCAAAGACCATGACATTCCTATCAGACCATATTTCAAAAGTGATAGAGATGGCAACAAGTTTCTTCTTTCCTTCCATTCTGAGAAGATCTTGGAAATTGGCTGGGTGAAAACCATATTCAGAGTAGAAAAAAGTCTAAATCTTAGAACTAAAAGAACAAGAAAAGAATAAGTGAACTGCATCTTCTTCCTCTTCTTTGCACATAATACATCTCGAAGGAAGATTAAAACCAACTCGTTTTAGGAAATCCACAGTAGGCAGACTGTGCAAATAGCATTTCCAAATAAAGATCACACATCTTTTAGGAACCTTTTTGTCCCAGATCCATTCAGACCATAGAACATTGGGAGTAGGGGTGAGCAAATAACGGTCCAGACCGCAAAATCGGACCGGACCTCTCAATTCGGTCCAGTTCGGTCTGGTCCATTTCGATTTCGGTCTGGTCCGGGGTCCGGGAATTTCAATAAATTCGGTCTTTGGTCCGGTCCGATCCGGTCCGCGGTCAAAACGGTCCGGTCCCGGTCCGGTCTGACCACCAAATGGTCCGGTCTACGGTCCAAAAATTATTGATATTCGGTCCTCGGTCCGGTCCGGTCCGGTTTTGGACCGATGCATGTAGGGGTGAGCAAATAACGGTCCAGACCGCAAAACCGGACCGGACCGCTCAATTCGGTCCGGTTCGGTCCGGTCCATTTCGATTTTGGTCCGGTCCGCGGTCCGGGAATTTCAATAAATTCGGTCTTCAGTCCGGTCCGGTCCGGTCCCGGTCCGGTCTGACCACCAAACGGTCCGGTCTACGGTCCAAAAATTATTGATATTCAGTCCTTGGTCCGGTCCGGTTCGGTCCGGTCCGGTCCGGTTTTGGACCGATGCTCACCCCTAATTGGGAGACCTTCTTCTTGCAATTTCCCACCTGTCCTTCAACCTGAAATTCTCTCTTCCTCTGAATAACAGTTGACCACTCATATTACTAGTCCTTGGCACATTTTGTAGAATTTCTTGTAGGCCTTCATAGCCTCTCACCTCTGGGAGAGTCCAATTCCCTTTGATAGAAAATACTCCACCTTACAGTTAAAATCATAACCAAGACGATAAACCAACTGGTTATCACATACCTCTAGAAGAGTTTTTTTCTTAGAAATCCACATATCTTTCCATAACAGAAACTCATTTCCATCGCCTACTTGGAAATCAACAAAAGCTTTAAGAAGATTTCTGTACTTCAACAATTTTTTTTCCATATCCAAGATGAATTGGATTTGACCTCAGCAGACCAAATAGATTCCTCCCAGATGTACCTTTCATGCATCCACTTAACCCATAAAGCCTCTTTATTAGTAGCAATATCCCATAAGTTCTTAAGAAGCCCAGCCTTAGATAAATCTTCAACTAAGCGGATACCAATCCCCACCCTTAGCTCTAGGTTTACAAACAGATTCCCAAAAAATAGTGTGTAAATGTTTATGTCTTTTAGTATCATTCCATAAGAAATCCCTCATAATATTCTCTATATCAAGGATGCCGGCTTTAGGAAGAGGGAAGGTAGAAGACCAGAAGATGTGAAATGAGGATATAGTAGAGATAATCAATTCGACTCTACCTATAAAAGAGAGCAACTTACATTTCCATGAATCCAACCTTTTTTCTATTTTATCTATAATAGGGTCACACATAGCCTTTGTGAGTCTGCCCATGAATAGGGGCACTCTAAGATAATGCACAGGCAGAGAACAACAACCTATCTTTAAGATAGAAGACATGTTCGCACTGTTATGTACATTCCTACTCACAAAAAGCTAACTCTTCTCATTATTAAGATGCAGACTAGACACCTTACCGAAGGTATTGAGAATATTTGCAATAACACTAGCATTAATTTCATCAGCTTTAGCAAAGAAAAGGAGGTCATTAGCAAAAATAATGTGAGAAACACCATATTTTTCAGAAACTTGAAGAGGAATCCATAATATTTTCTAACCACATCATCCACTATAGAAGTTAACCCTTGCATAGCCAGAACAAAAAGGTAAGGGGATAAAGCCCCCCCCTACCTCACCCCATTTTCTACTTGAAAAGAAAACTATGGTGAGCCATTGATTAAAATTTTAAAGGAAGTCGAACTAAAACAAACATTGATCCAAGAAATCTAGCAATTGGGAAAACCCATCTTCTTTAACAGGAACATAATATTATCCCTCCTAACCATGTCATATGCCGTAGATAAGTTTGCCTTGACACAAATTTACATTGACTATTTATATTGGGAAAAGAGCTAAGCAACTCATTAACCAGTAAAATAGCATCCATGATAGATCTCCCCTTGATAAAAGCCATTTTACTTTTGTCTATCAGACTAGGCAAAACACCACCCAGCTGATTGGCCATAATCTTTGTGATAATTTTGAGCATAACATTTCATAGAGATATAGGTCGAAAGTCCTTAAGCTAAGTAGCTCCTGGTAACTTGGGAATCAGAGTAATAAAAGATTTGTTGCACTCTTGAAGAAATTTGCCTGAATCAAAGAAGTTGAGGACTGCCTTCGTGACATCCTCACCAATAATGGGCCAACAACACTTAAAAACATGGCATTGAAGCCATCTAGGCGTGCAACCTTATCAACATTAAAATTCTTAGCAATACATTCCACTTCCTCCTTGGTCACAAGACAATTAAGTTTATCATATTGATCCGCAAAAGGAATCTTACAAGAAACATTCCAGAGGACCAGATCAGTAGAAGTGCAGTTAAACACTCTAGAATAATAAGAAACGATATGATGATTAATATCCTCAGGGGCACTGATGGTAGATTCTCATGTATCTAAAGTATAGATACTATTATGAATCCTCCTAGTTTTGAGGGTGGCATAAAAGAAAGAAGTATATTTGTCCCCAGAATGAAGCCAAAGAGCTCTAGACTTCTACCTTATGAAACACTCCTCCTCATCCATAGCCTTCTTAGCTAGATTTCTAGCTTTAATAAGTCTCAACTGCAACTCTTTGTCGTGAGGTTGCACGTCTACCTCTTTCTAAAGACTGATTGCCTTAATCTCCAGATCTTTTTCTTTAGAAGAGAAGTTCCCAATGGATTTCTTATTTCACTTGAGAAGACAATCCTTGATAGAGTGGAATTTTCTATAAAATTTTATCATAGGAGCCCCAAATGGCTTCACACTATTCCATGCATCACTTACTACAGAAAGAAAGTCCTCCTGAGCAACCCAGACATTGGTAAATATGAATGGAGCCACTCTTATTTTACAAGAGTTGAGATGCAACATTTGAACCGAATGATCACTAACCATGTTAGGAATAATTTCACCCCACAAGGAAGGAAATATTTTTAAGAAATCCAAATTATAGAAACATCTATCAATATTTGAAAACGTGATAATGTCTTTTTTGCTCTGACAGTCCCATGTGAAAAAGGAGCCTTTATTTACAATTTCCATTAAACTAGTATTAGCCAAAGAAATATTGAACTCTTCCATACTTATGGTTGAAGGAGGATGCTTCCCTATTCTCTTATTTACAAATCTAACATCACTGAAATCACCTAAAATGCACTAGGGAGTAGAAACAAATAAGTTAATATCATTAAGAGATTTCCAGAGAAGGGACCTATCAGCATTGCCATTTGGGCCATAAATCACATATAAAGAAAAGTTCAGATCACCCAAAGATAGCATACAATGCAAAATTTTCTCATTATCTGAAATCTTATTGATACTTATAGTGGGATCCATTCACATCAGAATAATGTGGGTATATGAATAGAAATCTGAATTTGAGATAAAATTTGCACCCGACCACATAGCTTCTACAATGGTTGTAACATCATCTTTCTTTGTTCTAGACTTCAGGATAATATAAATGTCTGCTTTCAATCTTTTGATTTCCTTTCTAATATGAGGGACTTTATTATGGGCACCCCTCTCATTCCAAGCTACAATCGAGAACGGTCTATCCATTTGGACTAATTAAAACTTCACCCCCATTGGAACCGAGGCATTCACCCCCTCGTTAAAATTAGCAAGAAGTGACAATTTGCTGGATAATAGTTGAATATTCCTTACTGAAGATATGGGCTTAGATATCACTCTAGGAGGCGATTTAGAATTCCTACCTTGCACTTCCCATTATGGGGAAGGCATATGCATCACTTGAGGTGAAACAAATTTTTCTTTCAAATTCCCTCCATTCACAATAACTGTAGAAGTAGATATAGTAGTTATAGCTTTTGCAAGCGCAAGGTTAGAGTGAACCTCAACATAGTTGTTATCTCTTAAGGAAAGAAAAGAAATCAAAATAGTAACATCACAAGTATTAAAATCATGCATTCCTTCTTCACCGATAATCAACAATAAACTTTCAGTGACAATATCCATAGAACCCCAAGAATCAGATATGGCTTCCACTGCATCAATAAAAAATTTCACCATCAATATCTTCATTTCTCACTTTCAACACCCACTTCTTCATCTGAGGTTTCTCATTTTGAACTCTCATATTTACCACCTCTTTCTCTTCCAGATGTGCACTACAAAGATTGGACTCATGACCATAGAGGCCACAGTTCAAACACCTACTAGGTTCTGATTCATAGTCAAACCTAATAGTGTCGCACTGCCCATCATCACTGATGATGTCTAGATCTTTAGGAAAGGAGAAGTCCAAATGGATTAGTACTTGCATATGAGCATACTCCAACCTAAGAAACTCAACAATTAGCATATCTGGTTGCAATGGTTTCCCCAGGAATGAACCAATCATTTTGAACATCTCTACATCCCAGAGCTCCAATGAAAGATTGAACACCTTCAACCATATCAGAACCTCTGAGAGTTTCATCTTCTCCAGAGGCTCGCCTCTCTGCCATCTTTTGATGATAAGTGGTTTCCTCACTACAAACCAGGGCTCTCCATTTAAAGCAGTGTCAAGGTCTTCATTACTAGTGAACATTACAATGAAATAGCCTTGTCCTCTCGACTTGACTTCTATGGAGCCCTTCACATGCTAGATCCATGTAAAGTGATGATCCAGAGTAGGCCAATGCGGCTTTAGACCTACTACATAGTCAGTAGCAGTTCTGCTCCAGGTTCCGTTATGTAATGGTTTTTGAACACACCAGCTTCCCGTCAAGTAATTCAATGTCCATCTTCTTAAGGTTAACATGACCACCATCCTTCTCTCTTTTGAATAGATTAGACCATGCCATAACCTCCTTTTCCACTGAGACATTCCCAAGAACTCCTCTCATTTTATCAAGTTCTCTTGCCAGTTGATCAAAGATTATGACTATACACTTAATTATCACCTGGGTAAGGCTAGTGTGGTTACAGACTCATTAAGTTTTATGTTGTCTTCTTCATCAATAGATGGTAAGTATCATCTTCCCTGTAGAAGAATGATATATCGTCGAGACTAAGGGGAGATGGATACTTAGTTGAGTATAGAGATTAAGGGTTACTTCTAGCACAGTTACAAACTAAGTCGATTTCAAGGTAAAAAGTTTCGCAATAGCAGGATGTGGACCCATAATTTCAAAAGATCAAGTAGGATATGCTAGAAGGCAAGAGAGAACCTTTTTCAATTATCATACAATAATCTTTTGTACTTTGAAGGAATATTATGTGTACCATATCAAGTGGATATGATGCAAATGGTTCTAGCTCATACTTCTATGTATGCTCATATCTAGGTAGTGCAAAGTTGTAATAAAATTTGGAGGAGTTGTATTGGTGTCCTAGAATGAAGAATATTTAGCTAAGTATGTGGTGCAATGTGGAATATGTTAGCAGGTATAGGGTGAACATCGAGGCTAGCTAGAGCATTACAAACCTTTCCTATTCTTGAATGGAAGTAGGATCATGTGAATACAGACTTCGTAGTTGGTTTTCCTCGTACATCTAAGAAAAGAAAGGAAGTATGATAAAATTTGGAGAGAGTGGAAAAGGTAAATTGATTAGAATTGAAAGTATAAATAATATCCTATCTATCATAAGTTATTTACTTGTAGATTATTTCCATATTTGTCTACTCAGATCCCTCACAAGACCTTCTATGTCAATCCATTGATAAAGGAACCCCAACCATAAAGATATATTTACAACCACATAGATACCAATCCAACCACCCAATTTTTTCAACTTTAACACCCTATTATCTTCATATTCAAGCTTTAATGGTGAGTAAAATGAATTAAATCCTTATTGTACTAAGCATCCGAGTTCAAACCTTACTACATTAGTCACACTAAATTAATACCTTATTTAAATTATCAACATTTCAGTTTGTATGAATGTGAGCATGATTTAAAGCCATACTGAGGTAAGCAAACAATGACCGTATGGAATGATTTAACTCCATACATGAATCACATTAGTATCTATAGCATGCAACTAGAAAATGTAAAAAATTGCAATATGATTCAACCAAAAATGTGTGCCAATTAGTTTGAAGATTTCACTCCTCGTCATGAGGGGATCTGCTAACCATGCCTCAAGCCTCATATCGAGAGGGAAGAACTACTAACATGCTACTTTTGGTTTTCTAAAACATGAGTATATCATCACATGCATAATCAAATTTCAAGTGAACTTATTCACACTAGTTAACATTTTGTTTATTAACCAAATGATAGTGAATTAAACCAAGAGGTGCAAGACATCTCTGAACCAATATAGAATTGATCATGATCTATGAGTGCAACCTTAACTACCTAACATATTTGTGAGGCACTAAAGGTGTATTGGATTGAGAGAAATGATAATAACTTATTATGTCTATGAGTTACATCTTGAGGAATGCTAGGACTTGACTCGATGATTCTAAGCAATGTTGAATAAATGTAGCTACATGATTCTTGATTGAACATAAGATTGGACATGTGATATGATTCCAAATCACAACATTTGACCATTACACCAAGAGTTCTTTGAGTAATATTCCTACTTTCTCCTATGATTAAGATCAGCTCACAAACTTAGGTAGCAATTCTATAGTAGGAAAGTTTGAATCCAAAATGTATGTCTGACTAATAGATACTCCATCACATAATACTTTGCTTAGTCATGTGAACCTAATATTCAATCCAACATAATCAACAATTCTAATAAAATATACCCAAAAACCTATCCAAATTATTCGAAATCATTCATGCATATCATAAGCATTATCTTTTAGCTAACCTACCCATATAAACCTTCATCCACACCAAATTTTAGCCAAACAATCATCAGATGTAAGACGTGGGATCCTATAGGTAAGCCACTCACTTACCCAAAGAAATAGTATCAAACATCCCATGCCAAGTGAGATGAAAATATTTTGCAAGGGATGTGGTCACCATTCTTCAATATATCAAGTATGTTCTTAGCAATTAGAGCGTAGTAGAGGGGGAAAACGTTTGACACTGGCGAGCAGTAGTTCAGGTGGTCGCAACATGGGGCCCCTCATGAAGGGTCTCGGGTTCGAATCCCCCTGGTGGTGTTGTTCGTAATTGTATCTCCCATAGCGCAGCCGGCCTCTACGTGAATTAATGGGCTACGCTCCTTACGGGATGGGATTGAGCTCCCCAGGTTCGGCTCGGCGCAAGCCTTACGAGTCTCCTGGGTTACCAAAAAAAACGTTTGACTATTACAACTATCACAAAAATATATACTTCTTCACCGCACAAGGTGTATACAATGAACTATTAAAGCAAACCAAGTAATTGCTAATAAGTTGTAGAGGACAACCTAGCTACTTTAATTTGTCTCTAATATCTATATCCTCTTAAGTAAGATGTAGTCAGGCTTAGCTACACCACAATCTTCTCCACCTAAGGGGTTGATAACTTCCCCACAAGAGAATATTAGATGGAATTTTATCAACGACAAGTCGATGTGAACATAAAATATGGATCATAGAATATATGAAAAAAGAACATCAAAGTTAAGTATAAAATTTCCCAATATAAGGGGAAGTATATATATCCAATTAGATGTTAAGAGAAATTTCATATGGTGGGGTTTTTAGAAATATGAAGAAACTATAAATTTCCAATGCTTAAGTCTTGCCTTACAAGAAAATATAGAGAACAATGATTGAAAAAATCCAATTAGTTCAATTGCATGCATATTATATAAAAACACTACAATAATCTAAAAGTAGGGCTGAAATAATTCCAAATTTTGTGCCTAGGAAGGAGGTGAGAGAACCTACAATCCTCTTGTAATGGTATAATTCAAGTAGAGCACAGGGGGCTAGGTGAGTGCACCAATCACCAATATATAGGAAAATGTTTTACAATGGGATCCACACCCACAATGTACTCATAATAGATAATAATTATCTAACAAATCACAATTCAATCATATTATTAATGTGATGTAAATTTATATAATGGAACAATGTAATGAACCAATGTCATCATGTGCAAATTAAATAAAGATATGCATGGGACATAAATTAAGAATTCATTTTTTAACTACTAATATTTCACAGATGAAGCAATATCAATTTCATTAGAGGATTTTCATTCTGATCAATTTAATAGAACAAAGGTACTTTTAAGGAGAAATACATCATTCATATCAAGAGAGATGATGCTCAAGCTATTGTCCAATAAGGATCACATGAATAAGCAACACACACTTATAGAGATAAATAAGATCTATGTCCAATATAGAATCAAGTGCAAGCAACATAACTCGAATTATGTTGGTCGGGGTGAAACCCTATATCCAAACATGACAATTATCACCTACTATTAAATTCAAATATAAATATCATTAATTGTATGTATAAGTTAAACACCAAATTATCAACTATATCTTGTTATTATTATTGAGTTTGTGTTATGAATTATGTAACTTAAGGCACAAAGATGAGTCAAAAGAAACCACATGCAACATCATCTATATCATAACTCACTCTTCATCAAGATAACAAGAAACATGGAGCAAAGGAGAAATGTATGACTATATAGTTGGGTTGAAAAAAAGCATAATGGTTACCTTCATCATTATCTTCATAAACTTCTTTACAATAAGTGGCATTAAGATGTGCTACAAGCCTCTCATTAGGTGTTTATTCATGCCGTCAAGGGCATCAAGGCATGATATGACCAAGATCTCCACAATGATCACATATCACAAGACTTTTAGGTTTAGAAGGACGTCATCCGTGGGGTTGCTTCTTATGGCACCTAGAACATCTATCACTATTTGAGTCATCACTAGAGAACTTCCTCTTATTGTTGTCCTTCTCTTGATAATTTGAGAAAGTTTCTATGGAAAGAGCCTTATCCACCATTTGTGAGAAGGTCAATGCTAATTTATGAACCTACCTTCAACCATTGCTCTAGGATGTCATTCTTTGGTCAAACCTTTAGCATTGAACTAAAGCTGAAGAAACTTCTACACATACTCCACAACAGTCATGGCATTCTAATGTAGGTTGTAATACTTAAATTTCTTCATTCTCAAAGATGATGCAAAAGTTATGTACTTCTCTCTAAAAAGAACTAGAAACTATTTAGCAAAGATGTATGACTTCACCGTACCATTCCTTCATTGATGAGATGCTCCACTAATGACAAAAGATTAACCCTTTTTTATGACTGGGACAAGCATGCCTTCAGAACACATCTAGTGGTGAGAATCTACTCATCAGTTTTGTCCACCATGTGATCTTCATTCTCGCCATGAAAGTACATAGGGAACATCTTCAATTACTCTTTGAATGAATACTCCTTAGGCTTATCGAGATACGTATGAGAAGTAACATTCCTCATTAGGGTTGAGTAAAGAAGTCTTCAGAGCAAAATCATCTCATGATCAGGGGAGTACTCAAACTTGGAGTATTCAAAGCTAGTGTCAAGGTATACTACACCCTTATGGGTTGACTCTCAACTATCAAGGGAGCTTGAGACACCAGAATTGTGATCAGATTGAGGAGACATTCAATTACTCAAATAAATAATAAAAGCATACCATGCTAGACACTATGATACTTTTTTGCGAGGGATGAAATCATTATCCAATATATAATGCATGCTCTCAACAACCAAAGTGCAACAACAAAAAGAAAATACTTTACTATTACAATTATCATAAATAAATATAGTTCTTCACCAGGCCATGTGTAAACAAGGGAAAACTTAATCAACTAAACTAATTGCTTATGAGCCGTAGAGGGCAACCTAGATATATATTGCAATCTATTGAGATCTAGCTCCTCTTAAGAAAGATGTGATCCAGGATCAACTACACCACAATATTCTCCACATAAGGGGTTGGCAATGCCCCACTAGAGAAGAATAGATGGAAGTTTATCATCGAAAATATGGTATGCACATAAAATATGGATTAGATAATATATGAGTAAATGACATCAAAGCTAAGTATAAATATTCTCAATACAAGGAGGGAAGTAGATATAACAAATTGGATGGTAATAGAAACTTCATATAGTGTGATTTTCATTTATATGAAGAAATAATGAAGGTCTAATGGTTAATTCTTGCCTTACAAAAAATATAGAGAGCAATAATATAATCAAACCAATCAATTCAATTCCATGTTAGATATAGCAAACTACCATAATTTAAAAGTAGGTTCTGAATACTTCCACATTTTTTGCTTAGGTAGGAGGTGAGAGAACCTACAATCCTCTATGTAATGGTATCTAATTTATATGGGAGCACATGGGGCTAGGTGAGAGAACCAATCACCCATATATAAGAAAAGTTGTGCAATGGGATACATACCCATAATATAATTCTACAAATAGATGACAACTATCTAGCAAACCAAACATGAATATAATAGGGAGGCAAGATAAGTTCAATCCAATCATATCACTAATTTAGTATTTACATTTATAGAATGGAACAATGTAATGAAAATATGCAATCATGTCTAGATCTATTAAGGATAAGCATGATACATCACATTAAGGTTTCAATTTGCACTTATCAATAATTTAGAGATGAAGCAACATCAATTTCAATGAGGATCAATATCAATCTAAAAGAACAAAGTTACATTTAGGGATAAATACATCAATCATATCAAGAGAGAGAGAGAATATGCAAGCTATTGTCCAATATGACTAATATGAATAAGCAACATACACCAAGAGAAAGAATTCAAACCAATTATCCAATATAGTATTAAGAGCAAGAAACATACCTCAACTTATATCTCAACGGGTCAAGGTCAAACCCTATATCCAAATAGGGTATCCTTCACTTACTGTTACGTTTAAGTATAAGTATAATTAGTTATGTGAATATGTTGAACCCTATGTTAAAATCTTAATTTTTATTAGATATGGGGAGTAAATTGGATATGGGCTATAAATTGTAGAAATTTAGGTAGAGACCATTTTGATTATTCCAATGAGTACTTATTTGTAATTTTATGATTAATGAACAATTAATTATGAATTTTATAAAATAAAACAAATATTGATTTATTAAACAAAAAGGCAATATAGAAAACCATATTGTCAATGCACCATGCATCAATTCCTTGGTGCATGGCAGGGCACGTGGTTCTCTTACCAAGTTATAAACTCACATGATCAAATACTAAATAAAAACAAAAAGACGATAAAACTCATGATAATTGTGACACATAAGATTAAGTCAGAGGTAAAATATGAAAAAAAAGCATTAACCATATAACCATCATTGTGATAGAAGGGAAACACCTTATACATAAGAACTAGTGCTCATATAACACGATGTTGGCAAAGACTAGTACTCAGGGAGGGATCCAAAACTTGGAAATTTGACCAAAGTGAGGTCAAAGATGATTACCATTAGGAACTCTATGCTCTTATGGTCTTAGGTACCTCCAACACAAGCCTTGAGGGGACTGGAAGCCACCCAACATGCTCCATCAATGGTAGGTTAGAGATAAAGGTTAGGAAATGAGAAAAAGTTGGCAAGAGGAACTAACATACTAAACTTCTTCCAGGTGTTCCCACAGAGACAAAAGTCTAACAACATGTTGGAGAAATAAACAATTTGAAAAATAATGAATATGACCACCGCAAAGCTAGAGAAATCCGAGAGTCATGAAACTAGAGAACTACCATGAAAACCCAAAACAAATGAATCCACAACCCGTTGAAGAGAAAAGGGAATAAAATTAGGACTTCGAATCTCCAAGCACTGGAACCTAGTCTCGGAGTAGCAATAGAACCTAGAGGAAACTGGGGTTGGGTGAAAGAACTCAGTGTGAGCTAAAGCATAACATGATGTGTAAATAAGTCATTGATGTGCAAGGACCATGTGGAACCAAATAACTATAGAGAGGTGACCAAAGCATCATACCCCCAAATGACAAGCTTGATGTTTAAGACGATCCAATTCTCTCATCACATACCTCTTGGATAGACATTGGGTAATTTTGGGATCAAGTCGATGTACAAGGATAATACAAAGACCATTGTATTTATATAGGGAAGATGACGGAGAAAGGTTCGCATGCATGTGGAAGAGTCATGGGGCATGGGTTTCAAAATTCCTGATTTGAGTGGAGTTGCGGTTCCAATCTGAGATCAAACTGTGCAGAAACCTAAATGGAATCCAACATGGAAGTTTTCATGGTGTGAGGAGGATAGAAGAGAAAGGAAGGAGGGGCAAAAATAATAAGTACAATGGGGCTCGTCTTGGAGGTAGGAGAAGACCCCAAGGGCGTTGGATGAGACAAATAAACGAATCAAAGCCGTTAAAAAGGATATACCATGCGACCAAGAGTTGTGATAGCACGTTACAGAGCAACTATAGGGAAAATTTGAAAATCAATAATATATCTTATATGTAGATAGTTTAGGATTTGAATGATCAGATACTAAATTATATCAATGAATTATAATAGCCACAAATGCTAGTGAAGATTAACTTTACATGGTGAATAGGTTAATTACATGGACGACTTTGATGTTACATTTAACTTTCAGATTGATAATATACGAGTTCTAATGCAGAAAGAGTTAACCATCATCATCATCTCATTATTGTATTATTATTGTATAAAATAATAACAATATTCTCATTAGTTTGTAAATAGGAGAGCAACTCTTAGAATTGTGTTGGGCTAATAGGGATGGAAATAAACATGATCCTGAGTTGGGCTGTTGGGCGGTTTGCGGATAAACATACACGAGATCCGATTATACGCACCCCTTCATGTTAATCTGGGGGAGGACTGCTCCCGCGAGCCGACCGGTAGCCTAGAAGCAAAGCTGGAGCTCTATCAACCGCCGAATCCGACAGCGGCGGGAACATTTTCACCTGCCACCGTGCCGCGTCAGTAAGCGTAAACGCACGGTCTGGCAGACCACCGTACCGTAGGGGTCGTATATACTCTAGGGGTCGTATATACTCTTTACTTATGAAGGTGGCATGAGCAGGGGACGGAACGGGACCGGACCGGAGTCGCTCGTCTTGAGTGTACGAAGGTCGTTGGGAAGACGAAGGCATCGGCTTTGCTGATCGGAAAGAAATTAGGGATTTGCTTCTGCTTTCAACAATGGAAACATGGCGATTCTCCGATGGGAACATCGCTGAGCACCTGGAGACTCGGCAGATCAGCTCTACACCGGTAAGCTGTTTCCCTGGGCATGAGCGAAATGTTCTGTTTGCTGCCATCTCTAGTTGAAGTTTGGGTTTCATGGGGTGCTTACGGGGCAGCATATTCATTCACTGTTACCTCTCTCTCTTACCCAATTATGCACATTGAGATCTGTGTACGTGCTTGAGATGATTGGCTCGTGGTGCCCATTTTTATATACAATTACAGATAGCGGTTAGTTCATTAGAAGGCTCTGTACAATTGCGTCTGTTTCTGGATTCGATGACATTGGATGCAAAGAACGCGATTTCTAAGAATGATGTTCTGTTAATGATCTATAATGCCGTTTTTGCTCTACTTTAACTTTACCATTCGCAGTATACACACAACTTTTCATTTAAGATGTAGTTTTTTTGGCTAATATATCACATTTTGACTACAGCTGGACTGTCGTATGCATTTCAACTTGAAAAAATACGATTAGGTATAAACTATGGACTTTCCAGCTACATATGTTGCGGTCTAAAATGCTCTTCTGTGCAGCATATTTTTTCTTCGGTTAGTTAGGACACGAGTTTCTTACAGGATGTGGCATTCATATGTTTTTTACGTCAAAGCCTCACATTTGTAAGAGTGTATGACTGGATTATACAATCTGCCTTCTTTGATGCTCAACTCACAAGTTGGCATTTCACTTTTAGTGTACCATCCACTTATTCAGTACTGTAACATGCGGTTTTAGATATCTATATGCCGTTCAATGATCAGCTCTAGGTTTCAGTACTTATTGTGATCAGTTGCATTTCTAGTGTATTACATCAAGCGTCGTTGCATTTTCTTTTCATCCAAAGAAGTATTTATGTACCTTTATCTCTCTTCTGCTCTAGGTTGTATTCTTCCCCGTGCCTTTCCTCTAGCACTCATCTTAGTTCATGTAGATCCGGGCCTCCATAATAAACCTAAACTCTTCATAGCTTTCCAAAGTTGTAATGATTCTGGAGTCTTCACTATGTAAGGCTCTACGATAAAAAACCCTATCCTAGTATCAATAACCAAAGAGAAAATAATGGCCAATGAGCTAGTGGGTATCTATCCTGACATAGTTTTTTTTAAAAGATGATGCACCGGCCACTGAAGTATTTGTGAAACTGCTGGATGGTATCATCCCACTGCACCTAAGAAGCTGCTTTAGGGGTTGAATTAAGTGTTCCAGTGCTGCACGTTGGCTCATTCACCTGTTTTTTTATGTCCTGCTTAGTTGGCAATCCCGTCTACCGAGAAAAAAACGAAACATGTCCCTTGAGATGATTAAGGGATTTATTAAAGGTCAAAAGTGCGGTTAATAAGCACTTTTATTTAGCTTATTACATAAGGAAATGTAAGGAACTATCTAAATTAAGTCAATCCAAGGATTCATATTTCGAGATTTAGAAGAAATTTTCCGCAGTTTAGAAGCTGTCAATAGAATGGCAGGTTGTTATCATAGTTGCAAGCAGCATTTACAACATTTATCGATGTGGAAAATTCGTCGAGAACCCTTCTTCCATTCTTCGTATTAGAGTTAGTTCTTACTATATGTCACATCTTGATATTGAGCTATTGTCTTGATATAATTAGGAAACCTGGAAAACCACCAAATGACATGCTTTAAGCAAGTCAATGAAAACCAAAAGACAGAAAAAGGAAGCACATAGGTCCATTAGCAAGGTAAGAATGTGATCAAAAGAATTCAGAACGATGACATTCATGTGCACAAGATCTGAAAGTGCATAGAAAACAGCTCTTTGGTAGATGATCAGAGAGCCAATATTAATTATTTTGAAAGCGTTACATTGAGTAGACCTGGGTAAGGCATGCTGCAAGCATGGAACACGACGTTGACTTTGAGTCGACTTCAAAGATGTGGAAGTGAAAGTTTGTGAAAACATGGACGAAACTTTAAGGATTTTACAACTGAACTTTTACACAACTTCGGCAAAAATTAAGCTAATTATAGTGATTTTGTGATGAAAAATTGTCAGACTTCATCAAATCTAGCTCAAAAACACAAAATATATTTACATATAGCCATCCACATAGGTTTACATGTGTAGAAAAACACGGTTATATACCATCGTCTCCAAACTACATAGTTCTTCAATATATAAATTTTATGACAATAAATAAATTACATAAAAATGGTATAAATCTATGGTAGATCTAGTAGAGAGGGGGTAGATCTAGTTGAGAGGGGGTAGATCTACTACTGTTAGCTTAGAATAATAAAATATAACATCAAAATCACCTTACCTTAAGCTCGAACACTCTTTTTCCCCTCACACGGCAAACTCTGCAAAACAACAATAGAATGTCGACAACTTCGACCAATGTTGAGGAAGCTTGGAGAATTTTTGAATGGACCTGGGCCAACATCATCAAAAAATGGAGTGATGTCGATGACAAGGCCCGAAATGTCAAGGATGTTGTAGAATGGGGATGTTTACATGGGTTTGACATCGCCAACTGTCAATGCTGACAAAATTGACGAATTTTGCCCAATGTGGACGATTTTTAATACCATGGCTGCAAGTATACATCAAAATATATTGTATCTGGTCGGGCCATATAGGCCCAATAAGTATACCAACCTACTCTTGACACTCCCTCATACCCTCACAAGCTGGAGATATCACATGCTTAGTCCAAACTTGTTACACATATGAAAAAGGAAGGAGGTAGAGGCTAGGTGAAGAAACCTAGTGATGCTTTCCTAATTGACTAAAATTCCAAAGGATATTCAAAATATTAGATCAGGTTGGATTAAGCATGTAAAGTTTCTCTAAAGAAGGATGCCTATATCTCTGGTGTGACATGAGTGGGGAGCAGGTGAAAAAGGCTGATATATACAGACCATCTGAGAAGTAGTATGGATATCCATACCTAGATCTTAACCAATCATTGATAAACTTTGAGGATATTGGATCAAAATCTAGTAGGTTTTGAAAGTTACATAACACTTATCTGACTCAGTACGTTTAGAAACAAACAGAAGGTAGAAAGAAAAGTTTGGAACATGATGGACTCTATGCATGTAAAGGGGCGTTGCCACATTGCCAAATAGTTTTGAAAGCTATGTATCACTAAGTGCCACAAACGTATGTGGGATATTTTTAGGAAGGGGAAAGAAGATGAGTTATTCCGTAATGTGTTCAATAGCAACATAATCAACAATCTCGGTAGGGTTAGCTGTCAGCATAAAAGCTCATGTATACATCTTGGTTGGAGGCTAGATGTGCAGAAGTAGAAACTGGTTGCAAGGCCATAGAGTCACTAGAGGACGCCTAAGTATCTAGAGATGTTTAGGGAAGCTTTCCCCACTCAATTGAGGTAGTGTCTTGTGAGGATGTGTGTGTAGTTTGAACAACATAAGTAGTGCCACTCTGCTATATCCATAAGGGTAGCCATGCTTTGGTAGCTTTGGTTTGTGCTATGTCTTAGCCTATTGCAGAAGGTGCAATCGAGGCGTTGTCATGGCCATACACTCTTCCATGTAGCGACAACCATAGCTACTTGAGATCTTGGAGGAGTAAAAGGCACGGTTAACAAACTTCGTTATTCGTTAGATCTTAGAAGGAGCAGAGGAATGATGTATAAGCAAGAGCACTGGCTTAGAGAAATATAGAGAGGTGAAGTTATATGCAACAAGTTTCACGCTTCGACCGGAACACATGTCGAATGTAAGCCATTTAGAAATCTAGCTGTAACGAGCCCTTCTCATTCCTTGATTTGAGCCTTAAAAGAGACAGACTAAAAGAAATCAACTGCTAGGCCAATTCGAGTATGAAATCATAGTATTCGTTTGATGGACTTCTCTCCTTGATGTCCTAAAAAAAGTTTACCACTGATATTGAAGATGTGCAAAGCATTCTTCTCCTAAGTGTAGTGACACTTGACCTCTTCCAATAGTTCTTTAGGAGTATGCTAGAACAATACTTGGATGCGATCTATGGCTCCATATTGTTCTAGAGCCAACTCTTCACTTGGCTATTGCCTCACTTTTGTGGTGGAGTATCCTCTGAAGGCTTTTCAACAAAGTTGATCTTATCTCATGACTCAAGGATGGTATGAATGACATTTATCTACAACAAGTAATGATTTCCATTGAGGTTGATCACATAACTAATAACATTATCATTATAGATAATAGTTTGGATCTTATCTTCAGCCATGGTGACACAATCATATTACCAAAGCGAATCACAATATTTGGAGAAGCTACACAAATGAAACACGTTAGAGAACAGAAAATATTAATAAGACAAGAGTGAGGCACTATACAAAAATTTCCAAAGAGGTTCTGGGGGAGTCTAAAGGTTGTGGACCTCCACAGAAGGAGACTTGGTGGTGGAATGATGAAGTACAAAAGGCTATTAAACTGAAAAGGGAGATCTATAGGAGCTTGCCCAAATCTGGAGATGATGCAACGTTCCAAAGATACAAGCAAGCAAAGAAAGAAGCTAAAAAGGTGGTTCGGGAGGCAAGGTCTAGATACTTTGATGATATGTATAAGAAGCTGGACACTAGAGAAGGGGAAAAAGATATATATAAAATGGTTCGTATAAGAGAAAGGAAAGGAAGAGACTTGAGTCAAGTAAAATGCATAAAGAATGAAGATGGTAGAGTATTGGTGAAGGACGATGATATCAAAAACCAGTGGAGAAATTACTTCCATAAGCTTTTCAATGGAGATACTGCATATAATGTTAGCGACTCGTGTGACATGAATACAAGAGATATCATTTACACACGACGAGTTTCACCATTTGAGGTCAAGAATGCTTTGAAAAAGATGAAAATGAGAAAGGCATGCGGACCAGACAATATTCCCATTGATGTATGGAAGAGTATGGGGGATGAGGGAGTTACATGGTTAACAAATTTCTTTAACAAGATCATGAAGACCAAGAAGATGCCGGATGAGTGGAGAAATAGTATTATAGTCCCAATCTACAAGAACAAAGGTGACGTTCAGAGTTGTACAAACTATAGAGGTACCAAGCTGATGAGTCACACGATGAAGCTTTGGGAGAGGATTATTGAGCAGAGGTTAAGATCTATAACGCAGGTATCAAACAACCAATTTGGTTTCATGCCTGGAAGATCAACAACAGATGCTATTTTTCTGATAAGGAGGCTTATGGAGAAGTATAGACAAAGCAAAAGAGATCTTCATATGGTGTTTATCGATCTAGAGAAGGCTTATGATCGAGTACCCAGAGAAGTGTTATGGATGGTTTTGAAGAAAAAGGGTGTGCCTATCCAATACATTGACTTGATCAAAGACATGTTTGATAGCTCTACTGTAAGTGTCAAGACTCCTGGAGGAGAGACACCAACTTTTCCTATTACAGTTGGGGTACACCAAGGATCCACACTCAGCCCATATCTATTCGTTCTGGTTATGGATGAGTTAACAAAGAATGTTCAGGATGATATTCCTTGGTGTATGTTATTTGCTGATGATATTGTTTTGATTGACGAAACAAAAGATGGATTGAATGATAAAGTTGAATGTTGGAGAAAGGCATTGGAATCAAATGGATTGATGATTAGCAGGAGAAAAACTGAGTATATTCATTGCAATTTCAGCCAATCTCGCAGTGTGAATGATGGAGCCAAGTTGGACGGAGTAGATATACCAAAATGTGACAAATTTCGTTACTTAGGTTCTATTATTCAAATAGACGGGGATGTCCAAAATGATGTTTGTCACTGGATCACTGCAGGATGGTTGAAATGGAGGAGTGCAACTGGAGTTTTATGCGATCAGAAGATCCCTCTCAGGTTAAAAAGTAAGTTTTATAGAACAGCTATACGACCAGCCATGCTCTATGGGAGTGAATGTTGGGCGGTGAAGAAACAAGGTCTCAACAAGATGAACGTGGCTGAAATGCGTATGCTGAGATGGATGTGTGGGAAGACAAGAAAAGATCGTTTGAGAAATGACTATATCAGGAATAAAGTGGGGGTGGCGAGCATTGAGGACAAGTTGCGTGAGGGCCGACTCAGATGGTACGGACATGTGCAACGCAGACCTACTAGTGCGCCTATACGAAGCAATGCTATTGAGCCAAACACTATAAATAGAAGAAGAGGAAGGCCTAAATTAACATGGGATGAGCTTATAAAGAGAGATTTTGAATCTCTACATCTCAATCAGAATATGGCCCATGATAGAGCTGAATGGAAACGAAGGATCCATGTAGCCGACCCCAACATAGTTGGGATTGAGGCTTAGATGATGATGATGATGATGAAGAGTGAGGCACTATGATAGTATCATAAAAATTCCCCTAAAGATAATGTTAGTGGATAAGGCTCTAGTTGTGATAATGTAAAGTGTAGATACCCGATTGTAAATAGTCTATAGAGTGTCACACACACACACACATATTCGTGGCAATAGATCTAACATCAAGGAATTTTGTTAATCTATTTGATTTTCTCACCATTGCATCAGGGCGACATACATCTTGATTTCATGCGCCGCTACCCGTCTTTGACGTAGACATGTAGTCCAATGTCTTTGACTCTGTCCTCGACTTGTCTCATGCATGTCGCCCCATTCCAAATTGGAACCAGTGCATACCAACTCCAGTCCGACTGCATGCACTGGTCGACTTCATAGAGAAAGTATGTCCTAGACACACTCATAGAGTCTGGGATGCTAGGGACTAGATTCGCTGATACTCCAAAAGTTATAAAATAAAATGTCCATGGAGCAGGGGAGTTTCTTGATGACCCTGGGATATATAGACAGCTTGTTGGGAAGTTAAATTATCTGATAGGTTAATCAATCTGATATTACCTTTGCTACTAGTGTTGTGAGTCAGTTTATAAATTAGCCATGTACATGCCATTTAGAGGTTGTGGTGTGCATTCTAAGGTATGTGAAGAAATTTCCTGGCAATGGAATTTCTGTATCAAAACCATAGTCATCTAAAGATACAATTTTTTTAGATGTTGATGGGTAGGTTATAACATTTTCAAGAAATCAATTTTTGGCTACTGTGTTATTGGAAGGAAATTTGGTGTCCTAGAGGAGCAAGAAGTAGACAATTGTAGCTAGACGCACAGTTTGAGTACAGAGCCATGGCTCTTGAAAGTTGAAACATGTGACTTGTTATGGATTTGACGTTTTTTGGAAGAGCTTGGTTTTACTCAAGACGCTCCTATGGATTCGAAGTGTGATAATTGGGCTGTTGTGGACATTGCTCAAAATCTAGTCTTTCATGAAAGAAGCCAATCCCATTGAAGTTGATTACAAATTTTTGGTTGTGAAGATTCAGGACGGCTAGATATAGTTGACACCTGTCGGGTCTGAAGATGAATTTATGATCTATCTACAAGGTTACTCAATGGTTGTCCAATCCATTTCTTGTGTACCAAGCTAGGTGCATATGATGTATGTGCTACATCTTGAGGGTTTGTTAATGTATGACAATTTACTTGTAATTATGGAAAGTGTTAGGGGCTTTATTGCAAATGCTCTGTAGAGTCTCGTATATGTATGTATACATATATGGGTATGTATTACGTATGTGCACACACACAAACACACTCACACACACACACACACACACAGAGAGAGAGAGAGAGCGAGCTAACAGTAAGAGATTTTCTTGATTTAATAGATTTCCTTGACATATAGAAACACTCACCCAAGGTTGAAAAAGGCGTGAGGCACATTGAGGCGTTTTGGTCTCAACGAGGCGAGGCGTAAGCCTCAAAATGTACCGAGGTGTTCCTATATTTATATATATTAATATATTTATATATACAAGAAAATATATATACAATGTAAGTTATACAATTTGACAACTACATAAGAAAATCACATTACATTACCTGTTTATAATCTAAATTTGAACAAATGGAAAACAAAAAACAGTAAAGTTGTACCCACACAGTATTATTTTATCCTCAGTTTGTTTGTTTTTTCATTTGCATCAAAGGGGCTAGTGGAAAACCCATTGGGCCAGTCCCATATGCAGTCAAAATGGACCAGGAAACCTCTATTTTGGGTTGCAGGTTGAGGCTAGTGCCTCACTTGCGCCTCAACGCCTCTTGCGCCTTTTTGCGCCTTGCAGAAAATGAGGCGTTTGCCTCTTGGATCACAGGTGAGGCTTACGCCTCAGGGTGCCCTTGAGTGCGCCTCGCCTCAAGGCGTACACCTTTGGCGCCTTAGGGCACGCCTTTTTCTCCCATGCACTCACCCATGCATTAGGGGAATTGCATGAGGAGGAAGAAGGGAAGAAACCAAAAAAACTCCTAGGAGAGGTGGAGTTTCTAACGAGGAGAGGAACGAGGAACTCCTAGCAGCCCCTTATCAAGGAGTGGAGGTGGTCCTCCATTTGCTTGGAGCAAGGAGCAGCAACAACCTCTCCTAGGCTCGATGGATGACTTTAGGCCGTTGGCAACCTTTATTGGGCACAATAGTAACAATGATGACCCTCCTGGGCGTGCCAACGACATTAATAGGGTGCAACAACCCCTCGTTGGCATTGTGGCAGCAACAATGGCCTTTCCTAGGCCTGCCAGAAATTGCAACAAGGGGTAGTGACCCTACTTGGATGTTGTGGAAGCAATGACGGTCTCACCTTGGTCAGTTTACGACAACAAGTGGTACCAACCCCACCTGAGAGGCTATGGAAAGGGGGAGAAGGAACCGGCTCCTATAAGAGGGAGAGAAAGATAGGATGAGCGCACAACCTCTTATGCTCTGATACCATGTAGATGATCATACAACCAATTTTCTTTACTTCGAAAGTGGCAAGCTGAGGTTCCTTTTATAGTAGACCGAGTATGATATATCACAAGTTTATAATGAGATATGTTGTACTTGGTGGGCCTGCATATGCCCAATTATTATACCAGCTGCTCCAACACCTTCCAAGTATATAAAAAACTGCAAGATAATCAATTTTTGATTTCGATGTCGCATCCAACTGAAACTGTACTACAACAAAGATCTGTTAAAAACTCATGTGCTGCTTCTTTGACAACTTATAGAAGCAGAAGCATTAATGCGTGCTTAGGAATGCGATTGTGGCCTCCGATTGCACGATTCCTCAATGTAGAGTTTTCTCTCAGTAGATAAATGGGGTTCAATAACTGCTATTTCACTGTGCTGAACTGGAAAAAATTGGGAAAATATGGTGGTTGTGTTGATTATATGCCCTGAAAGCTAATCACATGATCATTGTAATGGCACATCTTGTAATTGATTTGATTATAAAGGAAATTTCGATTATTATTTTTGTTTCAATATGAGAGAATAAATATAATAATATCCTAAGAATATATGACTCAATAACATGTGAATACAGGATGAGGACCTGAACATGAAATCATGTATATGTTAAGAGTATTCATTCTTGTCTTAGTACCTATTCATATATTATTGTGGATATTAAAACATCAATAATACATCAAGACTATTATGTGTGTTGATTGATGACTATGTCTCAGTATTCATGATATTTGGATATCGAATCAAACACATAGGTACCTGTTATGAACAAGTGTACTGGACAGACCCACTTTGAGTGTGATACTTGGAAGCCAATGATGGCGGTCAGAATCACATCTCAATGTGAAAGTGGTGATTGTGGTCCTTAGACCTGAAGTCACTACAATTATCACATATCATTCAATGTGTTTTAACACTACTCAACACAGTGTTTAAAAAGCGTGCTAGGCGGCCGCTTAAGCGGCACAAGGTCTATGCCGATTAAAATGTACTCCAAGCGGCTGTTGAGCGGATTTGAGTTAATCGGCCGCTTTTTGTCCGCTTTGGCCGCTTTTTTCCCGCTTTATCCGCTCCCCCCCCCCCCCTTTTTTTTTTCCCACTTTTTTCCGCTCTTTCCCATTTCCGATATTTTATACAGTAACATTAATGTCAGTAATGTAGTTGATATTTATATGAGTGTATACTTATATGTTTATATGAAATGAATATGAATATATAGTTAGCTGCTGATTTAATGTCTTCTTAGCTACTGATTTAATATTCATTCTATATTAAATGAATATGAATATATAGTTAGCTGCTGATTTAATATGTTCTTAGCTACTAATTTAATATAGCTAGTTAGCTATTTTATATTAACAGTCTGACATTGATCAAGTGATTTGCTGTAGATGGATGAATTTGTTAACTCTTTATTGCTGTTACTGAATATAAATTTTAAAGGTATACATAAGTTTAATTATGTAAAACATTCCCAAATCATAATATTATACATAGGTTTAATTATGTAAAACATTCACAAATCATAATATTATTTATGTATATTATGTGTATAAACTGTTAAAAATATTAGAAAAATTAAGCATCTGCTTTTTAAAAAAGCGCCCACTTAATCGCCCGCCTGGCGATTAATCGGCTACAAGATCTTGTCCGCTCGCTTCCCGCTTCGCGCTTTTTAAAACATTGACTCAACGTGACCTTGAATAAGGTTTTGCTATACAAGTAATGCTTAGGTGCATTGTGACACATGTGGATTATTATGAGTGACGTAGATGGAATTTGGCCCTCCTATTGGAGTGATATCCTAGCCACTTGATGAGTGAGACTATAAAATGCATGGCCATGATCATGTGAGTCAATATATAATATTGAGCTCATGTGTATTTCAAATAGTCTACTCTAGATCAAGAAACAAAGACTGAACAGTAAGGGGATGACGTTTCCATGTCTCACATTCAATTAGGATATCAGAGACAAAGTGGTTATACAATCACTGTAAAATTGGTCACAATACTAGGTTAAAGTTGTTCTTCAACTTCTCCAATTACTTGGTGGCAATGAAGTCTTTCTAGATTTCGATCATTGCTTGTGAAATCATAATTACATTATAAATATCACTACCAACGTAATATGGAGCCTATATGGTCACACACATAGGATGTATTGGAATAAAAGTATAATTGTGGACATGATTGGAAATGTTCCACTTCCAAGTCAAATTGATTGCTAATTTTTTTACATAATCAACTAGAATAATATTGGAATATAATCCAAGATAATTGGTTAAAAGGTTTAAGGCAATTGATTGGATTTAAATTATTGACTTATATGATAAGTCGAGCGGCTAACCTCGAGCGATTAGTCAGAGTTTACAACTGGGTGATGGAAAATTAGTTAATCAATTAATGTGATTAATTGATTAATTAATTAATGACGTGATTCTAGAATATTCTAAGTGCTTGTTTGGTTGTCCACGAGCGACCGGCTTTTAAACGCAACCATAGTCCACTATTTCCCAGGGTTTTTGGAAACCCAACTTCCTTTCCTCTCCTATTTATAGGGGCATGACGGCTGGATCACAAGGACACACTTTTGTACGTGAACCCTAGCCATCGTCGTCCTAGAGTGAGAGAGAGAGAAGGAGAACGACTGCGATGCTTGCATGTCACCAAGCGAGGGACTTCTCCTTCCCATGGGCTTAGGCAGCACGAGGAGGATTTGTAGTCCATCCACGTGGATTTCCTAGAGACACGCGACGAGCGATTGCGTTCGGAGGATGTGACGAGGACCATCCGTGCACTTGAGGAGCGACACACACCACCGCGTGAGGAGGACGTCGTTGGACTTGTTCCACAACAAGGTATACCTAGCGCACTTTCCTTCTGAATACATCATTGTCGACAAGATCTATTTGTAGGAAACGTGGAAGTTTTTGTTGTTTCCGCTGCATTTGTCACCTCCAAGATTCCTAACTGGTTGTTGACCGGGTATTCACAGACCGTTTGGCCCTACACACTCTCTGCTTGTCTCTGTTTGCAATCTGGGACCATTCCCCAATCCTTCAGAGGTTTCTTCAAATTCTGCATAATAGTGGTTCTTTATGACCTCTTGATAAAGCTAGATCACACTGATACTCCAGAACAGATCCATATGTCCTTATAAAGCCGACGTCATTCACGCATACCTTGGGATACATCTGGTTGTGACTGTTATTGAAAAAGAAGACGGGCGACAATCGGATATTTGCACATTGGCCCGATATGGTCATTTAACAAAGAGCCTAGTTCATGACAGTGATAACATGACATGTTTATTTGATGAAACATTCAACTTAATGTTTATTATAAGAAATGTAAGGTATGTTATAGGATATGGCCAATGCATGGGTCGTTTAGGTTATTATTCTAGTTATCCATCTCTTTACATTATATATTTATGGTTGTATTTTTGTATCTGTAATGATTTTATATTTTAAATTGTTGTATTTTCATACCTGTGTTTGTCTCCTTACCCATACCACCACACCCATACCCATATCCGTGTGTCTTCACAAACAGGTGTCCAGACGTCAGCAAGATGAGTACTTTTGAATAATTCACCTGTGTGTGTGATTTGAAAGCTGTCTTTTTTATTGAACAGATATCAGCACATATAGGAGTAAGAAAAAAACAATGCATGATGCAAATTATTATCCCTCTGAGAAGACTTTCTTTTGCAAAGTTCATAGAAAAAACAATAAATCATCTATTTTCTGCTATTGTAGAACCATAAACTTATGTATAATTTCTGCTGCAATTGTACCATCATGTTCGTAGAAACTAACATTGCTGTTGATGTGACAACAGGATATGAACTATCGACTACAAGCACACTCATCTTTAATACGGAGGCTTGCTCTTGAGAATGAACTGGAGGTTTTGTTTCCTCTATTTCTAGATCCAATATTTATTTGAATGATGCATCTTTTAGTCCTGTTTTTATGGAATGATGTTGAAAACTCATGTTTAATAGGGAAAAACAATTCTCAAATGAAGTCTACCTTAATTGTCAGAGTAGCAAGCCAGATGATACCATTGTTTTACCAATGTCATTGCAAAATTCTTTTCTGTCTGTTTCGGTATCTTTTTCTCTTGTACACAGTGTATATAATGTTGCATACAGTATATATAATGTTGCATACTGATAAAGTATCTTCTAGTAAGCACAGAGACTTTGAGATAACCCACGTGTCCGTGTGGGGCATGTTTTTGGCACGGACACTTCACGAACATGACCCAAAACATTTGGGAGGCGTCTAGGTCGTGCATTTTTGTGCTTTCTTTTGCAGCCCAAACACCCCTGGACGTGGCCCGAACACTCACTATTCACATCAATGCAGCAGTTGCTGCTGCAAGAGCTGATTTTGGAGTGCAGGTGTTGATTATAACATAGAGCGGAGATCTAATCCAAGTTGCAAGCAGACCTGTTAAAAAGAATCAATATGTGAAATCTAAGCTGAATTAGATGTTATGAATCACATTATAGTTTTATAAATTGGTTGGTTGAGTATTAGGAACTCAATTTTTTTCTCGAAAAAATACTAACTTGCGGAAAAAACACAGCCTGGTTAGTTTTCTTTCTACTTCATATTGTTTCTGTTGCACACATGAAGACACATATAGTTATAAGATTATACATACATATAAACATAATTCCAGATAATTTCTTAAATATTTTCAGTTCATATACTATACACCGACACATTTGTAAATATATATAAAAAATTCTCTCATCGAATGCCTTGTCCGTGCTCTATTTCTTAGAAAATCGCTGTGTCCCATGTTTGTGTTGTGTCTGTTTCTAGAAATGTGTTTGTGCTTCCTTGAGTATCTCTTATGGGCTCAAGAACATGTTTTTCTTACATAAGTTGGTTGAGTATTAGGAACTCAATTTTTTTTCTCAAAAAAATACTAACTTGCGGAAAAAACACAGCCTGGTCAGTTTTCTTTCTACTTCATATTGTTTCTGTTGCACACATGAAGACACATATAGTTATAAGATTATACATACATATAAACATAATTCCAGATAATTTCTTAAATAATTTCAGTTCATATACTATACACCGACACATTTGTAAATATATAAAAAAAATTCTCTCATCGAATGCCATGTCCGTGCTCTATTTCTTAGAAAATCGCCGTGTCCCATGTTTGTGTTGTCTGTTTCTAGAAATGTGTCTGTGCTTCCTTGAGTATCTCTTATGGGCTCAATAACATGTTTTGCTTACATAAGTTATATTTTTTTTTCTGGATCAGCGATGAGCAAATAATCCGTTCGTTACTGAAACCTGATTTTTTCATTTTTCAATCTCAGTTAATTTTTGTTTTAGGAGACCACCCCCACCCCCCCCCCCCCCCACAAAAAAAAAAAACACACACACACACACACTCACGCACGTCCACATACACATCAAATAAGTCAGGAACTTCTGGTATCCATGCCTTTCTTCTTATCTCTCTTATGCACACACACATACTACAATACCAAGGAACTTCAAGTCTATGTGCCTTTCTTAACATCTTTCCTACATACGCTTGCTGCTTAGACAAGTCTTCATAACCAGTTGGCCAATCGTTTCTTATAATGACATCAGGGTTTTTGTTCATTATAAATGAATGCATGTCATTTATTAGTTTTGCTCCTTTTAAATTAATGCATGTCATTTTATTATCTACTAAATGACTTTGTAAATCGTAGATTGATTTACTTGTTACATCTAATGTCTGCTAGGGTCATAATGGCTGTGTCAATGCTATAGCTTGGAATTCGAATGGGTCGCTTTTATTGTCGGGCTCCGATGATACAAGGGTATGCTTCCTAACTAATTTATGTTGCTTTTGATTTTTCATCTTCTACTTACGGAGTATTTAGCACAATGGCTGAATCAACACAGCTGTAACTGCTGTTACACTTAGCGTACAATATATTTTGTTAATGTTATTGAGAAAACAGATAATGATGAAAGTAGTAGCAAAGATCTTAACCATATAGAGATATAGGCTATCATCCCAACATGTACTATACTCAATCTACATTATTGAAGGCTTGAAGCCATTGGTTGTACTTGTTTACATGTATGCCCAGCAAGTACAATTCACAGATACAGACCTTGATTTATCATTCTTAATAAAAATAAACTGAATGGAGTGTTCAACCCCATCAGTAAGTTGCAACTTGCAAGCACAACTTTATTTACGATGAACTACTGAAAGATAGATGAAGTTTGACATTTCTTGTAGATTGATCAGACAACAGAACTGACATTGTCAAAGATGGCACGAGAAATGTACCATGCCAATATCCATTTGAGTTGTCAGTGATTATTGACGTGCCAATGGAGTAAGATATGTTGTGCATCATTATGTATCCACGAGATGTGAAAGGGGGGGGGGTTATGGGTTGGGTGATAAGAAAAGATTTTGCTACTTCAATTTGCACCGCCAGATTTAAGGCATACATCACTGGTTATATTGAATTACCCTTTTTTGGTTGTATGCTAATGTAAATGCTTGTGGTTATAGCAGCGTATCTGGTTTGATCAAGTAGTCGAGATATTTTGTAGTTGCTGATTAGGGGATAGAAATAGATGAAAGACAAATGTATCCATTGATTTTTCCCTGTCTAAATAATTATACTTGAGTATTTCCTAGAACCTTAGGCCTAGTTTGGCCGCCTCTTTTCTGAATCCCAGTAGTCCGGTACATATCGTTCATACTTTTTTAGTAGCCGGAGCAGGTGGGCTATACATGTTTCCAGGCTTCAGTGTTGATTTGCGGGAAGATATGATGCGATAGTCCAGCAAATTGGGTAGAAAGCCGGCATTCCCCAGTACCGTCCAGTTCGGCGGGACTGGAAAATGCGTCTGTTTCCGTTAGAGCATTTAAGGGGTGGTGATTGTGAGTTCCACGTACAACGCGATGATCTACCAATTATTACATTAATCACCGGGATTTCCGAAGTTTGCGGCCAAACTAGGCCTTAGATTTGCATTTCAGATTGGCATATCTAGTTGCCTTTAAATCGTGTAATGCACTTTGCATTAGTTCTGTAAGGGGGCTACCTGGACAGGCAATGCCTAACCAGAAGCTTGAATCCTATCGATGTCAAGTTCCGACTGACTGAATATATTAAAAGTTGTCTACCACCTGATCCAGCCTCAACCCTCTCAAAGAGGGTACTACATCAGAGACCCTGATTTATAACATCGAGAATTATTGTCTTTTGCTGGTGGATTGGTGGGAGCAAGTTCTGTTATTCCCAAAAACTCAGCAGAATCAAGGCGACCTTTTTAAATGGAACTGAGGATAGAGGAACCTAAGAGCTACATTGCTAGAGATTGTTTAATTGAAAGCTTGAAATGCCATCTGATGCAGATGTGCGAATATTACATGGTCTACACTCTAGACAGACATACGCATGTATCCATCTGCAAGAAATTTGACTGGAAGCAGAGATCCAGGTTGAAGCAGCGCACACAGAAGGAAATTATCTACTTTACAAGGAAATTTTCCATCTGCGAATGCTGAGATGGATGTGTGGGAAGACAAGAAAAGATCGCTTGAGAAATGACTATATCAGGAATAAAGTGGGGGTAGCGAGCATGGAGGACAAGTTGCATGAGGGCCGACTTTGATGGTATGGGCATATGCAAAGCAGACTAACTAATGCACCTATATGAAGAAATGCTGTTGAGTCAAACGTAATTAATAAAAGAAGAGGAAAGCCTAAATTGACATTGGAAGAGCTTATAAAGAGAGATTTTGAACCTTTACATCTGATCAAAATATGACCCATGATAAAGCTAAATGGAAACGAAGGATCCATGTAGCTGACCCCAACATAGTTGGGACTGAGGCTTAGATGATGATGATGATGGTGATGATGATGATGATCACAAGGTGGTTTCCCAATAGAAGGAAGATGAGGGAGAGATTTAGCTAGAATTTATGAGGATATTAAGGTCCATGGGCATAATTTAAAATTCTATGAGGCTCTTTTCCGGGAGAGCGTGGTAGATGGAGGCCGTAAGTGGTTCCACCATGACGTTTGTTCCATTTCCCAGAGTAGTTGCTCTCTTTTAGAGGTTTCTTTACAGCGGCTGTTCGGGGAATATTGCAAGATACATCATTGTTGATATGTAGATTTGGATAACCCTTTTTACATATCATTATATGATACAAACAAGGTCGAGCACAACATGATTGGGAGTGAGGCTTAATAATGTTGATTCATGATTCTAGGGAACAATCAAGGTTGATCCTCCTAGATATGGCCAAAGAGTTGTTTTACAGGCTAGATGAATACAATTCCTTAATCCGAATGGGCTGCGTAGACTTCAATCGACTAGTGGATTGGTTTTTTGGGACTAGATGCAAGCAAAGACTATGGAATTTGTAAAACCAGTGTCGAGACAGCCTCTGGCTGAGAAAATGTAAGAGAAGAGGATGATAGATCGGAACTCATTTTAGTGAAGATCCGTTTCCTATATGGACTTCTACACACTCATTTCAGGTCAAAAATTCTGTTGAAAGAGTGAGGTATCTTTTATTTCTCTTTTATCTTCTGTATGTCCTCCCTCCAAAGTACCCCAATAACTGTGAGAATTAGAAAATTCTCTGCATCTATCTCCCTACCCTAGGGCCTTCTCAAACAAATCCTCGACCCTGTTTTTCCATATTCTGTTATTCTTGATGAAGCCTTTTCTTAAAGAGATAAAACAGAAGGGGCATATTTTTGTGACCATTTCTGTAACCATCCTGAGACAATAGGTCATTAATGGAACAACACAACACACTATCTATAGACCATAGGGAAGCATAACATACCTGTATAAGAGGTAAAAAGGAAAGAAATTAAAGAACTAGTATTATAACAAAATACGATATACCATCAACACTAAAGCTGGAGTATGTATATCAATCATGCATGTCCAGCTTACCGCACAAACCTAAATTCGTTTGCCAGTAAGAGCCTTGGTGAATAAAATAATTTTTCTATATACTATAGAGACCTCGACAAAGGTGTAGAGATTTTCTTTGACATAACTAACATCTCACACAAGCCCATATGCTACACTAAGTCGCTAGCCGTCAAAGCAGTAGTCTAATTTTTACAATACATAGGTTTGAATTAACTCAATAAGTAAAGCTTTTACCCATAAAAATACTCACCGGCATGGGTTATGGTTCTACCCAACTTTAACATTAAATCTAGCCACAACACAACTAAATTTTTCCCAATGTAGTACGATAACTTGAATCATATCTCTTATATGAACGATTGCTTGAAAATTGATGTTAACATTTCCATCTTTTTAGAATGAGATTTTTCCTTAGATTTTTAACATGTCAAATAATTAAACTAATGACATCCCATTAGCTCTATTTTCAGGGTAAAAACTGATCCAAGAAGAGAAGTGTAACGTCCCAGGTCTTGAGGCCTCGGATAACATGATCTGAAAAGGAATTATTGGACTACCCATATCACCAAGGTGCACCTCCTTTTCCGGGAGCCATCACTAAAAAACTCTGTGGTTAAGCATGCTCAGCTCAGAGTAGTACTAAGATGGGTGACTAGTCCGGAAATTTATTCCGGCTTGCAGATGAGTGAAGACAAAACGCGCATTTAAGGCTAATGGTGGTTTGTGGGGCTAGTCGTCATTCCTGAAACTCTACTAGAGCCTTGGGTAGTGGGCCCAGTTGTTACAAATGGTATCAGAGCCATAACCCCTCCAGTAGGTGGAGCCCACATGGGCATGTGGCTTGCCAGTCTTGAGCGGTGCAATCCAGGCATGTTGGAAAAGGCTGTCCATGGTGATGTAGCCACCATTGTGCTGGTATTCCGTGATTGGGAGCTGGGTGTCCATGGGCCATTATGGGCCTGTACTGAAATGGGGCATTATTATGAGGCCTTATAATTGAGCCTTGACGAGGATGCCAAGATTCTAAGTGGGGGAGATTGTAATGTCCCACCCTCCCAGGTCTTGAGGCCTCGGATAACATTATCTTAAAAGGAATGATTGGATTACCCACATCACCAAAGTGCACATCCTTTTCTGGGAGCCTATCACTAAAGAACTCTGTGCTTGAGCGTGCTCAACCCAGAGTAGTATTAGGATTGATGACCAATCGGGAAGTTTATTCCGGATTGCGCATGAGTGAGGACAAAACACGCAGTTAAGACTAGTGGTGGTCTGTGTGGCTTGTCGTCATTCCTGAAACTCTACTAGAGCCTTGGGTAGTGGGCCCAGGTGTTACAAGAAGGGAGTCGTCACTATTTCTAGAGGAAATGAAAGAAAAATAAAGAAAATCCATAAATCTGTAGATAAGTAGCTCAATAAAGGAGTGAGATCTGGGTAAAGGCACTCTTTCTTAAACCGGGAAGGGGTTAGACACCCCCAGTTGTTTGAATACCATTTATTCTCATGATAAAAACAAAAAGAATGGACCAATAAAAACACACACATGGCAACTAGAAGAAGATAGTTTGACATAAGAAACAAAGGGTAGTGTTTTGCAACGACATTACAACCCGCATACTATGTACAGGGATGAAATCTAATAGCGGTTAATTATGTGGGTTGCTGGAGAGATTTTAATTGAGTATTGGCGCCTTGAGCATTAGAAAGTTGGGAAAGATCATCTTAGAAAAGCATATATAAGAATTAAAGTGGGAGTGGCTTGCGTAAGGATAAACTAAGTGAGGACTGCCTTAGATGGTGGACATTCAATAAAGACAGGTATATTCATCAATTCAGAATAGTGTTATTGAGTCAGACTAAGTTAATAGAGGAAGAGGTAGACCTCAGTTTACTTGGGCATAGCTGATAATGAAAGATCCGAATTTGATACATCTCAACCTGGATGAATAATTATTAATCATGTAGCTGACTTCCAAATGGTTGGGACTGAGGTTTAGATGGTGATGATAACATATATAGTGCCAATTTACGTCTGCAAGTAATGTAAAACTTTTTGAGGTGGAGTGACTCGCTTTTATCGAAGGAACCCCAATTTTTGAATTTGCCCTTCCTTCTTGGAAGTTTTGAATAAACATCCAAAGAATTCCAATATGCTGAGGGATGAACTCTGAATAACTGCACCTCTGCTTGTTCTGCTTACAACATGGTCTAACAGTAGTCACAAACATTGTGGCAATTAAAGAATCATATATATCTGTCCTGTTAATTATCAGAATTGCTACATGTTAATGTTCTCCTTGTGAGTCTTGTGACCTGTAAGCATCTGCGTAAACAGAGACATGCTTGCACTTAATTTCAATCATCAGATCAGTGATAGATATTATATACAAAACAATAGTTCATACGCATGGAATCCTAAGAATCAGTTGTAGTGATGGTATTTATGTAACTGATGTCCAGAAACCAATTGTATACTCGGTATATTGACATCTGGTTTCTGCTGTTCAAATCTGATTCACCAACACCACTGGAACATTGTAGCAAATTTGTAATATTATTGGCATATATGAAGTTGAGCCAGGCAATGACACATGATATCATTCTTCTGGCTGTTACAAACATCATGGTGTGCCATATTGCCTGATCATAAATCTGCATCTTTGGATGGTGATGGTTATTTCAATGCAGGTTAATATATGGAGCTATGCTGAAAAGAAACTTCTTCACAGCGTTGACACTGGTCATTCTGCAAATATTTTTTGTACAAAATTTGTTCCAGAAACATCTGATGAAATCATTGTTTCTGGAGCAGGAGATGCAGAGGTGACGCATGACATCAAAATTTCCCTCTTTGCTGATATGATGATACCTTTACTGTCTCTTGTGGATGATTTCATTCTGAATGCTATACCAGGTTCGCCTTTTTAATCTGTCTCGGTCAACTGGTCGAGGATCTAATGACAATGCAGTAGAACCCTTGGCAATTTTCCAATGCCATTCAAGGAGAGTCAAGAAATTAGCGGTATGACTCCTGAGAAGATTTCTCTTATGGAAAAGGGCTTGCAGTTGTTTAAGTCATTAACATGTAGGTTGAAGCTGGTAATCCTCATGTGGTGTGGAGTGCAAGTGAAGATGGAACATTGAGGCAGCATGACTTAAGGGAAGGTACTTCATGCCCTCCAATTGGTTCTCTGAACCAGGAATGCCGAAATGTTCTGGTGAGTTTTCAATGCTGACTGCTAAATCTTTTATTGTCTCTAGTTGAAAGGTCATGTTATTTTATTTGTATATTTGCAATATGAGCTCAACTACCAAGTAATAAAAATTACTGTTATGTTTACAAGAAACTGGATAGCAAGATATTTGTATTCAATAACAATCAAGCTCCCTTCCCAAAGAGGCAACACGACATAAACGTAAATAGGCATAAAGAAGCCTACTAATTTTAAAAGTTCAGCTAAATCGCAATAGGATAGTACTACAAAAAAAAGCTAATTTATGTTAGAAATCATCCTACATCTGCTCTTCTTTATTGACAAAGATAATTTCATTGAGTTGATGTAGTGGTACTGTCATGGAATATTTCCACATGTTGGTGTCAAAAGACTCAAAAATATATATAACTAATTGTTATCTGCTTATTCCTTATATATTGGGATTAGCCCCACATCACGTAAATGGGCTATTGGGCGCCACTCTTGTTCCTGTATGAAGGTGCGCCCTGCCCATGATTAAAGCAAGTCATTACTCTCCCCAACTACTCTTAAGCAAGGCACTAACCCAAGGTCGGCTGTTTCTATTGCCACACCACTGTAGCTCAAGCTTCAACTCCAGGAGGCCCACCACTGTTTCCTTCTCCAGGAGAGGTCATTGCTGCCTTTATCCATCTCCATTAGGAGGGAGTGCTTCTGCCGCCTCCATCAGGGGTTGTCTCTATCCCTCTCCATCCCCAACAGGAGGGAGCGGTGGTGGTTGTCATCCTACATCTTCTTTTGGGGGGGGGGTGCCCTTCTCTTTCTCTCCATTTTCGATCTCTTAACAGTAAAGACGACCTTCGTTCAAAGTCCAAACACATACCATGTAACTTAGTCCAACGACTACTCTTCTATGTTGATTGGCACACGTAATGTAACTGAGTACACATTGCATCTACTATACATTGTGTCGATTATGTACGTGTCGCATGCCCCTGTTTGATCACTATTCTCTAGACCATCACCAGCGGATCTTGTGTATCCAACACGCATGTTACCTTGTAGTCAGAATTTCAAACCAGTCTACTAGGCACACTGCGTGTATCAGATACAGATCGAGTATTTCCTGAGAAGCTGTGTTACTCTGTTACACGTTGCATACGTTTCATCCAAAGTGTGCAATCATCTCTTACACACAGTGTCTATTCTTATATGATGTGTCCTTTTATTTCTTTTTGAGCAAAGCCCCACATCATGTTTTCATTCTACACACCGTGTGAAACCCAAGTCTTTATGGCAATGAAGATTTGAGCAGCAAATACTCTTTGAGAGTCTCTTCCATGCCCAAAACTACGTCATCACTTCTCAAAAGCTAAATGGTAGAAACTTTAGTTAATGGAGTCAAAAGGTCTGAGTCTGTTTTTAAGGCCAGGGATAGGACAAGCATCTCAGTAACGATCCTCTAACAAATATCCCACTTTAATGCTACTACACAACGCTATCTTCTCTCCTCTATGGAAATTTCCATGGAGTCCCATGTGGCTGATGATGATATCACTAATCACCTAACTATGTCTAAAACCGTTTGGAATCATATTCACCTCATGTACCCCAACAACATCTCTTCAATGCACATCATGACAATAGAAATTGTAAAGTCCATCACGTAAACTCTTCAATAATATTTTGGTGAAGTCACTTGTGTAATACAAGACTTGAACACATTACTCCCTCCAATAACTGATCCTTAACAACTTTAGAAACAAATGGATCAGGTGGTGATCATTGAGTTCTTGGCAGAACATTACAAAGAATATGGAGTCCAAAGCAAGATCTTTTCATGAAATGACCTCCCAAATCTTCTATAGGCCTGCCAACATATGTCTCACACGTTTCTTGAGAAGAATTCTCCTATTACTACTGTTAGGAAGTAAGCAAAGGCTAATCGATATATTGATAAGAGACAACCCTGCTCCTATATATAAGAAAACAAGGAAGCGGAAGTAAGCAAAGGCTAATCGATATATTGATAAGAGACAACCCTGCTCCTATATATAAGAAAACAGGGAAGCGTACAAACTCAAACTAAACTCCAATGGGCCAAGATGTACTTGGTCCCATAATACAAAGAGACTAAATAACATAAGTAAACAAACTCTCTAACACTCCCCCTCAAGCTGAAGCTTAGGAGAATCCCAAGTGATTTTGCAAACAGAGAAGCTGACTAAAAACAAAGAGATAATAAAATGATAAACTAAGCCCATACAAGATTTTTTTCTCCCCCTAAATATTATAATGAAGTGCTCAAATACTCACACACTCCCCATCCATCAAGTAGATACTCCATAGCAGACAAGCAGGTCATAGAAGCTTCTCGATCATAATGGTGTTATCTGGAGCAGAAGTAAGCAGCAAAGCATCATGGTCGTCATTGCAGTCGCTAACGATGCTATCCAGAGAATGTTGGGTCACAACAACAATAGTGGTAACGTACAAACATGGCAAAGACGAACCAGAGAGTGCTGGATCACAGTAGTAGAAAGTCAATATGCACACAAAACATGGACAAATAGGGAGTCAACGTGCGCAAAGCACAGACAAGCCAGAGAATGCTGGCACAACAATAAAGTGGACGTAGCCTGATAGAAGACAAAGTTGTTTTGAACTCCAGATACAAAGCGCTCTAAGAAGCATAATCAATAGCAACAAATATAGAACTTCTTATTGTCTCCTCCATGTCATTTCTCTATTTCTCCCCCTCACACCAACCACGGGAAAGAACCAAGAGTGGTTGGGGTGGACAAAGATAAAGAAACGCCCCGAAAAGAAATAAGCCGTACCATTGTCGGAGGGTTTGGGGGGTGCCACCCCTCAATAGGGGGTCCCGCTGCCCTTCAGCAGGCAGGGGTTGAGGGGAGGCCGCCCCTCGTAAGGGTTCGAGGACAGAGCCCCCGAAAAAGGTCTGCAATGGTTTTGGGAGAGAAATCATGCACAAATCTCCAAGAATTGGATATCATGACAACAAAATTTGTTTTATAGAGTAAAAAGAAAGCATCCTTGCCATGAAATAAAATCGCAGAATGATGGCACAATGGTGGAGTTCCCCCTTTTGTGGACAAAGCCAGATTAGAGACAAAGGACGCTAGTCCTTGCAACATCATAGTAGACAACTTGGAGATGACATCAATCAGCAAATAAAATTCTCACGAATGAATCATACAACTCCATGTTGAAGGTGGATGAAACCAGTTCAGATAAAGCCTTGCAGTTGGGATCTTCGTGATCAGCCGTGTAGTTCCTTGCGCCAATGTCAACCTAACAAGGACAAAGCACTAAAAAGATGCGCACTCAGGAAAAAGGAGGGATAATGGTGATGGTGACGGAAGGCAACATGGCTCTTTTGCGGCGGGGGAGTAGAAATTGAGGTTGCAAACGTAGCGAGCAATGATGGCATTTGAGAAGCTAGTCGACATATGGATGGGGGTCACAACACACAAGTGATAAGCTAAAACAGAATAGTAGCCAGGCAAATTTGGAGAGTATTCACCAACAAGAGTCTCAATGTCTTCTTGAGTTTTGTGATGTCAGACATAAAGGGTACACAAACAAGTTAGGAAGCCCATGATACCTCCCTCCTCGATCAGGTAACCATACATATATATCCACAAGACTTTACAAGAGTTTATAATAAGTCCCCTACCCTTTAAGTTATGCACATATATTCTTATACATTAAAACTCCCCCTCAAGCTGGAGAATACATATCACATGTGGTCAGTTTGGTCACAAGGAATGAAATTGACAATCATTAAGGGACTTTGTAAATAAACCAACTAGTCTTGATCTTGTAGGTGAAATTTGGTTCAACCTTTTCTGGATCTTCTCTCGCAAGAAATGACAATAAGCCTCAACGTGTCTAGTTCTTTAATGAAAGACTTGATTTAAGCAATGTAACAACAACATGGTTGCCACATTTTCAAGTTCATAGGATAATCTTGAGCAAGGTCAAGCTTTACCAATAGGCGTCGGACCCATATCAAGCCACATGTTGCTCTATACTCAGACTTTACACTGGATCTCGCTACAATTGTGGCTTCTTGATTTTTGTGGCCTCTGGATTTTCTCCCAGAAATACACAATAACAAGAAATAGATCTCCATTCAATGCCAAAACCTGCCTGATTAGCATCTCAAGAATCCTGCATACTCAGATGACCATGATTCTGATACATAAGTGCCTTACTAGGATACCTTTTAAAGTACCTCAAAATGCACATTACAGTTTCTAAATGACTTGTACATGGCTTTTTCATGAGTTGACTCATACACTAGTAGCCATAGTTGTTGAAGCGCCCCAGGCGCCACCTGATCAACTTGCCGCTGGGCACCCCACCTAGCTGAACGCCTATAAACATGCGCTAACTAGCCACCCATCTAGGATGCCTGGCCATACTACTAGGCTCCAGGGCGGCCGCTTAGGTGCTGTCGGATTGGAGTTGGGTTCATCCAGTTTAAACTTTTTTATTATTTCCTTAAAAGTTTCAGATGGTTAGTACATTTTCAACCGCTTGAGACTAGTTAATTTCTTATTTATATACAATCTTACCATATACCATTGTTAGCCGTAATCCAACGTGAAGAGTTGCGGCGTGCTTCTCTTTTTCTTTTATTAATAATGAAACAAGAACAATTACATAAGTGGTCCAGTAGAATAATGAAATTGCATAATGAGTTAAAGTAAGATATAAAATATCTTAACACTCCCCTTCAAGCTGGAGCATACACATCTTGTATGCTCAACTTGCTGCTAAGATTCTGAAACACTGGTTGGACCCATATAAATAACAAATTAATTAGTCTCCTGAGTAAAAAGTTGTTTTAGATACCTCAGAGTAAAAAAACAAAATGTTGTGGCATGCTCTAGTACAAAGGCTGCGTATAGAGCAATGGCTTGGTAAGAACATCAACAAGTTGATATCCAGTTTTGACATGAGGTGTCACGATCTTCTTGTTCTTGATTTGATCTCTTATGAAATGACACTCCGTTTCGATATGCTTAGTGCGTTCATGAAATACTGGATTCTTGGCAATAAATAGCAACTTGATTATCACATCTAAGCTCCACATGAAATGCTACAAGAATCTTTAATTCAGAAAGAATAGACCGAACACACTGCAGTTCACAACAAGCATGAGCCATTGCTCTATACGCAACCTCCGTACTAAAGCGTGCCGCAACATTTTGATTTTTACCCTTCCAGGTGATAAGATGATTTCCCAAAAAACTGTAATATTCAGAAGTAGATTGCAACCTATCAATATGATCTCCTGCCTAGTCAACGTCAGTATAACTAGTAAGAACTAGTTTGAAATAGGATTCTCTGGTCTGAAGTATGTAATTCCTTTCCCAGGTGCTCCTTTTAGATACCTCAGAATGCTACAAATAGTTGTCTAATGTGACAGTTTAGGTGAACTCATATGTTGACTTACAACTCTTACAACAAAATAAATATCAGGGCTAGTCATTGTCAAATATATCAACTTCCCAACTATCTTCCTGTAATATCCTAGATCAGAATAATCACGATCATCTACATTTTCTTTCACACGATAATCCATAGGGGTAGAAACAGGTTTTGACTCCCTCATTCTTGTTTCATGAAGAAGGTCAAGAACATAGTTCCTCTGAGAGAAATTAGTAGTACCTCTGCTTGAGCGGAGTACTAATTCCCAGAAAATATATCAACTTGCCCAGATTTTGTATGACAATGCTTTTGTAGTTCATTTTTTACATCAGATATGCCTACGTAATCACTGCCAATGATAACAATAATCATCGACATAGACATCAATAATAATTGATCCATTGGATGTATTGGAGTATAACAAGGAGTGATCACTCACAAAACGTGAGAATCCCATATGTAAAACAATATCACCGAATTTATCAAATCAGGCTCGAGGGGACTGCTTCAGTCTATATATGGCTTTCTTCAGTCTGTATACCTTTTGAAATCCCCCCTGAGCAACATACCCAGGAGGTTCCTCCATGTACACCTCTTCATGTAGATCACCATGTAGAAAAACATTTTTGACTTCCAACTGAAATAATGGCCAATCAAAAGTAGTAGTAAGAGAAATAACTATCCATATAGAATTAAGACGAGCCACGAGAGAGGTCTCAAAAAAGTCAACCCCATGTCTTGAGTATATCCTTTTGCCACTAACCTGGCCTTCAATCTTTCAATAGTTCCATCTGGATTATGTTTGATAGTGAAAATCCACGTGCAACCCACACCATTTTACCTGAGGGCAAATTAGTAAGTTCGCACGAAGGTCAAACATTTCAGAATTCATAGCATGTAGCCATCCACTGTTCTTCATTGCATCGGTATGGTCTTGGGAATAGTCACAAAATCAATCCCAAGAAGAAATGAGCGAGCCTGCTTAGATAAGTCGGATAGGCAGCAATCACCTGGAATAGGGTGACAGATAGTACAAGAATGAATACCTTTCCGAACAACAATGGGAACATTAATATCAGATGAATCTTCAGGAATCTTTTGAGTAGAGGAAGATGGTTAAGGCTTAGGGATTGGAGTCGCTACCTCATGGTCTTGTCGTCCTCGTCTGTGATACACCTGTGAATATTTTTTTGGAGTACGAGAGAACCACCCCCGCAGAAGCGCCACATTAGTGACCCCCCCAGGCGGCGTAAACTCTCGGGTCCCTGGGCGTCCCGCAAACCCAGTAACCATTTAAAGCGCACAGTTGGCCGGCCTGCGCGACGGGTAAACACTTTAGAGGCGGCCGCTGGGTATCGAACCCGGGTCCCTTCATGAGGGGGCCCGTGCCCGAACCACCTGAACCACTCCCCCCGGCTACACCTGTGAATATTGTTGAACTACAGGAGTAGAAGCATTTTCAGATTGCATTATGTTTTGCTCTTTCTCAATTGTAAGATCTTCACATATAAGTTGAACAGGAGGCACTCTTGCTTATTTCTAGTGGCACTCTCTCACTCAATTGGTCCCCTTACTGTGAACACTTGAGAAGTATGGTGTTCTCTCGTGAAAGGTGACATCCCTAGACACAAACATACGCCTATTACTAGGACGGTAACACTTGTATCCTTTACTGTGTTTGAGTAACCAAGGAAAAGAGTTTTAACTGTTTGGAGTGACAATTTGTCAGCCTTAGGATCAAGATTGTGAACAAAGACAGTACATCCAAACACCTTAAGAGGAACATGGAAATGCTCATCATTAGGACGCAACACAGAGAAAGGAGTGCTGCCTTGAAGAACAGAAGAAGGGTGTCTGTTAATAAGGAAGCAAGCAGTGAGAACAATATCATACCAAAACTTCTTAGGAACATTAGATTGGAACATAATGGTCCTGGCAATATCAAGGAGGTGACAATATTTCCTCTTAGCCACCCCATTTTGTTGTGTGGTGTGAGGACAAGACGTACAATGCACTATTCCCACAGAACTACAAAAAGCAACCATAGCATGTTGAACATATTCCAAGGCATTGTCTGAAAATCTTTAAATTTGCTTTAAATTGGACCTTTATTTCTTGATGAAAATGTTAAACAATGGATAAGACATACGCTGTACTCTTTAACAAATACATGCATGTCATACGAGAAAAGTTATCCACAAATGTGTGAAATATCGACATCCATTATAACTACTTTCCTTTACAGGACCCCATACATCATTGTGAACATGGTACTAAAAAATGCGCCTCGAGGTGAGGCGGTCTCTGGTACGCCTCGAGTCTTAAGCCTCAGTCTGCCTGTGAGAGGCATGCACCTCAGTATGTGAAAGGCATCATATCGAGGCGTTCAAGGCGTAGATGCGCTTGCGAGGGTAAGCCTCAGACTGCAGGTCTGAAAACAGACTGTAATACCCTATTTTGGGCTTAATATTTGGACAAACTAACCCAAAATTGTATATATATTTGTGTGTTTATAACTACATATATATTTTATAATCATATCGTTAATTATTACATATATGTGTGTGTTAAAGAGTATATATTAGCCTATTTAGTTAATAGGTTAATTAGTTAGTGGGCTTTTGTATCTCAACCCGTTTAAATTACTTGCGTTTTAAGTCTTAGGGCGTCTCCCCTCTCCTACATAAAGGAGAGGGCGTCCAGTCTTGTATCCATCCCATTGCATTCAATACAATCTTATTCTTAACATGGTATCAGAGCAGTGAACAGTAACGACGACGTGAATAGTAACTCCGACGGTGAACAGTACACAGAATGAACAGTGCGACAGAGTGAACATTAATTCCTGCATGAACGGAGCACGTTCGTTCCTGAGGGAAACCTAGCCGCCATCCCTCCTCCCTCTCCTTTCCGGCGCGCACACAGCCCTAGCCGCCGCCGCTCGTCTTTTCCAGAGAGCAATCGAGGGGAAGAACCCCCGTCTGCGGGCGACCGCCATAGCCATGGCTTAGGCCGGCCGCCCGCCAGGCACATCCCGGCCTCCATGGATTCTCCTTCTCTTTCTTAAAGATTTAATTTTTCTTTTCCGTATGCCGGCTATCTCCGTCCCGGTGCATTCAACAGCCATAACCGCCGGCCTTCAAGCAGCCATCTCCGCGCCTTCGCCGCCTATCGACGCCACTATCACCATCTAGCAGCAGCATCGTAAGCGCCGCCAACCGCAGAAGCAACAGCCATCATCGCCATCAAGCAGCAATCAACACCCGTCAACCTGCTACCCGTCGTCCAGAAAGATCTCAGTACTATCGACGTCAACTCAGTAGTACCGAGTTCTGCACAGGCCATCTCCTGACGTCCTCAGCATCAACCTTCATCGTCGTTCGTGGAGAGGCTCCGCCCTTAGCTCCGCATGCATCCTCTTGGCATGCAATATCTTCGGAGCCAGGCAGGAGACCCTTTATCATCTCCTCCGTTACGACCAAGTGCTACATCAACTGAGTGACATAATCCGACCATTTTTTTTACTACATCCCGCAAGCTGCTACTTTTCATCACCTTCCCGGCTATCTTCATCACTCCACCATCACCTCCCATCTATGTCTACTCCCAGTTATCAATTCCCTCCATATTCATTATGTCTATTTGGATCCTTAATCAGTCATATCTTTGCTAATCAGATCCCAATTTTAGCCTAATCGGATTTTTCGGGATTAGATCCATTTATTTTTCTATCTGGATCTTACATTGATCCATTTAGCATATTCTCTCTGGTTATTGGTTTCAGTCTCCACATATTACACATCTCCACATACACAAATTTCTCTCAAATCCACCAATTCCTTTCCCACCCACCCATATCATGTGTGTATCCCTTTCCACAGTGCAGGGGGGTCATATGTCCATTTCTCCACACCAAACACTCACTCTCGTCGTATTTGGTGTGCGGGGGGGGGGTAGAGAGGAGAGGAGAGGAAGAGATGAGAAGAGAGAGAGAGTGAGAGTATGTATGAGAGAGTATGAGAAGAGTGATATATGTATTCAGGCTATATATGTTCCTGGCTATTATCTTCACGGAGCTTCACATTCGTTCTCTACTTCCAGACATCAATGAAGGATCTTCATTTAGCATCAACACCGAGCTATCCGCATTCGTACCACGTTATGTACGTCAGGTGTTGATGGTGTACTTCTTCAGCTGCATTTACATGAGACAGATAGGTGCTTCTTCAGATTTTCAGAAGCTCAACAAGCCTGCCAATCTACTTTTGCAAGGTTGATTCATCCAATTTATCTTCACCAAGCAGCTTCATCACGTCTTCTCCGAGCCGCATCTGCTATTTCGACATCACATGTTGTTGATCTACTTGGGACTTTCCTTGATGGATGATCTCCTTTCCCATCAAGCCCCCAAGGTTCATGCGTTAGAGTTTTATGGTACATGCATCGTATCACCAACATATCGTCCGTTCGTGTTCGTGCCACGTTATGCACGTCTTCTCAGACAATTCGAAGATTCCTCTACTTCTACATCGACATTAGGCATCCGCGTTTGTGCCGAATTAAGTACGTAATCCAATGAAGATGACGTAGTGATGGTGTTGAGGTTCCTCTGCTCCAAGTGGCGAATTACTGCTGTAGTATCAGGTACCATTCTTTAGATGCTCTTCATTCCAGATGCACTCCAAAGACCTTCATCAAAGCTCGAGGATCTCCAGCCTGCAGAGTACAATTTCAAAGAAGAGAGGCATTGTCACCACATGGTTCAGGGGGAGTATTAATTAAGGGGGAGTATCAATTCTGTATGGGGGGTGATATTTATCTTTTATCTTTCATCTATCATTTCTTTTATCATTTTATCGAGTCTTGTAACCTCTAAGCTTTGGACCTGTGTTTCACCCATGATCCAACTTGAGGGGGAGTGTTAAAGAGTATATATTAGCCTATTTAGTTAATAGGTTAATTAGTTAGTGGGCTTTTGTATCTCAGCCCGTTTAAATTACTTGCGTCTAAGTCTTAGGGCGTCTCCCCTCTCCTATATAAAGGAGAGGGCGTCCAGTCTTGTATCCATCTCATTGCATTCAATACAGTCTTATTCTTAACAGTATGTATGTACACACTTGTATGTGTATGCAATTATGTATACGAAGGTGTGTATACTTGTAATAATGTCTGAATGTATAGATTTATATCTATATATGTGTATTTGTAATAGTGTGTGTGTATATATATATGTGTGTGTATATATATATGTATGTATATATATATATATATAAATGTCTTTCTATTTTTATTTATGTATATATGACTATATGTGTGTATCTATATAGTATATACACGTATATGTACATAAATCTGTATATATATGCACAATAGTACACACACACACACATATACCCTTGATATATATATATATGTATGTATGTATACATATATATATATACATATATATATATATACATATATATATGTATACATATATATATATACACATATATATATATATATGTATATATATATATACATATACATATACATATATATATGTATATATCTATACATATATATATATGTATGTATACATATATATGTACATATATATATGTTATATATGTTATATATGTATACATATATATATGTTATGCATTTCAAATTAGTTTCATGCGTCGATTTTGTTGCCCTCGGATGAGTGACTTACATTCATCCAAATGGGTTCAAAATTTGTATGTAGCCTAATTATAGTATGGAAATGAAGATCAATGGTTTACATCTTGCAAAAAATAGTCTTGATATGCAAACACACTTGAGTGTATCCGTGCGATCTGTACACTCGAGTGTATTCTAGCCTGACTCCATATATATATATATATATATATATATCAGTTGAAAAAAAGAAGTGCGATTTTTTGATATTTTCATTATATTTACAGAGTTTCATAGTCAATCATGAGTAATTCACCAATGTAACATACGTCCCAGTACAATCTGGAGGCTTACACCTTGCCTCACTGAGATGAAAACACCTCGATGCGCCTCACACACTTTAAAATCTTGATTGTGAACTAAATCAAAGAGACACAAAACACTTTTATTGATATGACTCCGGTACAACATCCTATGATGTTTACCCAACTGACATGACTGACACTCTTAAGGAAAGCACATGTGATAGCATAAGCTCCAACTCCCGCTGACTCTCAAGAGAAGGATGATTGTATATGTAGTGCCATAGTTAGGGAGAACCAATCAAAAGGGCAACGGAGGTAGCAGATACTTGATGAGGTAGACTTGCACCATGAAAGAGGTATAGATCGCCTTTCGTAGGCCCCCACCAATCATCCTCAGTTCTTGAGATCTTGTAAAACAAAGCAAGACGGGCCAAACGTCACCGTACATTTTACAATATCAATTAGTTTGGCAATAGAAAGAGGATTAAGTGGGAATTCAAGCACATATTGTACAAATCAAAGATCAATATTAGGAGTCATAGAAACAGATCCACTAGCTAGTACTCTCTGCACAGATCCATCTGCTAATGTCATAGACTAGTGTAGAATATGTGAGTCAGTGGAGTGAAACAATGTCCTCATGCTAGTCATAAGCTGTGAAGCTCTAGAGTCAACCACCCAGGAAGGAGAGGGACTAGAAGCCAGTAAGGAAGATGCCTGATTACTAGTAGTAGATGCCAAGTTGTCAGAAGTAAAAGAGCCCGTACTCAGGTGCTGAGTAGCCAAAATGAATCTATCATATTCCTCCTTGGTAAGAGTGATGCTAGAACTAGAAGCAGGAGGCCCAGAGGACTCAGTACTGCCAGTAAAGTGGGCTGTCCCCATTGGTGGCGCAGAAAGGTCTACCGTGTTTCTTCCAACATTTCTCTATAGTATGTCCATACAACCACAAAAAGTGCACTTAGGTCTCGTGCCACCTCCTCAGCCTGCACCTGTACGCCCCACTCTTAACTACAAAAACTACAGATGCATGAGATTCTCTAAAAGAAGGGACAAGTGTAGAATTAACGAGCTTAAAGGTGGATTGTTGAATCCTTGAATAAGCTTCCTCCAAGCTGGGAAGATTGTCAGTAGCTAAGATAACACTGCGAGCTGAATTGAATGAAGAACTTAGGCTAGATAAGAATTTTTCTGTAACTAAATCATCCCTATCCTTGATTTGTTCTTGGATGGTCATTGGATGGTAAAAACTCAGTTCTTAAGCAATAGATTGGATCACCCCAAAGTACTCCAGTGGTTTATTTCCCTATCGTTTTGCAAACAAACGGTCATATATCTTGAACTTAGGAAGAGCTTTCTTTTCTTGAGAATAATGCTTTTTCACTACATCCCATATTTCTTTAGCAGTGGAGTAGAACATGAACCTAGTTGTGAGTCCAGGTTCCATGCTTCCCCACAACAACATATTCACCAGACTGTTATGATGCTTCCATTCTGAATAGCCTTTGTCATTGACTGTAGGAGGATTCGAATCTACATGGTATGCGTTGTCACGAGACTCCAATACAGTATGGACAACATTCCATCCATAGTAGATAGTTCTTGCCGTTCAACTTGATGGAGTGGATTGGTGATAGTTCATTTTAGACAAAAGATGCCTTTGTTTCCTCCATGATATAGGTTGTGATGCGAGGTTGATCAAGGCGGTCGTGATACATGCCCTCAAAGGAGTGACAGAGAGATACGCGTCACTGATATGAATCAACAATGCGTAGCTGACACATCCGCAACCCTCAAACTAAGAATTCCTTAATCACACATTTAGGGAGGCGTAATTAGGAAGCAACAGACATAGCCGCGAACCTTCGACGTGGATGGCTAGAAGGCCGTTGTGATTGGCTGGTGCTGTCGCAACACGGCTGGCTGGATCTATGCTGCCGCTGTCTGGTGGCAGCGGCGACCTATTGGTTGGCGGTGGTTACCCCAATGGCTTCCGAGAGAGGTGCTACTGGTCGGTGGCGGTCCGGTTGTTAGCTACCTTGCGCGGGAAGGAGAGAGAGAGGTTAGGGCACAGTTCCCTAGGACAGAACATGCTTTGATATCATGTTAGCGCCGTTATCCAGCATTAAAAGTTGCAACATGCTTCTCTTCTTCTTTGATTAATAATGGAACAAGAACAATTACATAAGTAATCCAACAGAATAATGAAATTACATAATGAAATCAGATAAGATATAAAATAAGTATCTTAAGAAGTAAGAACCATTTTTTTTAGAACGGGAGACTTTACCAAATAACATATATATGGCAATATGTCACTGTTTGGCTTTTACATTTAGACAGTTGGAATTTGCTTTGCTACAAGTCTAAATATCTACTCTTTTGTTGTATAACTCTTATTTTAGTTGCAAAAATTCAAACCTTTCACTAGTTTCAACTTTTAAGTACTGAACTCAATGTTGGTATCTCATCTTTAGTCTTCCTAACCTTTAGCTAATTAATATTTGAGCATCCTGGTTTCTATGAGCATGTCTAAAACATATTTCCTTTGTAAAATCATCCTAAGTCTTGACTTGGAAAACTCAATACCCAAAAAATACATATAAGTTTCCCAGGTCCTTTATATGAATAGGCCCTTGTAGAAAGGTCTTTGATTCTACAACACCTTGGCTATCATCTGCAAGAATCACGATATCAACATATACTACGAGAAAGAGGCAGTACTCTAACGCCTATAGAAAATCGAATAGTCCTTAATACATCTTTGAAGCCTAAACTCAGAAAGTGCATTGCTAGGTCTACCAAACCACTGTGACTCTCAACCCATATAATGACTAATGAAGGCAACATACTAGATCGGATACCCCTAATCAACAAACATAGGTGGTTGCTTCATATAATCTCTTCATCTAGATCGCCTTGCAAATATCCATTCTTGATGTTAAGTTGATGCTAGGGTCAAGAAAAAGTAGCAAAAAGAGAGATATGCGTACAAATGTAATCTTGTCTACAAGAGAGAATGTCTTTGAATAATCCCCACCATAACTTGAATGCAGCCTTTGGCTACGAAATGAGCCTTAAGTTGATCCACATTGCCATCATCTCCTATTTTAACAATGAAGGCAACGACATCCATCCATAGATTTTCCTTGCTGCCACAAAAAAGGGACCATGTGTCATGCTGATGGGAGAAGAATAACAAACCATGCCTTCCATCAAATAAAGCCATGTAGCATGACAATAATCATGCATAAATATAACAAAATATTTATAGCCAAGTTTATAAGTAACATCACTGGGACCCCATGTAGTTGAATGGATTAATTCAAGCACTGACGATGTTACCTGTCTCTCTTTGGATCTAAGCACTAACCTTGTTTATTTTCCTAACTGACATGACTCACACTGTAGTCCTTCTAGGTTGGATAGACCTGGGACCAAGACTTTGAGCTTATCTAAAGATGCATGCCCAAGATGACTGTGAAGCACTAGCAAGGAAGGAATGATATACACTTCAAAAGGTTTCTACAAGCAGTAGAGTCTAACCAATTAATGTCCTTTGCCAATTGTCTTCCTTGTCTTTGAATCATGTATAACATAAGTTTCTTGTAAGAAAGTGACGAGTATGAGTCAAGTTGCTAAGAGATCATGATTTAAAAGGGAAGTGAGGCGTGCATAAAGAGGACGGTAAGGAAACTTGTGAAGCTGGTGACTCCACCCTGTTTCCCTTGACATAAAATGTTGAGCCATTTGCAAGGGTAACACTCGGTAGGTTACTACCATGAGTGTAAGTAGTGAATATCTCAAGTACCCTCATAATGTGATCAGTTGTCCTGAAATCAAGGACACAATCTGATTTGAACGACTTTGTCCTGAATGCCCAGAGACACACTCATGAACTGGTTCGTGGAGCAAGAGAGATGACTGAGCATGTAGCTCGATGTGAAGCTTGAAGGCAGAACACTTGGCCTATGCAAGAGATACGACTGAGCATGTAGCTTGATGTGAAGCTTGAAGCAACACTTGTTCTATTCTTCTTTAGAGAGTGACATTTGATGAGCGGTCTCCTCCTGAACATCCTTAGTACCCACCACATTGGTTGACTTGGTATAAAATCAATGTAGCTCGTAACAAGTCTCTTTAGTGTACCCTTTCCTTCCACAGTGAGTGCATTCTAGACGTTGATGAGGTACGCCATAATCAATGCCATGCCCTCACTTATGGTATGATTTTGGCCGCGACCACGACTACAACCTCTAGGCTTGGTCATTGTGCTAGACTGGGATCCCAAGGCTAACTTACCACATGTGGTTGACTAACAATAGCACTATCATGCTCCAAGAAGGCACATGATACTCGAGAGCCCGTTTTCGCCGAGGAGGGAAGCTATGCTCCTGACAAAATCTGACTACAAATTCCTCATACTCTTGATGAAGTCCGGCTAAGAACTTAATTACTGTCATCTGATCTTGCTGCTTTTGAATCCGCTGAAGGTTAGTGGACATTGGACAATGAAGTAATCCATACAAGTCATTTGCTAGGTCAATAACTTCCTGAAGTGCTGTCAGAGTAATTTGTCTACTTGCTGCATGCCATATAGTTATATTTTCATATCATATACTGCATATGAGAAACATTGTTGGAAATCATAGTTCGAAGTTGACCCCACAATGCCTTGTACATCTCAAAATGATTTGTCATATCTAGTATGTGTGGCTCCATATTATTCTACATTATACTTAATAGACTTGCGTCATGTTTCTTTCAAGTCTCTAATGCCGTAGAATCTCTTGATGGTTATGAGGTTAGATATTTGATACATCTTGATTTCAAAGAATATCTTTACCGTTGTGCTTCATTCCACAAAATGCTTAGTCATTTAATTTATGATTAGTAATTACATGACGTTGAATGGTCACTGCTTGACTAGCAACAAGGACCTCTTTCTGAACTTGTATCCTAGATACTAGCGCTGCATAGGACAATACGTTCGGTACAACATCAGGTGCAATAGGTGTAAGAAGACCAAGAGAGGATGTGAGAACTTGAAGTCACCGTTGGAGGGGACACATTTCTAAGAACAAGGAGCTCAAGTGTGGTTAGAGGAGGTGTGGCCAAGAGACGCTGACCACAAGCGGATGCTATAGGAGCCACCACTGATCAGGGGGCTGCCATTAGTTGAGAAGGAATAGCAGGGGGCTACCCCTACCCAGGGTGTGACAACCAAACAGGAGGGTGTGTTTCCCTCCTAGCACAAGGAGCCGCTGCTAATTAAGAAGGAATGAAAGCTAGGTGGACCAGGAAATGGGAGAGGACAGATACCGCTCTTGGGCCAGACGATATGACAATCAGGATACGGGCATACGATGTCCAACCGATGGAGAGGCCTGACGAAGGTGGGAACTTGGCGACACCTTATGAAATGGAGGCAAGACAATGCATGTTGGCGCCACTGAAGTAGGAAGAAACCGCTAGGGTATTATTCTCTCTAGAGAGGCTCTCATACCATAGGAAGGCCACAATGCATCCCTCCCACATCTAGTGGAGATATATATATATACATAAGCCTTTACAAGAGTTTATGATAAATCCCTAATTCTTGGCATAATAACACATAGGTCCTCATAAGCACTATAACTCTAAATCGTCACATTGGGTCTTAAAGTAGGCATACTAGTCCCAGACGTCTGTTTAGAAGCAAGTTCAGCTTCATGAGCTTTTGGTTGACACAATGAACCTTCTTAGGGTTTTTGCAATCAGCATATACCCGAGCGAGTTGATCCTACATATCATTGGCAGATTTGAGGCAAAGAAGAGATGAAGTAATACCAGACTCCACACTATCAATGATCCAACACATCACCCGGTCAGCGTTAGCGCAGCTGGTAAGGCACAGTGTCCCCCTCCGGGGGGAGCCGGGTTCGAACCACGCTGTGGAGCGCTGGATTTATCACCTGCCAGTTATCCGGGCTATGGCTGGAAAAAGGATGCGGGCTCTGCCTAAGGCAGTGAAAAAATCCTTTTTTTTTAATGATCCAACACATCACAAGAGAGTCATTTTTGACCCACATTGCAATGTCGATACATGCCTTAGCATCAACTCAGATGGGGGAGTAGACATGGCAAACTCGATATGATGCACAAAATGGCCTCTGTCTGGGTGAACCGTAGTCACCATGGTGTCAGGATCATTGAGCAAGGATGCCATACATGCAGTAGTAGTAGGAAAGATGCAATAACAGCAACCGAAAGACATATAGTAGCAGTATGGTGCGTGGAAGCAGCACACAGTAGGAACAACAACTGTGGGGCCTAGGCACCTCAGTGCATGTGCAGCAAGTGAGATGGGTGCTATAGAAACCAGCTGAAGAAGTGAACCTCACCTTGGTGAGGTAGAACACTAAAAGGTGATGAGCTGGGGATCTGGGGTCCCAGAATCAGCAGGGGACCTAGAACTATCAATAGAAAAAAAATAGGAGGGCGGGGCTGGATAAAAGAGAGGTGCAGAAGTGTGGCAGGGAGTACTGGGGGGGGGGAGAAGAGGGGCGGGGGTGTTCTGGACAGGACGGGGAGGGCTGGGAGCAGGGAAGGGAAAGGAAGCAAAGCAGAAAGCAGTAACAGTGGTGCTATGGTACCATGTTGTAATGGAAAGAAAGGCAGCAGTCAGCCTTGCTATGATACCATGTTATAATGGAAAGAAAGGCTCTTATTGGATGGTTTGCGAGTGATTGCAGGACTGAATAGAGTATCGATGTGAGTGGGACCCCGTAATGATATAACCGACTAATACAATTTCTAGACCCCACCACGTGGGATTGAACATGACACACCTGAATTGGACACTAAACATGTATCATGTCAAACTGCTCTATTGAATAAAAAATATTTCACGCACAGAAAGTTCTACATGCTGACTCAAACAAGTCTTTATCAGTAGTAAAAAAGGTCATGTAGTTTGTAATGGTTGGGCTGTGATATCGTAATACATTATGAACAGTCTTAATACCTCTGAAATGGTCAGAAAAAGTGTAATTGTATATATAGTACTTATTATTAAACCAATGCGCATATAAACAAGGCCCTGTACATTCAAGATTTATCTTTCACTTCATGAGTTTTGTGTTCCAATATATTTTACTATTTCTGTCTAGACTAGCAATAATTTTTGCTTTTGCATTTGCACCATTTTTCTTGTCTGGCATAGAGTTTTTTTTTCTTCTTAATTATCAATTTTCTCTAGAATATGGTAGATTCCTTTGGTTTTAATTGGAACTCCACTCACTGCATTGCTGCATTACAGCTGACATTTTACATTGTAAAAATTTTAAGAGAAATATCTAAATGATATTTGATCGTATGATATGGGGAAAACATTTTAGGAAGAAACATGTTACTGACATGAAGAACTGCATCTTTACAGTCCAACTTGAATTTTCTTCTGTTGAAAGTTCTACTTTGATATGCTGCAATTGGTTTGAAACTGTATTGTAACCTGTTGCAGCTAGACTTGCGTTCTGCATCGAAGAAGTCATTAGCCGATTCGCCTAAACAATGTTTAGCTTTGAAGTCTTGTGATATAAGCACAACTCGACCACATCAGCTGCTTGTAGGTGGCAGGTAGATGATTTGTACTTTCTATCTCGTATATCTCTTTTCCCAGTAATAAATTCTTACCCTTGTACTCATTTTAAAATCTCAATCTTACAGTGATGCATTTGGCCGCTTATATGATAGACGGATGCTGCCTCCATTAAGTTCTTGTCAATCAAAGTTAAGACCTCCAAAATGTGTCAGCTACTTTTGTCCAATGCATCTTTCTGAGCGTGTAAGTATGCAGATGATGGTGAAATTCAAAAGATATGGGATAGTTTTATCGGTTTAATTGACTCAGTCCGCATCACAACTTAGTACAACTTCGAAATATATCATGGAGAGCTCTCATCTGTTGAAATCTTGATTCAGATAGAATTAAGGATTTTTTTCTTCCATTTTTATTTGAATGACAGATAGATTATGGAATCCGTGATTCATTTTTTTACTGTTGCATACTGGTGCAGACTGATCTCTTTGATTGCAGTCGTTTCTGTGTTCTTCTTTTTTGAGGGGCACTTTACAAGAAAGTGACAGATTACTATGAAATCAATTAGTAATGAAAATTCTTCTTGTGTATGGCTAATTTTGATCTGTGAATGTATCTTAATAATTGCCAATGAAAACGGACCTGAAGGCAAGCTGACAGCTACAAGCATGGCCGTGCCTGTTTCTTAGGTAAGAGGGGCATGGGCACCTGAGTGAGACTTTAGTTTGCCAGTTGGAAAGCTAGGCTTATCTTAGGTGGGCGTAGCTACCCTACTTGGCTTATCAAGCATTGCTGCACTAGTCTTGGCAGGCTAGGCTATTGGGCATTGAATGGGTAGTTGGATCCTTGAGGGCTTAAGACTGATTCTATAGGATGTTAATAAATATATAATTTTGTGTTTTTCCTAATCTGGAAATGGTTTGTTCAAGGTTTAATGGCCTCTCTGCGTCAGCTAAGAATTCTGTCAGCTGTATGAATTCTATGCATTATCTTCCTGTTCATGTTTATCTTGCAGGCAGTGTCTAGTTTTAAAAGCTTTTGGGTATATACTTTGCGCTAATAGTCATATTTGTCTTCAACCTTTCTAAGCAATTATATATATCTTAGGTAACTTACAAAAAACTGAATTGCATATATGTATTTATAATGCCTGATTTCGCACCGAACTGACTCAAGTATTCCTAGTGATCCAAAGCACTGTACCATCACTGACTGATTCAAGTTCCAATGAATAAAATACTAATTATCAACTAAGTTTATCAATGATGGAGGGATCTTAAAAGCAATAAACATTGACGATGCTAACAATTCATTCTTCTTTGTGTGACTTTACATGCAAATATGTCATGTATGATTTTTAGCTAGGTAGTAGCTTGATAATTAGCTAAACATTAATTTAGTCCAAAACATCTTCTATCTAGGAGAAGAGTGTCTATACAAAGAAAAAAAACACAAAAAATTATGCCCGTGCAACATCATGTTCTCTTCATGACATCTCAGTCCCAGCCATAAAAGCATTGGAGCATGTCTTCCTTGTCACCATTCACAAGGAAGAAAAAGAACCAGTGAGTGTTCCGTCTTCTCTGCTTTTAGATTTGACAAAGATCTATTGCTTAAAGACCTCCCAGAATTCATCTGTTGATCTTTCCTCCAACTCACCCAAGTGTAATATTGGTTTGCTAGCTGATGCCACCATATCTAAACAATGCCCTTTAGATAACTTGTTGAATACTTATGATGCATTGCTAGAGCGGTGGGCAGTGTGGAAACTGGTTGACAGTCACTGTAATGCCCGGGCCCACTGCCCAAGGCTCTAGTAGAGTTTCAGGAATGAGGACTGGCCCCACAAACCACCACTAGCTTTAACTGTGCACTTTGTCCACACTAACGCGCAAGCCAGGATCAACTTCCCGACTGGTCACCCATCCTAGTACTACTCCAAGCTGAGCACGCTTAACTATGGAGTTCTTTAGTGATAGGCTCCCGGAAAATGAGGTGCACCTTGGTGATATGGGTAGTCCAATCATTCCTTTTAAGATCATGTTATCCGAGGCCTCAAATCCTGAGATGTTATAGTCACAAACAATATCAATCACTCTCCCCAAATATACAAACAATGTCTTACATTGCTTATACTCAACTGCAAAGGTCATGGAAACATTTTAGAGATTTCCGAGATCATTTGCTACCTTGAATTACTACAATACCCCTGAAGGGTTTTTGGCCAAAACTTATGTTTTTTTTTATCAAATCGTTATGAACTACTCTAGTGTAGCAGAGCTCCTTAAACAAGTTCATCAAATTTTCATTAAAATGTTCATAGTTAGTTTGCTAGTTTTAATAATTGAAGTTTTCAAAATACATAGAACTTTGCGTAAATTTAATATTATATAGCAAAACTAAATCCCATTTCCTGGAACAAATTTTATAAAATAGTAGGTGTTAGTAGGTGCCGTAAGTTTTCAAAGATATTTTACATGATAAACTAGTAAGCACAAACATTTCCCGCAGATTGTCGTGTCCATGTCTGACAAGTGTCCGACATGAACACTCCCGGACACGCGGCGGACATGCCTCTGGTATATTTACTTTGAAGAATTAATTATTGTAGTAAAGGACATGGCTTGGACATGTCGTGGACACATCCAAGACACGCCATCCCAACCCCCTATGCCTAGATACATGAAAAACCCCAAGCCTTCTCCAAATCCCCGTCTTTAGTCCTCCACTACTCCTTGCTCTACTAACATTAGGTGGTTAAGCTTCAACAGCTATAGTCAAGCCATTGACACCCTTCTTTAGCAATCTATCAGCGGTATCATCTCCACCAATTGCCGTAGCATTCATGGACTGCTACATCCACCATGCGGAGGCATGCAGTTGGATTCATCACTTTTTTTCTGATTCCATGTAACTCCTTTGCTTCTGCCCCCTCTTTCTCCTCTTCTTGCTTCTTCTTGTCCCCTCCCCCTCTTTTTCCTACTCTAAAGCTGCATTAGCTGCAAAAATGTCCCTTCACCTCATCTTTTCCCTACTCATGCTCCTTTATGTCTGCTTCGTCCTCATCTACTTTTCCTTCTGCCCTCCCGTTCCTCCTCTCATTCCCTCCCCTCCTCTTTTTCCTGTTTGAATGTGGAGCAGCCACAATACTGCTCCCCATCCCCCTATTATTTCATGGTGGTCCTCCAAGTCTCAGGGTACCTTCTCTTGCCACTTTCCCCCTACACTTCTTCTTGCTCCTCTAAGCAGGAGTGTTGTCCTCGTTACACCTACTCTCTTTCTTGCTTCTCTACATCTCCATCTCCCTTCTTCTTATCTTGCCCCTCCATCTTTAATAGCTCTCCAATGCATCTTCCTTTTCTCTCTGAACCTCCAAGACGCCTTCATTCTCCATCTCCTCCATCACTAGAAACAACATATTTCCTCACCTCTCCCGTTCTTCCTCTTGATAGTGATTTTGTTCACCATATCTTCCACCAACAATAAAGAATTGTTGTCCCCAAAATTTTATTGCTTTTAATTTTTACTGCTATGATTTTGTAATCAAGCATCTTAATATACGTTCTGATTTAATCCAAATCGTGATTTGAGCATATATTCAATTATTGATTGCTTGTTGGTTTTATGCTGATTGCCCACGTGGATGATCTATATAGATCATCTTGTATGTTTATACATATAACAGATTATGTGTCGTAACATATTCTACGTTGTCTATTAGTGTTTGAGTGTATATATATATCTATCTATACCATGGTGCAGGACTTCGACTTCGTTTCGACTTCGCCAGGTGTGGAAGTGGAAGTTTGTGGAAACTTCGAGGAAGTTTCGAGGAAGTTTAGACGCAAACTTCGACAAACTTCGATGGTGTTTTTTTAGCAAAATGATGCATAACTTCGGTTGGAAACTTACAAATTATGCTCTAACTCTAATTCATATGTATTAATTTGACATAAAAAACACAATTCATGACTCTCTAGTGCTAGGTAGGTTGATAATAATACAAAGTAGTAAATGATGCAGTGCACATTTGCTAATGTTCTCAAGTCTCAATAGTCATGTTTTACATTTGCAAATGAAAAATACAAATTCTTATACAATTCTCTACTTCAACATACATTTTCCAAGCAAATATCCTTCATACTTCCGTATATTACATATGAAATATAGATTACAATTCATTAAAATGAAGTGCATACCCGATAAATGTCTTCAGTAAAAAGCTGAATGCCTTCCAAAATCATAGCCTGAATGTTGAGCTTCTTGAGTCTGTCTCAGTAGTGACATTTGGTTATCAATTCTCATCGCATATTACATCCAAGTTGTGTGCTGAGAGTGGTTGAGCTCATAATCATGCACATATGCAGCAAAATCTTCATGGGATATTTCTGACAAATATCCAAATCTTGTATACAATGCAAGCTGTGTTGGATATCTGGAGGCAAGAGATCCTGGTGTGAAGTTGTGAAATTCTGGTATACGAGGCGGCCGTTCTGCATCAGAATCAGAAGGGGGTACATATATGTTAGGTTGTGGTGGGGGCTCAGGTTGTGCCATTGGTGGATAGTAGTGACTCTGAACACCTGATGTAGTGTCAGTTGTAGCTGCAAAAGGATCAGGGGCATATCCAGGGCCTAAGTAATTATATGATTCATTATCAGTTCTATGAGAAACCCGACTTCCATAAGTTCCTTCTGAATCACCACCATAATATCCAGGAACGGGTTCTTGTTGATAAAATCCTCTAGAAGTAGGCCCAGTAAAACCCAATAAATCATCCACAAAGGTGCTTCCTGTTGCTCCCGATTGACCTCCCAATGAGAGACTTCCAATTGATTCTGTGATATTGTCAGTGTTGTAAGGTGCATGATAAACAGGTTGAGGCACATGTCCTTGACCCTGTGGATACCAATTCTCGTAGCATGTTGGCAATGAATCTAGTTGTTGTTGTGGAGCTTTACCCTTTCCCTTTCTTTGGTAGGTTCGATCTGTCGGTCTTTGAGTACCACTACCACTCTCATATTGTTGTTGACGTTGTTGTTGAGGTTGAGGGCGAGGAGATGGTGTTCTATGTGGCGACGTATCTCCTCTTATATAGCTATCAGGAGTGTTGCCCCCATCATCACCACCTGAGGGCTCTGGAGTTGTGGAATCTGATGAGGCATCTGGTTCATCCTTTAGTAGACCCTGCCAAAAATCATCTTTATCAATATGTGTGATGTCTTCTTCCACTCCAAGAGTGGTGTGATCTGCTTGTGCTCCCTCACTTTGTTGATATTCATCTACATCAACCCCCATTGCCCCTGCAATTGTGGCATTAGGCCCCCCACCTGGACGCCCTTCATCAAGTAACGGTTCATTTGTATTGTTCAACCATGCTTGTAATGGGTCTTCATCGTCACCCCTGTCAGCGTAGACATACGCCCAATCAAGAGGATCAATGTCGACATTGCTTGTTGGGTTCCTCAATGATTCTTGTGTGTGTCTTTGCTTTAACTTCATATTATAGTGTACAAACACCAAGTCATGAAGGCGTGAGGCAGACAACCTATTTCTTCTTTTTGTGTGAATCAAGTTGAAGGTTGACCAATTTCTTGCGCAGCCACCTGCTGCTGCTGTTTGGGACAAAACTTTAACTGCTACCGATCTCAATTCTTCACATTCACAACCATAATTCATCCACCAATCAGCTGTAAAAAATAAAGAATGTTCAATGATCAATAAGTGGACAAGTGAACCATTCATTACTATGATATCAAACATAACCAATCATGTAATTCTTTACCAGGAGAAAGTTTTTCCCTTGAATAGATAGCCGCCGGTAGCCCAAACAGACCAGATGCTTCTCTGAATGGTTTTATCTAGTGATTGGTAAAGTGAGAATTAGATTAACATTTTATATTTTATAATAATGTGTAATAAAGAATTATTATATACTATCCAACCCATACTTGTGCAACAGCTCGAATTGCGTCATCTTTGTTAACAAAGAGCTTATCAATCACTTCTTGGAGACCCATTACCAAGTCTCCTCTTCTCCCAATGCCATTCTTGTATTGAAATCTTGGGTTTAAAAAATAAGCTGCACATATAAGGACACAAAAATTAGAAAATATTAGATGACTAATAAACACTAAGACCTAAATGGCTAAAACTAAATGCAAATGTCACATCTTTACCTGCTTTATGTAATGGGTGTAGAAGCATTCCATCCCATCGTTCATCTACAACTTTTAGGAATTGTGCCTTGCCATTAGTTGCAGCTTCTTCAACTTTATCTCTCATGAGGCGCATTGCCTCATAGATATAGGGCATGGTGGCATTCTTATCACCATCCACCATGCGCAAGACATGAACCACAGGATCCATTATTTTTACAGCCTTGGTCACTCTAGTCCAGAAGTAGTCATCATTCAAAATTTTCACCACTTCTTTGGATCTGTCAGTTTTACTATCAGGGTGTTTGGCCCACTCTTCAGAAACAAAAATTCTCTTTAACCCTTGTCGCCTTTGCTTTAAGCTTTGCAAAGCGATATAGTTGCTTGCAAATCTTGTAATGCCTGGTCTTACTATGTCTCCTCCACAAAACTCTTGGCTTCGCATCATTGCAAGTAGGTAAGAGCGATTATATATAAATTTTGTAATTCTTGTTGCCCTAGGCATTACATATGTAAACAGATCTAATTTTCCATAATCCTTCAATATTAGATCAATGCAGTGTGTGGCACATGGCGTCCAAAATAAGCTGTATTTTGAAGACTCTTCAACTGATTTTCCAACTTTTTTGAAATTTGGCCCATTGTCAGTGCAAATTTGAAGAACATTCTCTTTTCCAACATATTTTATCGCACTCTTAATCATTTTTGCAAGGTAGCTGTGGTTTTTGATGTGGCGAGATGCATCAACTGATTTTATGAAAAATGTATCACCGTCACAATAAGCGATGAAGTTGATAATCTGTGTCTTGGTACCACTTGTCCAACCATCACACATGAGTGTCAACCCAAAAATTGACCACTTTTTTGTTTCATCTCCTCAATCCACTGCTCTAGCAGTAGTTTCTCCTGTGGAAGATATTTGTTCATCAAGTCGTGTGGAGTTGGTGATTTGACTCCTCGTCCATGTTCAGCGACAACATCTATCATATGTTGCATGTAAGGGCCCTGTGCCACATTGGGAGCAATACCACTAGCAAATATAAATTTTCCTATTGCCCGTCCGACAACATCTTTTGCATTCTTCCACATACCTGACAAAGTTTTTTGCTTATGACTTTGTTTACGAAACCCTGGTTCAGAAGAAGTGTACCTCATGCTATTGGTCCTCAAACCTTGCAATTCTTGGCTTTCTAAATTGACAAAATTTGCTGGACGGCTTCCACTGCCACCACCAACATTGAAATCAGATGGGCCAAAACCACGTCGGGTTTCATTAAATTGCCTTTCTTCTTCTTGTCTCATTGCCTCCTCCATTCTCGATCTTTTCAGTGCATGTCTCATTGCATCATCATCATCATCATCTTCTAAATCAACTAGATTTCGTGGCATTGATGCACCGAACATCAGCTCTTTGAACCTTGCATCTCTAATCTTCTCTTCGCTGTGTTTTTTGCCTGCTTGATTTAGTTGCTTGGAAACAATTTTTCTTATCTGATCTGGGCAATCTCTACACTTAGCAACATTTTTATCCCCTCCCACCAAGTGCTTTTTGAACCTAGAAATCCCACCACTCATTAGAGTTTTCTTGCAGAAATTGCACTTAGTTTTTTGCCTACTTCCATCAACCATTTCACAATACATCCATGCCGGGTCAACTTTCCCACCACCTGACTCACCACCTTCACCCTCACCTCCAGCACCATCACGACCTGAACCAACCATTAAAACAAGTAGCACCCACAAAATACCCATATCTTCAATCACAAAGAACCTGCACACCAAAGATTAAAAGAAACAAATATTCGAATTAGACAAATAGTGGGACAAATATTAGGAAAAAAAGAAAGACTAAGTTAACAAACTAGGTAGAAAATCATACATTTTAGAACTGAAAATTAATAATTAAGAGTTAACTTAAGAGTTAGACTTAAGAGTTAAGACTTAAGAGACTAAGTAATAATTATTTAATATTAATTATTGAAAAATGAAATTGTTAAGTATATTGAAAATTTGTAGTATGACGACGACATTGACGAGTTAATAAGTGGGACTAACTAACTAAGTAGCTAACTAACTAAGTTAACTAACTAAGTACTGAAGTAGTGAATAATCTAGGTTGAAATTTGAAAATCGTAATTTTTTAGAACTGAAAATTAATAAATAATTACTGAAATTATTAAATATGTTATAAATATTGTAGTATAAGCTAACAAATTACTCAATAACTAACTACAATACAATATTACGAATTTTCTAAATCTAAATATAATTAATACAAATTAGAAGTATAAAATATTAAGTAAAACGAAATTTATAAAAACAACATTTTAAATGTTTGTTTTCTAATATTATGCTGTAATAATACATAATCTAAGTATACTTATGCTAGATCTATGCTAGAGCTAAGTAGATCTAGGCTAGATCTAAGTAGATCTAAGCTAGATTTATGCTAGATCTAAGTAGATGTAGGTAGATTTAGGCTAGATCTTAGTAGATCTAGGCTATATCTACCTCAATCTTACTAATAATCAATTTTTATATGTAAAAACAGTAATTTTAGATCATTAGATCTATTTACTATGTATATTTATATGGAAAAGTAGTATAGAAGATAGAGTATTTAAGCATTAGTAGTAGTTTTATATATTTGGAAATGAAAAAACAAAGAAAAATGAAGGAATTTGGGATTTACCTTCTCAAACAGCACCAAAAGCACTTAGCTCCAGGTTCTCCAGCAGCAGCTGCGCATGCCAAGGAGAGAATACGTGAGTGTGTGAGGCTCCCTCAGTCAGCCACTAACTTAAAAATATCTCCAGCAGCCTTTTACACTTAATGGGCTGGACCGTCCAAAAGTCGGCCCAACATCGGCCACATCGGCGAAGCTTCGCCAACATCGACGATTTTGGGACCACTTTGTACAGCAAAATGTCAACATCGGCGAAGTTGGTCAAAATTCGGCTCGATGTTGAGACGGACCCGAAGTATTCCAGCATCGACTTCGCCTGGGCTCGAAGCTCGATGTTTCGGCGAAGTTTCGCCCAACATCGCCGATGTTGCGTTCCATGATCTATACACACACACGCGCGCACACACACACACACACACATATATATATATTTATTTATATACATATATATACCAATTTCTACTGCCATGTCCATGTCGTATATTTTTGGAAGTCGTTGTGTCCATGTCTATACCCGTGACCATGTCTTTGCTTCCTAGTTAATAGATTTGAACACATACCTTGTGAGATATGATTTTTGCAATATCAAGCGTAGCAGTCGATGTTGGCCATTGGATGAAGATCCAATTGAGCGCAGATTGTCTCCCTCACATGGATCAACCGCGCACAATAGGAGTTACACCCACTATCACAATATACTCTGAATTTCTTAAAAAGACCATGTTTAGAATGCTAATTTTTTCCCAGCAGTAAGAAATGGCCAAACCCTTCACCCAAACATCATGTTCTATTCCCGTATTAATCACGTTTTACGATTTTCCCCATTTTGTACGTTTCCCTCAAATTTTTTTGTTTCATACTGTTTTTTAAGACTGTCTTAGTTTGAATATATAACATGTATATGTGTATGTATATATGTATATGTATGTATGCAGTGTATATGTTGAAATATATGTGCAATATATGTGTACATATATATTTATATGTATATACATGTGATATAACACGCAAACACACACACACGGGCGCGGGCGTTCATGTGTACACACTGATCAAGATCTATCATCCTACTACAAATCTCTTAATAGATTTTGTCAAATCTCAATCTATATTTTTTTGATGGATTCTCAATCTATATAAAAGCAACCAATCTCACAAAAATAACTAGTAAGAAGTGCCAACTTTCATGGTCAAATGAAATCCAATATTTTCTCATGTTATCTTTCTCCAATTACTAAGATTCCCAAAAGAAATCACCCTATATTTTTACTAGTAAGTAATTTATAGAGATATGTTGTACTTTGTTGAGTGTCATGTGCATAGCATGTGCCTCACTTATGTTTTCACTTAAGTAGTTTAGTCCCATATTGCTCATCTCTGCTTTAGTCTCTAATCTCTTCTGTTATATAACAGATTGTATTGTACACTGATTAATTCACTCAATAAGCAATTCCCAGTTTCTCTATGGTATCAAGAGCAGGTCTGGTTCCCCGAGTTTCACTTTCCCACCCTGCCCCTATGCCCTAGGCCTTCAGCCCCTCCACGCCAGCTACCTCGCCGCCGCCTCCTCCACCACCCTCTCTTCCCACCGCCACCTCACCCCACCACCAACACCCGCCGCCGCCCCTCCTTCCTCCACCCGCCGTCGCCCACTCCTCCTGCTGCCCTCCTCTCTTGCTTCCTCCCACTTATTTCCGCACGTGTAACCTTTCGGACAACCATAGCCATCACACGTTGAGAGTCTCCTATTTCTCTAGTTTTTTTCTGCTTGCGCCTCATATTGGAATATTGATCTCCCTCATGATGGCGCAGGCTCCTTTATCAGTCTCTCTGCGTGACACGAGTCTCTTCTGATTTGATGCGTCAGATCTCTGCTGCTGCTACTGCCCCATAGCAGGTTCTTTATCCACTGCCTGTTGCTGTTGCGCCGCCTCTTCACTGTTGCCCTGCCTCTGCTCGTCATGGCTTCGGTTGAGCCTCCTCGTTCTCTGTGTGTTACCACCGTCAAGCTCGATGGCTCTAATTACCATCTGTGGTCGGCGCTCTTCGTCCTCTATGTCAAGGCCCAAGGCCGGTACTCAAATCTTACATTGATCCTCCTGCTGCCCCTGTTGCTACTGCTGATGAAAAAAGCAAACAAACTTATGCACAATGGTCCAAAGACGACTGGTGTTATGTCCTAGCTTCTTAATAGCTCCGAGCCACGGATCAGTCAGTCCTTGTTATGCCTTCATGATGCTAAGGCAATGTGGGACCAACTCTCTCATGTCTACTCCCATCAGCAAAATCCTAAACGTGTTTTTGAAATTTTCAAGAATCTGGCCAAGGAGTTTTCTTCTGATACTTCAATCGAGGACTTCTACAACCAATGCTCTGCTCTCTGGAATGAGTATGAAATCTACCATCCTTTGACAGCCGACATAAAAGAAGCCCAGAAGCAGCGTAATGAACTACAACTAGTCCAATTTCTAGCTGCTCGTCCTGCCTCCTCCGGCGTGGTCGATCAGATTCTGTCGAGTGACCGTCTGCCTACCCTTCAAGACGTTCTTAAATGAGTTCAAAGACTACAATCGGTGACCTTCAGTCCTGTTATTGAGCATCCTGCTCTAGCTGTTCACACTGCTAACTCTGCACGTGGCCGCGGTCGTGGTGGACGTCTACCTCGCACTGGTGGACGCAACTCCTCTACTGCTCCTGGATGAGGTCAAGCTACTGGCCCTCGCTTCTGCAACTGGTGTGGTCGTGATAAATTAAATGAAGATAGGTGCTGGATCAAGCATGGTAAGCCCATCTGGGCTAACCAGGCCTCTATAGAAACCATCACTAATACTGCATCTGACCAACCATCTGACTAAAACCTCTAATATTCCATCTGTCACTGTTGCAAATGACTCTAAGACTACTGTTCATGGCATTGACACTGTTTCTCTATCTCGCAAGCTGCATCTCCAATCTGTTTTATACATACCACAATTTCTTGTTAATTTATTATTTGGCAGTAAAACTGTAAAACATCTTCAATGCTCTATTAAATTTGATCCCTGTGGTTGTGCTTTGAAGGATCTCCGCACGAAGACGACGATTGGTTCGGGCCATGAAGGACCAGATGGACTATAGTATTTGGATGGACCGCCTGCAACATCTGCTCTTCTGTCTACATCAGTCACAGGACTTCCGTGGCACTTCCGGCTGGGTCATCCGTCTGCTGCAAAATTGAAGCATTTATTTCATGCATTATCTGAGAATACTTTTTCTTGTACATCTTGTGTTTTGGGAAAACAAACGCGGTCTGTATCCCACTAAAAAGGAAATTGGTTCTAAGGCACCTTTTGATATTGTTCATGCTGACATCTGGGGTCCATGCTCGGTTCCGAGTCACTCTGGTGTTAAATATTTTCTGACTTTTATTGATGATTATTCTCGTACTACTTGGCTGTTTTTGCTCAAAGATCGTGGCACTATTTTGAACAATATCTGTATCTTCTTTTCTGAAATACAGACCCAGTTCAATAAACCCATTAAAATTTTCCGCACCAATAATGCCCTAGAATTTATGCAAAAGTTTGTCACATCTTTGTGTTATGAACGTGGCACTATCCATCAAACCACTTGTCCTTATACCCCCCCAACAGAATGGTGTTGCTGAACGGAAAAATCACCGCTTATTAGAGGTTGCTCACACTCTTCTTCATTATAAAGTCCCTCACTGTTTTTGGCCTGAGGCGGTTTTTACGACATGCTATCTTATAAACCGTATGCCATCCTCTATTTTACAGAATCATATCCCTTACTCCATTTTGTTTCCTGATGCACCTTTGTTCTCTGTCCCTCATATTTTTGGGGGTACCTGCTTTGTTAAAAATTTACGCCCAAAAATGACGAAACTTGATCCTCCACTAAATGCATCTTTTTGGGATATTCTAGAACCCAGAAAGGTTACCGCTGTTTTGATCCGGTACTCAAACAATGGTTTGTTAGTGCGGATGTGATCTTTTTTGAGCATATGCCCTATTTTTCTGATGACGGAGCAACACTATCCAGGGATATGTTGGCACCCACACCTCTACCAGATATTGTTGAGGACTTGCCTTCTAACCAGCCTGAAGGTCGCCCTTTGCAAGTGTACAAACACTGACTAAAGAAAAGTGCTCCTTCCATGGCCCCTCCATAACCAATTCTTCTGTCTGCAGATGATCAAACAAACACTGAGGTAACTTCTGACTTGCACCTTCCTATCAGTCTGCGCAAAGGTGTTCGCTCCTGCACTAAACATCCTATCAGTCATTACTGCTCTTCTGCTAATCTGCATAACAGTTTTGCATGCTTCACTTCTGCTAATTTTGCTGTCACCATTCCAAAGACTGTTGCAGAAGCTCTAGTTATTCCTGCATGGAAACAAGCAATGGATCATGAAATGCAGGCGCTATGTGATTGCAAGACATGAGAACTTGTGGATCGCCCTCCTTCATGTCCTAGAGTTGGCTGCCGCTGGGTCTTCACCATTAAATATCAACCTGATGGTACAATTGAATGTCTGAAAGCTAGGCTTGTGGCAAAAGGATACACACAAACATATGGTGTTGACTACTTTGAGACCTCTCCTGTTGCACGATTAAATTCTGTTCAAATTCTAATTTGTTTTGCTGTTAGCAAAGACTGGTCCCTCTTTTAGTTAGATGTTAAAAATGCTTTCCTTTATGGAGATCTACAGGAGGAAGTCTACATGGTGCAACCACCCGGTTTTGTTGCTTATGGGGAGTCTGCAAATTGAAAAAGGCCATCTACGGTCTCAAATAGAGCCCTCGTGTTTGGTTCGACAAGCTCAATAAGATCTTAGTCACTTTTGGCTTCCGTCGCCCTCACTCTGATCATTCAGTCTTTATCCGCAAAACAATGACTGGACTTGTTATTCTTATTGTTTATGTTGACGATATTATTTTATCTGGCAATGATACTGTGGGTATACATGCAACTAAAACTTACTTGGAAAAACATTTTGTCACTAAAGATCTCGGAAAGCTAAGATATTTCTTAGGCATTGAGGTTTCCAGATCATCTGCAGGGCTGTTTCTCTCTCAAAGGAAATATGTACTTGATCTCTTGCAGGAAACTAGTATGCTGGGCTGCAAACCAGCTAACACTCCCCTTGACCCAAATATGGATTGGGACGATGCAAATTCTCCTCCCTATGCTGATCATCACCAGTTCAGAAGGCTAGTAGGCAAGCTTATTTATCTGACGGTCACAAGAGATGACCTCACTGATGTCGTAGGATTCATCAGCAGGTATCTTGATAAACCCTGACAGTGTCATTGGGATGCTATATGTCACATTCTACGGTATCTTAAAAGCTCTCTAGGAAAAGGCTTGTTGTATAAGAAGCATGGACACTGCAATCTATCTGGTTTCTCAGACTCTGACTATGCAGGAAGTTGTTCTGATCGTAAGTCAACATTAGGATATTGTACATTTGTGGGCGGAAATCTTGTTACCTGGCGAAGCAAAAAGCAGACTGTTGTAGCCAGATCCAGTGCAGAGGCAGAATACCGAGCTGTGGCTCATACTGCATGTGAACTTCTGAGGGTCCAGAGTCTCCTCCAGGAGTTCGACATATCCTATTCCAGCCCTATACTGATATTTTGTGACAACAAGGCTTCCATTTTTATAGCGAGCAACCACACTTTTCATGAGCGGACTAAACATATTGAGGTCGACTGTCACTTCGTTCGAGAAACAGTCCTTTCTGGTTGAATTTGCACTCCATATCTCAACACTGAAAAGCGATTTGCGGACATCTTCACCAAGATACCTCCTAAAACTCGTTTTCAGACTCTAGTGGACAAGCTGGGCATGGTCAACATCTACGCTCCAGCTTGAGGGGGAGTATAGAGATATGTTGTGCTTTGTTGAGTGTCATGTGCATAGCATGTGCCTCACTTATGTTTTTACTGTAGTAGTTTAGTCCCATATTGCTCCTCTGCTTTAGTCTCTAATTTCTTATGTCCCAATATTTTCTCATGTTATCTTTCTCCAATTACTAAGATTCCCAAAAGAAATCACCCTATATTTTTTACTAATAAGTAATTAAAAGCCTCCATTATGCCCGGAAACAACTACAACATTTTGAAAATAATATAAATAATTGACCAAAAATTCTGGAATAATTTTTAAAAAAAAATATTATACGCCTCCATAAAATCTGAGCTCAATCCAATAATCAAATCTCAAGTTATTCTTAAAAAGGCACCAATCCAATGTTCCTCCATATATCAAATAATGCTACTATATCTTTAAAAAAGCTAGTTTTTAAGTGGCTAGGAGATTACAAATATCTTCAAATTTTTGTAGATTTCATTATTTGGTATTAGAATTGAATTTGACAATTACTTATATGGTTTTAACCACTTGATGAATTCAGAGAATTAAACCCCAATTAGTATATAAAAGGTAAAAACTCATAAGATCTAAAATATATGAATACACACTTCGTTACATTCTTCCCCCCTTGCAAAGAAATTTTGTCCTAAAACTTTATTCACTAAGAGAAAAGATGTGGATATGTGCTTGGTATGTCTTGTTCGTGCTCCTAGGTTGCACCATTGTCATTATGGTGTTTCTAGAGAACCTTAAACAAGAAAGCATGGCTAGCATGATCACATTTCTAGGCATGGACACATGAGACGACAAGTTTTGAATATACATGATATAGAACAACTCCTTATGAGGGGAATATATATACACACACACACACACATTATGTGTGTGTGTGTATGAATACTTGTATATGTATCGAAATTATATATAAGCAATCAAGAATTAATTGTATATATTTTGTATAATTATATATACACACACACACACATTATATGTGTGTGTGTATGAATACTTGTATATGTATCGAAATTATATATAAGCAATCAAGAATTAATTGTATATATTTTGTATAATTATATATGGAGGCGTAAATTACATGAATGTGTTTGTGTGTGCCGTAGAGACAATGTGCTACAGACAACCAAACATGCTGCACTTTTAATAACAATATAATAAATTTTCTAGACAAATGAGTTTCCACTACTGAATTAATCGATATATTAGATCAAAATGTGATCCATGAAATCTAACTCATCCTAGATTTTACTTGTTGATATTGTCTGCAATTTTAATTAGATATCAGCTTTGTATTATATTTTTCAATGACAAGACAATGGAATAGTGGTTGTGTATTCAAAATTTACTTACTAAAATAAGTAGCTGTAACAATAAGAACTATATTGATGTGTCTAGGAGGATGTGTCCAACTATGTCTGAGTTGCGAAATTGAACCGAAACGGACCAGATGCGTCCGGACCCTGTCCAAAATGTTTTGGGCTGTGTCTGGAAAGTCTCAATGTCCAGAACGTGTTTGACATGGACACTTGGGCTATATAGAAGTATCCGTGCTTCCTAGACCTTAAGCATATCTATCCTTTATTTTTTCTACAGTTCCTTAGTCCTGCAATGTACATTTTTGACTGGTATCTCCTGATAGGCAAGATCCTCTCAGAGACCAAGGGTTCCAGTGGTTTTTGAGTTAAGGCCAATAGTTCCTCCAAATTCACCACTGAGTTAGGAACATGGCTTTATCTATCCAAAGTTCATATTTCGACAGCTTGCCATATAATTCCTGAGATCGAAGAAGATCTAGAACTTACGACAATATTGTTTTCTCCATCTACCGTCCTGCACTTGTACACATTTGTTTCGGTGAGTGAAAATAAAGCCCCTGTTATCTATGATGATATGCATACTTATTATGACATTATTGTGTATTATATATGTATATATTATGTTATGTCATTATGTGTAGTATATATTATATATGTTATTATGTACACTATTATTTGTATATATTATGCTTCATATACATTACAACAACTCCTACATTTTAGAGGATTACAACTCGACAATTCGAAGATTTGCGTCTCGCCTCACTGACCAAAAAGACCTAAAAATGCCTCACGCACTTTATATGCACAACATTGCAGCTAAATAATTGGTGAAGCGACATATTCAGATGATAAACCATTGTGTACACGAGCAGACAAACTCATGACTTCGTCATTCAATGATAATATGATAGAAGCCCCATAGGAAAGGCGATAACACCTACATAAGAAAATATATCTAAAAGATTTTGAATTACTTCTCATCCCCATACTTGTTAAGGCATGCGCCTAGACGGCCGCCTAGGCGCCCCAGGGGTTGCACTTGCCTAATTTGATGCCTTCAATTGTTTTGTGGGCTCAATGCATATGAATGAGTTTTAAAGATATGTTTTCTTGTCCTAATGTCCAAAACAAATATTGCTGTCCTTGTTATGTGCCAAATATCATTTTTTTAGAATTATACTTTATTTTTAGAATTATACTATTAGTCCTTTATTAGATTATGTGCCTTGTTGCCTTTACATAAATTTCAAATTTAGGGGCTATGTAGGATAGTCAATATTTTGCAAAAGGCTTGGAGCTGTTTTGACTTTCAAATATCTATTTATTTGCTCTTTACATTTTATATTACATTACATTGTTCTCTTCTTGTTTTTGCAGTAATGTTAATAATAATGGTTAGAAATGTAATTGGTATGTTTCTTACCATAAATTATATGTATACACCTATATACCAATGAAATTTATGTATTGGGGGGGGGGAATTGTCATGTTATTCCTGACTTTTCTCTCCGATGTTCTCATCTCTCCATTTATGTCTACTCCTCACCCAACTACAAACATATGGGCATGTAGATGGGACGATCAAGCATAATTCTCTCCTAGAGATGTAATTAAAAATAATTTGGAGAAAAATTAAGGCTGGTAATCATATAGGTATGATGAAGAGGTGGAAAAATTGAGACACATCAGACTCAAATCAATAATAGAAGAAAGCTCAAAAAGAAAAGACAGGACTGCGATCTTAGGTAAAATGAAAATCACATAGAAAGAAAGTTTGCTTAGGAACAAATGGAAGAACTTAATATTATTGATTGTGGAGTGGGCTTGATAGAAAAAGAGGTAGAATATAGAACATGGGTTTTGGAATCTTCTTTCGGGCTTACATCCACGCAAGCCATCAACTAGTTTGAGATAGGAAGATTCAACCCTAGAATGAGTGAATTCAAGCATACAAGTTGCAAACAACAATTGATATTGATCACTTCATGCAAGCAAATCTAAAGAATGCATGAGGTGTAGAAAACTAGATATGCCCCAGTAGACAATATTGACGTAATAAGAAGGGCCAAATGGATGGAAATTGCGACAAACAATTGATGTAGCAAACTTAAGGATAGGGAAGAGTAGGGACTCCCGACCCTATAGGTGAGTGCTACTATGTTTTGTGGGTAAAGCTGACAAGTGGTAGCGCCGCTAGTGGCCAATGGGAAAAACAATGGGAACACAAGTGTCTTTAACTGACCCCTCCAAAGGGGCTGTAGCAGGAGGCATCACAACAATGCTTAGTTTTAGTAGCAGAAAATGGTAAGCACACAATAGGAAGATCACGAATAGCAACAACGTTGCCATTATCGACTACATAGGAAAGAACTTGTAGCTAGAGACATTGACGACACCACACTAATCAACAAAAGACCGTCATTGAAGATCGACAATTATAGGTAGAGGCAGTACTAGAAAACCCTCCATTCACCATTTGTGTCTGGTGTGGGGTTATAGGAGGTGAAGAAAGTTTCAAATAGATGGTTAGTAGTACTCTTTGGCAGAAGGGTTGAGATGAGAAGGGTATACAAATGCAATAGATGCAGGACAAACCATCGATACATGGACAATCATCAACATTAGCAAAAGATATGAAGGAACTAGCACCTTCGAATGGGGCTTAGAGATGGAGAGTGGGGGGATCATCCATTGGCAAACATGTTCATCATTACAATTTTTTGTTTACTGTTGTCTGTTTCAATACCATGTGGAAGACATAATTGGGGAGAACAATTTATCCAATTAGGTCATACAAACTCACATAGACACAATCAAATAATTGTATAATGATCTCTAAGACACATAGGAAATTACATAGAAAAGGAACATGTATCTTCCTTATCGAATATCAAGTGCCTGAAACTTCCTACCAAAACAGACTAAATCTGTGGAATTCATTGATGCCTCAATGAATAAATTACTATTGATGTTGTTTATTTTCATGAGCGTTGTTTAGAATTACTGACAGGACGAGGACTTTCATCACTTACATAACATGGCTCATAAAGCAATCACGTAGCCATATAAGTCCTAGTTATTTGCCAGAAACTACCTAAATTGGGAGGACTATTTAATTTTAAGGTGACCTTTATGCCAAACGTCTTCATTAATTTGATCCTTGGAACAATTTCTTGGGGGGTTGGAATGGCACAACTAGCTTCATGAACGTGACAAATTTTGGATACAATGGGTAAGGCACAAATATGTGAATGCAATTGACAGTTACCAAGTGGTGAATGTAATAGTTGGCTGCAGTAGTTATAAACACAACTTTGACTTGATATCGTAGCCCTTGAAAGTCATATTCTTGGGGAAAAGTTCTAGTTCAAGAAGGTCTTCCTTTTCTAGTGTCGTGTCATGTCATGCAATCTCTTCTATAACTTTTCAACCTATTTTGCTTGAATTCCTAGCCTGAACCATCTCTTCTAAACAAATGAACATTTCTTCTTAATTCCTAGCCTGACCCCAACTCTTTCTCCTTGATGCTCTAACTTCTTAGCCCTTTGGGTGTTTTGGGGAGGGTTGAAGCATAGTAACAAAAGTCTCCGAATTTTATGAAAAATCGACAATTTTTGTGATTTTATAGTGTGAATGAAATTAGGTCAAAGCGATACCCGGCTAGAGCGGGTTCTCCTTCATTATATAGAGTGAGACCATTTACATACTAGACCCTACAAGAAACGGAAATAGTAAAGAGATACATAAATAAGGAAACTATTTTCTAACGCTCCCCCTCAAGCCGGAGCATACACATCATGCATGCCCAACTTGGAATTCATATACTTGAAAGCTGAAGATGGAAGTGGCTTGGTGAAGATATCTGCCACTTGTTGTCCAGTCCGAACATGAGGAGTTTGAATCTTCTTGGAGAGCACTAAACTACGAACTGAGTGGCAATCCACTTCAATGTGCTTAGTCTGCTCATGAAACATAAGATTGCTAGCAATATGAATGGCTACCTGGTTATCACACATGAGAGAAATTGGTATTGTTAGTGTTAGAGAGTCTATATTAGCCTATTTAGTTAATAGGTTAATTAGTTAGTGGGCCTTTAGTGTCTCGGCCCGTTTAGATTACTGGGGATACAAGTCTCAGGGTTTCTCCCTTGCTCCTATATATAAGACAGGGGTGTCCAGTCTTGTATTCATCTGATCCCATTACGTTCAATACAATCTTCTATTTTACATGGTATCAGAGCAATGTTCCTAACCTAACCCAACCCAACGTCGCCGCCGGCCGCCCGTGTGAACAGTAACTCCGACAGTGAACAGTACACGTGAACAGTAACTCCGGCGTGAACAATGCAACAAAGTGAACAGTAATTTCTGCATGAACAAAGCGTGTTCGCTCCTGAGGGAAACCTAGCCGCCGCTCCTCGTCTTTTCCAGAGAGCAACCGAGGGGAAGAACCCCCGCTTGCGGGCGACCGCTGTAGCCATGGCTTAGGCCGGCCGCGCGCCAGGCACATCCCGACCTCCTTGGCTTCTCCTCCTTAAAATCTGATTTTATTTTCGTACGCCGGCGCTATCCATCCCGCCACCGCATCAAGCCGCCGTCAAGCCACCATCAAGCCGCCGTCGACAACAGCAGTCAACGCCACATCACACCACTGCCGCATCCTCTTGCATCCGGTGCAAGTGTCGCGGCCAGCAACAGAGCCGTTGGTTCCCAACAACAATACTGCTGCCGCCGTTGGCCGCAACCATTAGCGGAGTCGCAACCGCCGTCGGCCAGGACAACAACTGTTGCTGCTTGCCAATGCGCCACCCATGCCTGCCGACCGTACGCCCGACGCTGTCAGCGCACAGCAGCAGTGCCACCGCCGCCAATCAGCAGCGACAACCGTAACCAGTTCAACCATCCCGTTGTTGCCGATCACGTCGGCACCAGCCGTTGCAATCATCGCCATCATCGTGGGTCCGTTCGCTGCAGTGTTGTTGCCTCATTTAGCAGCAATCGTATCCCCAGTCGACGATCGCACTCTTCAGTCGCCGTTGCCATTATCCAGGTCCCCTGGCTTCCGCTCCATCCTGCTGCCGCTGACATCCATTATCCATTGCCATCGCCATTGAGTTCTCGTTGCTGCTGCCCCAACGTCTTCATCACCTTCCCGGCTATCTTCATCATACCATCACCTCCCATCTATGTCTACTCCCATTTATTAATTCCCCCATATTCATTGTGCCTATTCAGATCCTTAATCATTCATATCTTTGCTAGTCGGATCCATGTTTTAGCCTAATTGGATTTTCTACCCGGATCTTACTTTGACCCATTTAACATCTTCTCTCTGGTTATCGGTTTCCATTCTCCACATATTTCCCATCTCCATATCACAAAATCCTCTCAAGTCCACCAAATTCTTTCCCACCCACCCATATCTTATGTGTATCCCTTTCCACAGTGCGGGGGGGGGGTCATGTATCCATTTCTCCACACCAAACACTCACTCTTGTCGTATTTGGTGTGCGGGGGGGATAGAGAGGAGAGGAAGAGATGAGAAGAGAGAGCGAGCATGAGAGAGAATGTATGAGAGAGAGAGTATGAGATGACATGATGATATATGTATTCAGGTTATATATGTTCCGGGCTATTATCTTTATGGAGCTTCACGTTCTTCAGCACGTCTGTTCTCCACCTCCAGCCAGCTTCATTCAGCGTTGACACCGTATCCGCTTTATGTACGTCAGGTGTTGATGGTGTATTTCTTCAGCTGTATTCATATGAGACAGATGGGTGCTTCTTCAGATTTTCAGAAGCTCAGAGTTTATCTCCACCGAGCTGCTTCATCACATCTTCTCCGAGCTGCATCTGCTGTTTCGACATCACCTGTTGCTGATCTTCTTGGGACTTTCCTTGATGGATGATATCTCCTTTCCTGTCAAGCCCCCAAGGTTCACGCTATAGGGTTATGGTACCTGCATCGTATCACCAGCATATCGTCCGTCCGTGTTCGTGCCACGTTATGCATGTCTTCTCAGATTGTTTGAAGACACCACTACTGCTACATCATCATTGGAGATCCGCGTTCGTGCCGCGTTAAGTACGTATTCCAGTGAAGTTGTCGTAGTCGTGGTATTGATGATCGTCTGCTCCAAGTGGCGAATTATTGCTGCAGTATTCAGGTTCCATTTCAGATGCTCTTCATTCCAGATGCACTCCAAAAAGACCTTCATCAGAGCTCGATGATCTCCAACCTACATAATACAATTTCAAAGAAAAGAGACGCCATCATATGATTCAGGGGGAGTATTAATTAAGGGGGAGTATCAAATTTTGTATGGGGAGTGATATTTATTTTTTATCATTTCTATCTTTTCTTTTATCGAGTCTTGTAACCTCCAAGCTTTGGACATGTGTTTCACCCATGCTCCAGCTTGAGGGGGAGTGTGAGAGAGTCTATATTAGCCTATTTAGTTAATAGGTTAATTAGTTAGTGGGCCTTTAGTGTCTCGACCCATTTAGATTACTTGGGACACAAGTCTTAAGGTTTCTCCCTTGCTCCTATATATAGGACAGGGGTGTCCAGTCTTGTATTCATCTGATCCCATTACGTTCAATACAATCTTCTATTTTACAGGTATCTCAACAGACACTCCCATTTATGACAAAACAGACATAACCCATTGTAGCTCACAAAAAGCATGTGCCATAGCTCGATATTCAGTCTCTGTGCTCCATCGTGCTACCACATTCCAAGTCACCAAATGTGGACTAAGAAACACACAATAGCCAGAAGTAGAGCGTCTATCTCCAACATCACTTGCCCAATCAACATTAGTGAACCAGTGTGTTTTGAGGCTGTATGTGCGAGAGTCTACCCTGTAAAATAAGTAAGGCCCTTCCCTGGCGATCCCTTAACATAACAAAGAATCCGGGTGACTGCTCTCCAATGTGACATCCTAGGCACACTCATGAACTGGCAAACTACTCCCACAACATAAGAAATATCAGGACGAGTAACTGTCAGGTAAATTAGTTTCCCTATAATCCTTCTATACTTTGCTGGATCAGAAAAATCATTGTCATCAGAAATAGACGTCTTGGTATGATAGTCCATAGGCGTGGAGACGGGTTTGCACTGTGCCATGCCTGTCTCTACAAGGAGGCCAAGGCATATTTCCACTGAGAGAGGTTTGTGCCTTTCTTGGAGCGTAGAACTTCTATTCCAAGGAAATAACGGAGATTACCTAGATCTTTTGTCTGAAGTTGTGTTTGCAGCCATTCCTTGAGCTGTAGAATGCATGTAGAATCATCACATGTGATGGCAATATCATCTACATACAACTAGAATAATAGTGCCACTTAAAGACTTATACACAAATAATGAGTGATCATAGAAGACCGGGTGAACCCAAACTGTAAAGTGCAACATTGAATCTATCAAACCATGCCCGTGGTGATTGCTTCAGACCATACAAGGATTTCTTCAACTTGCAGACTTTTTGACACTCCCCCTGAGCAACATACCCAGGAGGTTGCTCCATGTATACCTCCTCGAATAGATCACCATGAAGAAAAACTTTCTTGACGTCCAACTAAAGAAGAGGCCAGTCAAAATGAGTTGCAACAGAGATAAGGATGCACACATAATTGAGCCAAGCTATTGGAGAGAAAGTATCAAAGAAGTCCACTTCACGTGTTTGAGTGTACCCCTTTGCCACCAAACGAGCCTTCAAACAATCAATAGACCTATTGGGTTTTCGTTTCACAGTATACACCCAACGGCGGCCTACAACAGGCTTGCCAAGAGGAAGGTCCACCAACTCCCATATAGAGTTCTCACAAAGAGCTGCCATCTCACTGTCCATTGCCTAGATCCAACCATCATGTCGTGTTGCTTCCGTATAGGAACGAGGAACAACCCTGGAATCAAGTTGAAGGGCAAACGTGCGGGCTGCCGGTGACAAATGAGATAGGCAACAAACAATTGCCAGTGTGTGGCGGATAGTGTAAGAGCGAACACCTTTACGAGCTGCACCCAGAAGGTGTAAGTCTGAAACGAAAGCATGAAGAGAATTCTCAGTCGCAATAGTTACCTCAGAAGTGTCTAACGATGAGGAGGCAATATCCGGGATTGATGACGCTACATCCTTTTGGTGATGCCCTACTCGCTTGGTGTAAACCAATGGGAAAGGTTGAATCCATGGAGGGGTAGGCGGCGGTGGTAGTGGCGGAGTATCTCGAACAGTCTCATCACAAGGTACATGAAGAGGTGGCTCTCTCTCACGCTCAAAAATGTTGTCACCCTCAGGATTGTGCTACCCCTTACTCTCAATAGAGTCACTAAAGAAAGGAGCAAACTCATGAAAGGTGACGTCAGCCAACACCTAGGAAGCACGGACACGGACACGGACACAGATATAGACACGGACACGGACACGGACACGGGACACGTCGATTTCTAAAAATATAGGACACAGACGCGGCACTGGACACGGCAAATATATAAATGAATATACATATATTGTAGCACACATCATGACATAGAATATGATGTATGTATACATACACCAAATGATCTAAATAGATTATCCATGGAGTTAATCACCATGAAATCCAACAAGCAGTTAGCAATAAGATCATATCCACAAGTCATAATATAGATTAAATCACATGTATTAAGATGCTTGATTATTAAATTGTTCCAGTAAGAATATATAGAATTGAAATGGTGAATATATATGTTGTTGCTGGTGGTGGAGGGGAGATGGAAAAGGAAGGTATCGTGGAGGTTGAGGGGGAAGAAAAGGAAGGGCAATACATTGGAGAGCTACTTAAGACGAAGGGGAAAGAGAAGAGGAGGGGAGATTGAGATGTAGAGAAGCAAGAAAAAGAATAGGCATAGGGAGAACAGACTACTGCTACTTTTGGTGGAGATTATACCGCTGATGATGGTTTCTATAGTTGCTAAAGAAAGACGTCGACAACTTGCATGTAGCAGCGAAAGCTTAACCATCTGATGTTAGTAGGGCAAGGAGTAGTGGAGGATAGAAAATGGAATTTGGAGAATGCTTGAGGGTTTTTTCATACACTTAGGCGTGTTTAGTTCAAAGGACGGGAAGGGAAAAAAAATATGGTTGGATGTCATTGGATGAGAAATAATTAGGGAAAGAGAACAATTTCCTATCAGTTGTTTCGTTTTATTTTTTTGCAATACTATAGGATTAGGACAGGGAGTAAGAAGTGCTAGTTGTTGGTAGAAGGTAGAAAATTATATTACGGTCAACCTCTTTTACGGAAAGACAAGAGAAAAGCAAAAAAGTGGCAGCAACACATGTTAATTATTCATCAGGCAAACAATTGGCATGTTGGGATTAGCAATATCCGTATAGCAGCCAGCTTTAGTTAATCCTGTAAATTAAGGATGTGGGTTCCATCCGGAATTAGCTTCCGGGCCATTGTTGCACAACCCAAACGCAGGTTATTGAGTTTTTAATAGATTGATATTCAATGCAGCACCTTGTTAAGCGAAACAATCGTGGTCTTAGGCCTAAGTGGGTTATGTTGGCGTGTCTTGGATGTGTCCACGAAGTGTCCAAGATGTGTCCAACACTGTAATTAAAAAAAATTCAAAGTGGACACGTCGGAGGAGTGTATGCTACGTGTCCAGACGTGTCTAAGGTGTGTCAATGTTGGACACGTGTTGGACACAGACACGACAGCCTCCGGGAAGTGTCCGTGCTTCCTAGGCCAACACAAAAAGATGATGGAGACGAGGGCAATAACATTAGTAACCCTTATGTGTGGGAGAATATCACAAAAAGATAGTGCGAACTGCGCGAGGAGGCAATTGGTCGGCACGTGGATCAAACACATGAACATACACAGTGCAACCAAACACACGAAGAAGAATAGGAAAAGGTTGCTCGTCAGGTTGTAAAACAGACAAAGGAGTAGCCCCATGTAAGACAAAAGATGGCTGGCGATTAATTAAGAAACATGCAGTAAGAAGAGCATTAGACCAATATTTCTTTAGCCAGTGTTTTAAAAAGCGGCCTAGGCGGCCGCTTAAGCGCCAGCAGGTGCTGTCCCCCTAAAAACACCCTTAAGCACCGCTTAAGAAAATTTGAGAAAAGCGGACGCTTTTTGCCCGCTTAACCCGCTTTTTCCCGCTTTTTTCCCGCTTTAAAAAAACGGATGTAAGCATATAACAATAAGTACATTATATGCCCCAATTAGTATTGACTATAATATATTAAACTAGCATACATTAGATGTTCTATGACATACCTAGTTCTAATTTAGAATGCATACTTTGTATGTAAGCTGTAATGATATGGTATTTTTGTGATGTATCCAAGTAAATTATAGGTAACTATTATCAAATTTAGAATGCATACTTTGATTAAATGTACTGCTGTAATGTATGACTATTGGATGATGTGCAGATGTAACAATATGTTTGTAAGCTAGCTATGTTTACTGTTTAGCTATGTAAACATGTGATACAAAATTGTTGTTACATCTTGTACATACTTATTATTTTATGTGTAGGGTGCTTTATCTATGGCAAGTATATTGTTTACTATATTGTATAGATACAATCATCGTTGTATAGTTGTGTTATAAACTATTTGGGTGTTTTATATTGTCTTGTACAATGTTTAGATATGTATAGAAATTTCAAAAATATAGTATTTGTATACATATGTATGTAATTTTGCATAATTGGAAACCCGCTTTTCTAAAAAGTGCCCGCTTAATCGCCCGTTTGGCGATTAATCGGCTACAAGGTCCCGTCCGCACGCTTCCCGCTTCACGCTTTTTAAAACCTTGGCACAGACATCTGAAAAAGTAGCGTACATGCTACATCAAGTAAATGGCGGATTTTGACGTTCAACAACCCCATTTTGCTGAGGTGTATGAGGACAAGTCGTCTGGTGAATCATGCCAACAAAATTACAAAAATTAGAGACAACCTTTTGAAGCCAAATGAGATAGGCAACAAACAATTGCCAGTGTGTGGCGGATAGTGTAAGAGCGAACACCTTTACGAGCTGCACCCAGAAGGTGTAAGTCTGAAACGGAAGCATCAAGAGAATTCTCAGTCGCAATGATTACCTCAGAAGTGTCTAACGATGAGGAGGCAATATCCAGGATTGATGACGCTACATCCTTTTGGTGATGCCCTGCTCGCTTGGTGTAAACCACTGGGAAAGGTTGAATCCATGGAGGGGTAGGCGGCGGTGGTAGTGGCGGAGTATCTCGAACAGTCTCATCACAAGGTACATGAAGAGGTGGCTCTCTCTCACGCTAAAAAATCTTGTCACACTCAGGATTGTGCTACCTCTTACTCTCAATAGAGTCACTAAAGAAAGGAGCAAACGCATGAAAGGTGACGTCAGCCAACACAAAAAGATGATGGAGACGAGGGCAATAACATCAGTAACCCTTATGTGTGGGAGAATATCACAAAAAGATAGTGCGAACTGCACGAGGAGGCAATTGGTCGGCACGTGGATCAAACACATGAACATACACAGTGCAACCAAACACACGAAGAGGAACAGGAAAAGGTTGCTCGTCAGGTCGTAAAACAGACAAAGGAGTAGCCCCATGTAAGACAAAAGATGGCTGGCGATTAATCAAGAAACATGCAGTAAGAAGAGCATTAGACCAATATTTCTTTAGCCAGTGTTTTAAAAAGCGGCCTAGGCGGCCGCTTAAGCGTCAGCAGGTGCTGTCCGCCTAAAAACACCCTTAAGCACCGCTTAAGAAAATTTGAGAAAAGCGGATGCTTTTTGCCCGCTTAACCCGCTTTTTCCCGCTTTTTTCCCGCTTTAAAGAAAAACGGATGTAAGCATATAACAATAAGTACATTATATGCCCCAATTAGTATTGACTATAATATATTAAACTATCATACATTAGATGTTCTATGATATACCTAGTTCTAATTTAGAATGCATACTTTGTATGTAAGCTGTAATGATATGGTATTTTTGTGATGTATCCAAGTATATTATAGGTAACTATTATCTAATTTAGAATGCATACTTTGATTAAATGTACTGCTGTAATGTATGACTATTGGATGATGTGTAGATGTAACAATATGTTTGTAAGCTAGCTATGTTTACTGTTTAGCTATGTAAACATGTGATACAAAATTGTTGTTACATCTTGTACATACTTATTATTTTATGTGTAGGGTGCTTTATCTATGACAAGTATATTGTTTACTATATTGTATATAGATACAGTCATCGTTGTATAGTTGTGTTATAAACTATTTGGGTGTTTTATATTGTCTTGTACAATGTTTAGATATGTATAGAAATTTAAAAAATATAGTATTTATATACATATGTATGTAATTTTGCATAATTGGAAACCCGCTTTTCTAAAAAGTGCCCGCTTAATCGCCCGTTTGGCGATTAATCATCTACAAGGTCCCGTCCGCACGCTACCCGCTTCGCGCTTTTTAAAACCTTGGCACAGACATCTGAAAAAGTAGCGTACATGCTACATCAAGTAAATGGCGGATTTTGACATTCAACAACCCCATTTTGCTGAGGTGTATGAGGACAAGTCGTCTGGTGAATCATGCCAACAAAATTACAAAAATTAGAGAACCTTTTGAACATATTCTAGGGCATTGTTAGTATGAAGAATCTTTATATGAGCATCAAATCGAATTTTTATTAACTAATGAAAACTCTGAATGAAAAACAGAACTTCATCCTGGGACTTAAGTAGGTATACCCAAGTCATGTGGGAGAAATCATCAATGAAAGACAGAAAATATCAAAAGCCATTATAAACTTGGCTCTTGAACATGACCCCAAACATCACAATGAACAAGATGAAAAGGACGCTTAGAGCGTTTCACAATGCAACTCGGAAAAGAAATGTGATGGTGCTTGCCTAGTTGACATGTCTGACACTAACGAATTTACTGATGCTAAGCTTGGGACAAGCTTCTGAAGACTCTACAAGAATGGATGCCCATAGCGAGAATGCCATTGTAAGGGAAAGCAGCTGAACACGAAGAAGTGGTGGATGGAATCTGGCGAAGCTGGCCGACCACCTTCAAAGAAGTAGAGATCACCTTTCCTAGATCCCCCACCAATCGTCTTCCAGCTCCTGGGATCCTATAACACAAAGAAAGAGTCTCCAAATATTACCAAACATTTCAAAGAACCAACCAGCTTAGCAACAAACATTAAGTTAAATGGAAAGTCTGGTACATAATGTACAGACTGTAAAGTCAAATCAGATGATGTTTGTACAGTGCCACACATCTGGACTCGTCTGATAGAACCATCAACGAGGGTCACAGAAGAATGCGAGATATATGAGTCAGAAGAAAGAAGCATGGATCGTATATCCGTCATATGCTGGGACGCCCTGGAATCCACCACCCATGTAGAAGATGGGTGCGAAGCAACAAGCGAAGTCCCCTGGTTACCTATATCTGAAGCTAGATTGACAGAGGTGCCAAGAGATGCTTGTTGGGTAGCCACAAGAAGACGGTCATACTCCTTAGAGATCGTAACATCTGATTGTACCTGTTTAGAAGCTCCAAATGCAGATGCTCCTGACGGAGTAGCCGTATAATGTGCAACACCAATAAGAGTTGGACCATGCTTAGAATAACATTTCTCTTCTAGATGTCCAAGTTTTTCACGGAAAGTACATTTTGGACAATTGCCTCGTCCTCGGCCAGCACTCCGTCCCACTCCTTTAGTAGCAGCATCAAGAGAGGTGTGATTCTCAGAATGTTGTTCTCCTGGAGTAGCAAAAATAGACTAAAATGAGGACTGCTGAATTCTCACAAAGGCTTTTTCAAGGCTCGGTAACTTGTCAGTGGCCAGCATGGGACTCCTAACTAAAGCATGGATAAGATTTAGGCCGAAAAGAAACCTTGTTGTTACTAGATCATCTCGATCTTTCATCTGATCATTGGTCTTCAGCGGCTGGTAGAAACTAAGCTCCTGGGAAATGGATTGTATAGTGCCGAAATAATCCTCTAGAGAGCGATTATTTTGTCTTTCTAAAATGAGGCGATCATACACAATATAAAGACGTAGATCATTCTTCTCGTGAGAAAAATATTTCTTTGCAGCTTCCAGATTTGTTTTGCTGTAGAATAGAACATAAATCTGGATGCAATATGGGGTTCCATGCTATTCCATAACTAGGATTTCACGAGTCCGTTGTTTTTCCGCCTAGTAGGGTAGTCTTTGCTACTCTCATCAGGAGGCTCTGATTCAATAAGATCCACTTTCTCTCGAGATTCAAGGACAATATAAATAGCATTCATCCAGAGATGATAATTCTGTGAGTTAAGCTTCAGGGAAGTTATCTGAGATTGATCATTGTAGACGATCGTAGATGAAGCAACATGCTTTGCATCTCCCATCTTGAAATTGGATCAAGATAACAACAACAAACAGAAGAAATGACACGTCATGTCTGGATCAAGAACACGCCGTGTGAGATGACAGAGACAGAAGTCAGGCTTTTCTGGCTGATTTGGACAAGTGTTGGATTCCAGACACGCCGTGTCAGTTGATGAAGATGGAAGAGAGAACTTTCTGACGTGTTTGCACACGTCGTGTGGATACCGGACATGCTGTGTATCTTCAGAGGCGTAACCTTCAACAGCTGTGACACGTCATGTCACTGATGCGACACACCGTGTACCATATGATCTGTGCCGTCAGAGTAAATTATGGACATAGCAACACGCCGTATCGACTGGGAAACATGTCGTGTCCGGCGACGGCTGACGTAAGTTTTGATGGGAATTAGCTCCATTAAAGAGCAAAGAAGACTCCAGGAAGACACATTTGAGAGAGGATAACCCTGGGAAGACACGCCGCGAGGGTGACTGGATTTAACACCATCACTAATCAATTGAAGATGCGAATATGACACATGAATAACCCCTAGAGATTTAGGCACTCATCCACATACATGGACTACATGGAGAGGAAAAAGGAATAGAGAGAAGGTACTGCTCTCTACGAGATAGAATGAGGTTCTTTTCCTTTCCTTCAAAGGTCACCGTGCCCTGACGGATCGGAGGACGAACAATCCGGTGGGGAAGACCCGCGACGGTGGCGGCGGTGCCCTCCTACGGCGGTGATAGAGGATGCAACAAGAGAGGGAGAAAGGGAGGAGAGAGAGAGGGCGACAACTAGGGTTACAACAACATGATATACTCTGATACCATGAGAATGGAATTAGGTCAAAGCGATATCTGGATAGAGCTGGTTCTCCTTTATTATTATTTAGAGTGAGAACATTTACATACTAGACCCAACAGGAAACAGAAATAGTAAAAGAGATACATAAATAAGAAAACTATTTTCTAACTTATAGCTCCTGAATGTTCAGTACAATTAAATCAGTGTTTTAAAAATCGGTCTACGCGGCCGGCATACAAGGTGCGGACCTCCAAAAAAACGCATAATGGAAATCCCTCCAAAAAGCGGACCAAGCCACATAATCGGTTGTACGGCCGCATACAAGGCCGATTACACCCCAATTTTTAGTTAGAGATATTCTGATTTCTTCTTTTATACATTTATAGTCATCTATGTTTGTTTAAATATAGATTATAGTGCATGTTTGTATTTAATTAGGTTGTGATGATTGCATATTTGCATAATTGCATCCATTATTCTTGTAATTGTACTATTTAGATACACAATTGCACAAATTCAATATGTAAATCATGATTAATATATATATATATAATAATTAATAAAAAAAATTCAAAACCGCATATACTTCCGCATATACTCCCGCATACCGCATATACTCTACAAGGTGACCTCTCCGAACGCATAACGCATACCGCTTTTTGAAACACTGCGATTAATACGTCGATTTTCATTTTTTCACGACTTTTCATGAGTTTTCCTACTTTTTCGTGATTTATACAAATTTTCACTATTCTTCATGACTTTTCCCGATTTTTCTCTTTTGAGTCGCGTGCTCTTTTTTTTACAAATCATGTACTAAGAACTCCTAATATACACTAAATCCCTAAGTGCCACTCTCCCAACAAACCATTGTTATTGTTCAATCAATCATTAAGTCTTTTCCTACTTTTTTCACTCAATAAAATTGTATGTCTAGTGACCTTAATAGTTACATGGATATGCACAACTTATTCTCGATTATTTCCTAATAGTTGACCGAGCTTTGACTGAAATTTATCGTTTTCCCGAATTTTCGCAAGTTTTCCGAATTTGTCACTGTGGGCTGAAGTAGATGATCAGTTATGCCTGTAAATGGGATGGATATCGTAAACGAGTCGCACAAATGCAATATTTGCTTTTCTTTCAAGCATGGAACAAATTTTTGGTCAAAATCGCGATTTTTGACCGGAATTTCAGTTTCAACCGGTACCAGACATCAAAATAGACACGCCAAATTGCCGAAATTTCGATTTGTAATTTCATTAAAAAACGAAAAAAATCTTAAAAAATCCTAATAAAATGTAAGAGACCCCCTCAGTTAATTGAATCCAAAATATAAGATGCAACATGTTATAGCATAAGAATATATGTATGTACACATTGCACGATCAAAATCCTGCTCGAAACAGTTTTGTATATTTTCACTCAAAAATGTAGGAGCCCCCACCCTATACCAACATATGATATTATTGTATGATTAGGTGTATTTATCTATATAGGTCATCATGGTTAAATTTTATGACTTAATTCCTTTATTTGATCATCGGAACTTGTGTCGAAATAAACAGAAATATCAAAATTTCTGTTTCTGGACCATCAGAAATGGTGTCTAAATCGACATTTTAAACTATGCTTTCGAGTATTGCTTTTTACATTGCATGTAAGCTTCCCTCAACCAAGTTGAATATCTCATTGGTCTCATCATCTTATAGAATTTAGATCTGCATGCTATTGATTAATTATTACTAGATGTAGCATCTCAGTGTCTTTTGTGGGGTGGAATGGAGACAGGTGTAAGATACGATTATGAGTAGGGAAACATGGCTTGCAAAATTGATAAACAAAGCCATGCTGTTAGTGGCCTTATTTGCTTGTGTTAGCCGGTCCCACCTTGCTCTAGCATGTATACATTACTTTACATGATAAGCCGAACTCCTGTACATCACAAGCCTAATGATGACTGGATTATTGCTAGTAACAGTAGCGCAGACACCCTCTTCTGTAATCTACATGTAAAACAAACTCCTGAATTTGAGTGTTGAGCTACACAAATGCACACTAACGTACACACATGCTTATGTCATATGCACACACTCAAGCGACTTCACTTTTTACATTTGGATGCAGCATTTTTCTTTTATGTAAAATCTTAAATTTGAATATTTTGTATCTCATTTATGATAAAGCAAATATACCATTACTGAAAATGAATGCCTTTGTGGTAATATTTGATTTCCTTGTAAACATGTTTTGTTATATTTTGACTCAATACTTAATATTTATTTAAAGTTTTACATCAAGAACTTCAGACTGATTTTTTGTTACATTTTTAATGTTGTTCTTATGATTAGCTAAATGAACCCGCAAAGAAGCAATTTTTTAGACCTTGCTAGGACCTAGGAGCCTAGGACAAGAATTAGTTATAAGTGACTACCGTGCATAATCTCTATATTTTGACATTTGGTTGGCTTATCTTTCTTTTTGGTTATATATATTGTGTATTTGTTGATTTGACATATAATGCTGATGCCTCACTTTCTCACAGAGACGAACAAATTTGCACCTTACCCACGTTGCTTTTAGTCCCAGTGGAAATGAGTTGCTATTAAGCTACAGTGGGGAGCATGTTTATTTGATGGATGTCAATAATGGTATTGATTATCTACTTAGTTCTATGACATTGAGAATAACTTGAATTTCTCTATATTTTTGGTGTTACTCATATTAACCGTGTTGAAAGCAACACATGCATGCAAAAGGTGTCATCAAATAGTATGATAGTCTTAAACTTCTGCTTTTGTTTCAATAAGTTTTCTCATGAAGTTAATATTATTGAAGTATTTCTGTTTGTAAAGATTTGGTTTACTCAATGCAATGCGTAGAAGCAATGCAACAACCGTCTTATATCAAAAACATGTGGTGGTGTTCAACTGGAATATAATAAGAGAGGAAAGTAAAATAAGTGATAAGATGACTGATGTAGGACGAGCATAACCTTTTAAATAGTCTTTTTAGTAGTTTTTATAATGTTTTATCAGTTTCCTTGTGTTTTAGGGGTTATTTGATATTTTCCTAGTGGTTTAGTCCCACATTGGCTAGTTGTCTAGTGAGTTGAGTTTAAACACCTATATATAGTCTTTATAATGCTCTCAGATAACAGACCTGATGAGTGAATCTTTTAATGAATATTATTCCTTTTGATGAGTTATTTTATATTAGTTTAGATCTTGATAATTAGTCTTATATTTTAGTCATTAGGTTCGACATTGCTGATGAAATGGGTCCTAGCCCATTAACCCGTTAACACACTCTAAAAACCCCTTAAGCGGAGTATACACAAGTAGATCTATCTTGCTACTCATGACCTTGAAAACTGATGGTATCGATGGTTAGGTGAAGTAGATCTAAGTTGTTACTCATGACCTTGATGACTTGTTCCTTGATGTGCACATGAGTGATGACCTGCTGGCTACTGGGACATTACCACCTTTTGAACAAAGTGACAATTAACTTCAATATGTTTAGTATCCCCGTGAAAGACATGGGTGTCAGCTATGTGAATGGGCACCTGATTGTCACAGACTCACAATTGAGAATACTAGACAAGTATTTAGTGCTCATGAGAATAGACTTGCTCCATTGGAGTTCACATCGGGCATGAGCCATTGCTATGGATTCTACTTTAGTGCTTAACCAAGAAAACAATAACTTGCTTCTTACTTCGCCAAAAGATGAGATGATTACCAAGGAACACACAATTGGATGTCGATCATTTGTCAATGGAACCTCCCGACCATTTTCCATTCGTAAAATCAATAAGGTTGAGATTTTAAGACCCGTTAGGTCTTCTAAACAGAATTCCGTTTTCCAATGCTCCTTTTGGAAATATGAGAATCATTGGACAACAATCCAGTGAGATTGTTTGGGCGAGCTCATGAACTGACATACAACTCCTACAACATAGGAGATATCTAGCTTGGTCATGGTGAGGTAGATGAACATCCCAACAAGCTTCTGGTAGTATGCAAGGTAGTGTAGTCCACATCATCTCCTTGTGGCTGTGTATGATAGCCCATAGGGTAGAAATATGTTTAGCATGCAGCTCCTATTTCTTGACGATCCGAGAAATATCTTCTTTATCCTAGACCGACACTCATTTTGGAGCGGATAGCTTCTATTGCAAGAAAGTATCTTATAGTTCCAGGCTCCTTTGTTTAAAAGTGTTTATGGAATGTGTGTTTCATTCCAGAGATACCTTGAGTGTTACTCTCAATGATAATAATGTCATTTGCATACACCGTCTACACCATGAGGCGTGTCTGTGCGAATAAAATAGTGAGTGATCACTGGTCGATCCTTAGAATTGAAAAATATATCAAGACACTGGTGAATATGTTGAAGCATATGTGCGGAGATTGTTTTGGCCCAGATGTAACTTTCTTAACTCGACATGCTTTAGCACCAGTCCCCCTGATTGGCATATCCAGGAGGTAGTTTCATGTATACTTTCTTAAGTTGATGAGTATGGAGAAAGGCATTGTTCACTATTAATTGTAATAGGGGCCAATCTAAGTGTGTTGCAAGAGAAAGTTGAGTATAAAACTAGCTAATGCAAGTGATGGAGGAGAATGTCTTGAAGAAATCCACACCGAAGGTTTTTGTAAACCTTTGACCACCAAACTCGCCTTTAATCATTTATTGCTTCAATTAGGCCGATTTTTAACAGTGAGTACCCAATGACCAACAATGTTGGCGTGAGTAGGAATCAACTAGATCCCACATATGATCCTGACAAAGTGTTACTAGTTCTTCATCCATCGCCTGCTTCCAACCCCAGATGACAAAGGGATTCCCCATAATCTATGGGAATGTGCTTGCAAAGAGAAATGGAATGATTATTACTAGGTTCTTGTAGAGCTTCAGATGTAGGAGGTTTTTTGTATGGATTTTTCTCTGATTAAAGTCTGTGATATAACACAATGGGATAAGTCCGACATAGTAGGAGGGCTTGGAGTTGATTGGTTGGAGAGTTTGTTGGAGGTGGCTTCTGTGGTAGGAAGTAATTTCATCGTATTGCTGTGCCCTTATAGAGGGAGAGGGCCACAACAAAAGGAGGTAGGGAGGATCATCGTGCCGAGTCATACTGTGGTTTGCAATCCCGTACTCAAACCATATTGTTGAACGTGTTGTGGGTTGGGTTTGGGCCCAGATAATGTTTGAAAATCTTGGCCCATTCTCGAGTCGCGCAAGATAGTTGGGTTTCCGATCGGGTTTTGGCCGGCCCATATAACATAATAAAATGATAATAGTTTTGAATAGATAAGTAAATCACATTATTAGTAGAGTTCTGGAAACATTTATGGACTGATATATGTAATCTATATGTATCATCCATAGATCTATCAAACTTGTAAACAAAATCCCATGAATGAAAAGAATATTGTCTAGATTCGACATGTTTGAATCACAATCATATCCCATGTATTTATGAGATATAATTAAAAGTCATCCAACCATTTAAACCTATGCAATTTCCCATCGATGAGGTAATCCACATTTTATTCAATAAATGGCCTACAAATGTCGTATTGAGATGATTTTTGAAGCAATTCTAAAGTCATATACATCCGATCTATAAGGTCATATTATGTTGTACACTATTGTAAATATGTTCCTTTAGTCTTATAAATTTGTCTAACTAAAAATATGTAGCTCAAAATGTAATTGGAAAAGTTTCGTCGATGTATCTTACAGAAGTACATATCATACACAAAAATATGGTTATATATACATATATATGCATTGAATCTGGGTATCATGGTTTTCAGGCCTAGGTTTACCTTGGCCCTAACCCGACCATATGAGAATTTGGGTCAAAATTTACAACCCGCCCACCCATGTAAATGAAATGGACTGCATCTGGGTCGGGCTCTGCAGGTCGGGACGTGGACAAGATCGGCCCGGCCCGGTCCGATTGCTCATCCCTAGAGGGAGGGACATCAACTGTAGTAGGCCCCTTAGTCTTGAACACATCAGGAAGAGGGGATATCCAAGGAAAACAAAATAAGTCTATTTCCTATTAGATCTGTATCTTTGGTTTTAATAATAAAAACACAAAACTCTGGTTCCGAGGCGATTGTTTGAATTGCCAAATCAAATAAAAAATAAGCAATTAACATTTGCAACCCAGTGCACCTTACCAGATAAATTGCACTTAGGTCAGTGCACATTACTAGATGAACACTTAAATCCCTACATATAAGTCTAACACAAAATCAAGCTAAATTAAAACAAAACAAAACTAAATAGACTGGATGATGCTGAATAAACTTCCGCAGGGTTTTAAAAGATGAGACATCGGTGAGTCAGGTACATGCCCTAAAAATAGATTGCCAAGTGACAGCTGGAGGGATGTCGCTGAAAACATGCTAGAGCTAGGCACGGCGTGCAGGAAACCAATGTAAGGAGTGTCGTGACACCTTGAAGGAGTAGCAGTTACAAAATCCATCACGGCTGACACATGTATCGTATTGACAAGGGCGACCTATCATGATATGAGCCACCTTCAAAGGTACGACATTGCAATACATGACATCCTTGTAGACATCGTGATATGAGAAGTGGCCCAAGCAACATGTGACGTGGAATATGGTGTCATAGGACTGTCAATGAGTAAGTGTATACCCTTTTACCCTTTATCCATATCCTGTAGGGTAAGCATAAGGGTAAGGTTTTTTTACCTGTTACTCGTTCCTTGTTTACTCGCTCCCTTAATAGGAGAGGGTAAGGTATGGATATTATCCATACCCCTTTACCCGTTTACACTCTATAATAAAATGTATATCATACCCATTTTTATGTAAATAATCCACCCTAGTAAACCAATTGCACTCTAGCGGCTTGGTCCTTTTCCAGTTTCCCATCTCGGCTACTGAGGCCCCAACACCTGCGCAACTTCCCTTGAGTCGTTACTCGCAAAGAACCGGTTCAAGAATCTATCGCAACTGGGTCCAGGTGTACACCCAATCTGGTGATCTCAGCATACCCTAGCTATAAAAGCAAATCACAGTCACGAAGGACCACCAATTCTGTGTGCCTTAGCCTCACTTCCTCTATCAACCCCATCTCTCCAACTTTTTAACTAGTGGCGGCTCATAAGCCCACAAGGCAGTGAGCCGCACAACCCACAAGGTAGTGATGCATCGCTACCGCTGCTGGCTACACTACTCAACGACTGCAAAACCGCTAGGTAGATCTTCAGTTTGTGTAAGTGGGCGGTCATATTGTCAGTAGATACAAGTTTTGCAAACCTCAAGCTGCCGCACGTCATGAAATTGTCAGTTCTATTCCTTCACACGGGTCGCCGTCCGACCAAGCCATCTTCTGAACGGCAGATCAAATTTCTACAACCTGACAACCCTGAACGTCAATAAGTAGCTGGTAGCCCTACACCTTCAGTGTGGTTGCCGCACATCCACCCACTAGCCACAAGGCAACTCGGTAGATCTCCACTTTGTGCCACATGTGGGAGATCTAGTTGTTGTAGGCTTCATGCCATAAAAGGCTATACATTAGAGACTGTTGCCTTGTCCCTCTGCTTGTAAAATGGTAGATGTAATTGTTGAGCAAATTGAATGTCATGATGTATGAAAAATTTAGGAAATGTTATTGCTGCACCTTCACCTACTGTTATTTAGTGCGAGTGGTATTTAGTATGAGTCATTTGAATATCATGATGCATTAAGATGACATGAAATTCTACAATGTAACTTCCGTCATGTCCAAGTTTTTTTTAATCTTTATCATGTACATAGCCTTTTGTGTGTTTTTAACACTTTTATGAAAACACATATTTTTGTAAATGGAAATCGATTTGGAAGTTGTAGTCATGAATATTAATTTGTTTGTCATGGATCGTATGATCTTGAATGAGGTGTAATACTTGCAACGCGGTGATAATGAGTTGTTTCTTTATTTTTCAAGCAATACTACATTGTTCAAAATTTATATATGTATGTAGATTATCAGTTTACCCTTACCCTCCCCATTTACCCGGTGGGGAAGAGGATAAGGGTAATGGGAGGGTAAGAAAATTGCTGAGGAGGGTAATTATCCTTACCCTTACCCGCTACCTTGTGGTTAGTAAGGGTAAGGGTAAGTCTTTACCCTCCCCATACCCTCCCTGTTACAACCTTGTGTTGTCAAACCGGCATAGACAGTAAGGCCAAGGGAGCTCGGTAAGGTCAAGGGAGTGGTTGGTCTGCAGGTTGAGTGCACCCACTAATGTCATTAAGACTAGGTTCGTATTGCAACCACCATCAATAGTGAGACCTAAGATGAGACCCTGCCATTCGGCGTACGAATAAAACACTGATGAGTGATGTAGATTAGGATCAAGATCCCATATGCTAGGAGAAGTTGGGACGTTTGCTCAAGCTCATTCTCGTCATCATTGGGTTCATTGGCAACGAGAATATCCTTTTACTCTATGTCATCCTCCTTGGTCCCTGTAGTAGTCGTCTTGGCATGACCACTACATTATGAGGAACGATGACCATAACCTTGGCATCTGAAACTTTGGAGTGTCTTCTGTACCATGGGTTGTTTAGACAACGAGGGAGTTAATGGGATCCAATTGGTGGCGATGGTAAAAGAGCACGATGAGCTGCTGTAGTCGTCTTTGAAGGTTGTCGTTGTAGCTTGTCCTCGATCTGCATCGCGACTTGCACTGCGTCCTAAAGCCCGCTAAAGATGGACGTCACCAACTTCTATGCAATCTAGTCGTTGAGCCCACAACGGAAATTGGCAAGCATGACCACTTCAACACCGTTGACTCCATAATAGTGGAAGAGGTCGTAGTACCTATACTCTAATACTGAGTCACTTCCTTGCTTCGATCTCGTGAATTGGACGTAGAAACATTGGCGGTAGTCGTTAGGAAAGAAATGCTCCCTGATGGTGTACTATAGGATGACTCGTGTCTCGGGAGGGTGTAGTAGGGATTTCCATCATGCAAAGGCTCTACCCTTCAACTTATCCATTGCAAAGAGCAACTTTGTGTTTTTGTTATTCAGTGATGCAACTAGAAGTACTTCTCGATGATGTGGAACTAGTTGAGGAGTATTTTAGGGCGACAATTCCCTAGTAATCTGGTATATGCGGTTTGATGACTTGTTGGTATCTTTGGGGCTGGAGTTGGCAATTTTCTGCAGCGGCATCAACCTCTGGGCCCCAGACATTCATTCCTCGCATTGCTCCACCGTTTGCAGGAAAGCATCAAGGGCCATCTAATTTTGTTGCAACAAATCAAGTAGGGGTGAGCATCGGTCCAGAACCGAACGAGACAGGACCAGACCGAGGACCATATTTGTGCAAAAGTGTGGACCGTAGACATGACCGTTTGGAAGTAGGACCGGACCGGGACCAATCCATTTCAAAGTAGGACCAGACCGTTTGGACCGTAATTAGAACTTCATAACATTTCATAACTTGTTTAATAGTAAAACTTTGATAATTTTAATCACTTCTAACTATTGTTTAGCATTACTATCAAACATTTGCTCTACTAGTGTTGCAATATGTGATTTGTTTATACTTTTGACATAACAAAACTTAATATTTAAAAACATTTTACATATAAAACGGTCCACGGTCCGGTCTGCGGTCTGACCGGTTTTGGACCGGACCGAACTACGGACCAAATTTCCAGAATTTCTGGACCGCAGGCCAAATCGAACTCAAAACGGTCCATGATTGAACTGACCAGTCTGGTCCGGTTTTGCAGTGTGGATCGTCATTTGCTCATCCCTAACATCAAGACATTGGTGGACCGTTGTCAATTGCACCTCCATGATGATATTGAAGTTAAATTCTTCCTTGTTGACCATCTTGACGTAGACGTATGACGAAGACAATACTGGACAAAACACGAGTGAAGAAGGAATAACTACCATAGATGCAAGAGTAGTGTAATAAAGATGTTGTGGCTTGCAAATGCTGGTTAGATCCTGCTGGTTGTATACATAGAGAGGGAGAGAGGGCGCCTGAGCATTACTGGCTCTGGTGGGAGGCCGAAGGGGACCAATGGACAAGTCATGTGGGATGGGTACTGTTTACGGATGAAGGGTAAAAAAACTTGAATGGGGTGGATTCTATGGTTGGGGCGGGATGGAGGTTGCATTGTTGGGGAGTTGCTGGGGATGACCCAAACATGGCGTTAGGGGAACCACATGTTAGGATAAAGGGGGCATGGCAGAGTTGGGTAGTAGGGAAGCCTGGCTTGGGAGTCGCGAGGCACCGGGGGGGGGGGAGAGCGGGGGACGAAGAGGGCCGGATGGGAGAAAAGAAAAGAAGAAAATAGACAAAGGTGAAGCTCGGACAGAACAAGGAATGCAGGCTAAGAGAGGTGTGGGAGTAGAAGTTTACAAGAGTGGGGAATAATAAAAAGAGGGCACAACGGAGGGTGTGTGTCGGGACCTATGTGTCCTGTAGTCTAGCATCATGCACGTAGGAGTTAGGGGTGCCTCTTGGAGGAGAAGCGGGAGTCGGAGATAGGAAGGCGGGTTCTGGGGCTAGCGCACAGTGTGTATTATAGGGTGACATGGTTGTGGGTTCAGGAACAACGGGGTTAGGGGTGATAGTGGGTAACGGGTCGAGGTTCACGCATGTAGGGTATGAGTGATGGAAAAGAAAAGGCACGACAAGGAAAGAAAAGTAGAAGAGGCCACTGAAATGAAGGAAAGGAGTTTGAAGAAGGTGATGTTGAGGGAGGGGGGAAGAAGATGATGCAGGGAGAAGAAAGGGAATAGGCAAAAGAGATTGTACCCAAATAATTTAGGGCTTGGCTCTATACCATTTGATTCTAAACACATCCGTGAGAGAGGAAATTCAAGGAAAACCAAACAACTCTATTTAATCAATTCATCTTAAATTGCCTTGGATAAGGATGCTATTTATAGTCATCATCATCATCTAAGCCTCAGTCCCAACTATGTTGGGGTCGACTACATGGATCCTTCGTTTCCATTCAGCTCTATCATGGGTCATATCCTGGTCGAGATGTAGAGATTCAAAATCTCTTTGTAAGCTATTCCCATGTCAATTTAGGCCTTCCTCTTCCTCTATTAATTGTGTTTGACTCAATAGCATTACTTCGTATAGGCACATCAGTCGGTCTGCGTTGCACATGTCCATATTATCTGAGTCGACCCTTACACAACTTGTCCTCAATGCTTGCCACCCCCACTTTATTCCTGATATGGTCATTTCTCAAGCGGTCTTTTCTTGTCTTCCCACACATCCATCTCAGCATGCACATTTCAACCACGTTCATCTTGTTGAGACCTTGTTTCTTCATTGCCCAAATTCACTTGCATAGAGCATGGTTGGCCGTATAGCAGTTCTATAAAGATGCTATTTAAAGTAAAAGACATAAAACCCTAGACCTGACAGAATTGCATAAATCACCAAAGAAATTCTATAATCAGAATTAACATTTTTAATTTATGACTAAGTGCACATAACTAGATAAATTGCACGTGGGTCCCTACATTTAAGTGTATAACAAAATAAAGCTAAATAGATTGGATTGATGCTGCATCTTCCCTTTCATGTTGATGTAGCTCTTGTCACGCAAGGACGTCATTAGCAAGTTGGTGGGGAGCCGACATCATTGAGGAAGGGGGGTTAGGAGGGGACATGTGGTGGCGGTGATGCACCCTCATCAGGCTGCTATTGGCACAGTGGCAACATTTCCTATGGGTGACTGGGGAGAGAAACTATAAGGTTTGTTGGGGGCCTAAGGCAATGGTGATGCGCCCTCTCATGGTTGTTGCTCCTACAGTGGCGACCATGGAGAGTATACACTGGGCCTACTTGATTGTGTGACTGGGGTGGTGAAAAGAGGGGAGTGGTGGAAGAGTTGGTGGAAGGTGTAGAGGGAAAGAGATAGGAAGGGAAGCAACATGAGGAAGTCATGCCATGAAGGGTGGTGGTCGTGGCAATGGAAAAAGATGTTGGAGAGAGGTCCCAGCCCTAGGGGATGCTTCATGGGCATGATGACTAGAGTTTTAGTGTAATCCAAAATTTCTAATGCTATGATACCGTGTGCAAATTTGGTTTATTCAACACAATTCGTAGTAGTAGTACAACAACCTCCTTACATAGTGGAGGCATACATTTTGGTGTTCCATTGGAACATAATAAGAGAGGAACATTGACTTATGTGCCCATAAGAAGTGGGCCCAAGCGCATTAACCCATTAAAACACTCTCTTAGCAAGTCAATGTCATTAATTTACCCTATATGTTCTCTAAAATTTGAACTTCCTATCTCTTGCCAAATCATCAAAATAGATATTGATGATAACCATGACATAGTTTGAGAAACAATGCCAATCTTTTTTCTTGCTAATTTAATTTGTAAATCAAGTTAAGAACTACTTGGTTAGTATTGATGAGAACTTGGACAACATGAAGACAACTTAATGTTTTGCAGGTCGCCTCTAGATCATCTTTGAATACATTAATAAATTTGTCAAGTATTATGATTGCTTTGTGTCTATTCAGGTTCTATCAACTAGACTGATTTCTTGACCATCTTATAATGTTTGAAGCTTGAGTTGTCCTTTACATGATCTATAAAAATTAACAAGTTAACTACACACTTGTTTGTATCCATTCTAGTGACAATTTTAGTTTCATACTTAGCAATGTAAGAAAAAATTGGGGAAACACTATTTATGATTGGTCGGTGTCTTCAATAAGATTATAAGTCTCCGCAATGCTTCTGTTGCAAACCATTTCCTGAGAGTTGAATTAGAACCACGCTCTTGAGAAAAAACCGACATAAGATTATAAAACTTGAAAATTTTGGTAACTGAACACGGATAATTAAGGTAGGTTAATCAAGTGAAATAGGAAGAAGCCACATGGTAAAATTCATGAGATAAGAAATAAAGTGGTAATCCTTTGCTATGAGAAATGAATTCAAATTTAAAGATTTGATGAATTAAGTAAATAATGAAGACAAGGTTATGTACATGTGTGCATTGAACTTAATATGGAATGAATATAGAAACTGGCGGAAAATAGTTGATCAATTGTAATAGGAGAATTCTATTTAATTAATATTGAAATTTGAATTTGGAATGCTATTCTTGTGGCCTATGAAAGAAGGGTATTCATTGCTTTATCTGCAAGCTTTCTGCCTTGTCCTGACTAGAAACTGGCTTTTTACACCGACCTTATATCTGGAATAATCTAAAGATTGTGCCTACTCTCCTAGCATTTGAAGATTGAAATGATTGGTGAAGGCATGGCTCCTCCAAAGTCCCACTTTGATGATGAATTGTAGGCTGAGATTAGGTAAACTGCTACACATAGGGGGTGTTTGGTTCTGGATCGGGATTATGTAATGACTGTGCCAGTCAAAATATCTGGATTTGTCTGCTCTGGATTCAGTTTGATTTTGTTTGTCAACCTATTTGGCACCTAGATTGGACTGGTCTTGTTTTTAGTGTTGCATTAAGAACAAAATAGTATGTAAGACAGCTAAATCCGGACTGGGATTTCTAATCTTGCTATAAGTAGGGTTGAGTTGGTCTGGACCACAAGATTATGGAATCTCAAACGGACCCCGTTAGTCCAGCTTTTGCCAAACAACACGAGACTGAATCTCGACTGAGCTGGTTGGGATCTACGCCTACGTGGCGCAAAAAGACAATGCCCACTGTATTAAAAAACGGCCTAAGCGGCCGCTTAATCGGCCAACACCCTCAGCCGCTTAATTTAGCCTATAAGCGCCCGATTAATCGTTTTGAAGAAAATCGCCCGCTTTTTGTCCGCTTCACCCGTTTTTTCCCGCTTTTTGTCCGCTTTTAAAAAAAAAATCTACTGGAAGCATGAAACATTAATTAATTACATGGTCCAAGTAGTGTTGACTATAATTTATGAAACTTGTATGCATTTAAGTGTTCTATGATATACCTAGTCCTAATTTAGAATGCATACTTTGTGTGTAAGCCCTAATAATAGGGTACTTCTGTAATGTGTCTAAGTAAATATCATAATAGTCTTTTATACTTCTAAAGCATGATTTATTTTACTGATTTCCTTGCTGCTTTCAGTGATTACTGATTGGTACTACTGGTTAGCATTACTTTTTTGGTGCAATACTGATTAATTGTTTCCTAGTAAAGTATTAAATCAATAATTGATAGTTTGTTATTTACAATATTACTGACTGATCTGCTTGCTGATTATAGTGATTAGAAATATTGAATAGTAGAAAAGCGCATTGATTAATACTTAGTTAATTACTGATTTGCTGATTAGATATGTATAAAAGTTCCTTAGAAATATAATTTTTATATACACGTGTAATTTTGTGTAAAATATATAAGCATTTAGGCACCCGCTTTTTCAAAAATCGCCCGCTTAATCGACCGCCTACCGCTTAATCGGTTACAAGGTGCCGTCCACACGCCTCCCGCTTCCCGCTTTTTAATACATTGACAATGCCTGATAGGGATCGAATCCTGAACCAATAGGGGCTTAGTTATCAGGACACACTCCTAGGCTCTGGGCTGCCCGCCTCAAACTGGGTGCCGAATCCCTTAGGTGACCTAAGTCGCTGCCTTAGGCCTTTTAGGTCCAAATTAAGCCGCTTAAAGGCTAATTTAGCACAAGTTAGGTCTGGATTTGATCAAGATGAGCCATTTAATGGTTGAAATGGCTCTGATTTATCCCAAATCAGGTCACATTAAGGTCAAATTCAATTAGGTCTGATTTTGGTAAAACATGTCTGATTTGGGAGAAATGGTCCGATTTGGTGAGATTAGATTTGATTTGGCCAAATTAGGCCTTGTTTTAGGTTAACATAGGGAAAATTTGGGGAAGTTAGGTCTGATATGAGGAAATCAAGTATGATTATATTGTCCAAAATTAGGTTTGATTTAGGCTAAAACATGCCAAATCTGGGCACATTAGGCCTGATATGAGGAAATCAAGTATGATTTGGGGGAAATAGTTTTGAGTTGGGAAGATTAGGTCTGATTTGGCCAATTTTGTTGCATTTAGGCCAATTTAAAGAAAATTTAGGAAAATTGGGTATGGTTAGGTCATGTTATTTAGGTCTGATTTGGGCCAAGTTCGGATGAATTGGGTCAAATTAAGATCAAATTTGAATCAAATGAATTTAAATTAGGGCCAGTCAGTTCTAGTTTAGGTCATATTAGGTGTAATTTAGCCTAAATTCTACGTAATACTATGTAATGATGTCATTATTTAATATATGCATATGTGAAATTATGTATGTAAATATTAAAATCATCATTATTAGTGAAAAAGGCAAAACGCCTGGGCGCCCTCCTAGGCACCCCCTAAGAAAAACCTAACCGCTGGCTGCCTTAACAACTATGCCGTTGCATTACATAACCAAAGATGAAGTATGTGAAAGTAATAAAAGATGGCTACTTGTTGTATTGATAATTGGAAACCCTACTCCTATAAATAGGAGAACAGGGAAGCATACAAGACACAACCTAACCCTAATGGGCCAAGACATACTTGGGCCCATATTACAAAAACACTTAATAACATAAATAACCAGACTTTCTAATACCCCCCCTCAAGCTGAAGTTGGGAGAATCCCAAATCAACTTGCAAACAGAGAGTTAGACTAAAAAAAAAATAAAAGGATAAACCAAGCCCATACAAGAATTTTCTCCCCCTCAATATCACAATTAAGAACTCAAACACTCAAATACTCACACACTTCCCCTCAAGTAGAACTCCATAGCAGGCAAGCAGGCCGCAGAAAGTTTCTTGATCTTTTGGAGCAGAAGTTTCTCGATCATCTGTCATCTGGAGCAGAAGTAAGCAGCAAGAGAGCATCGTGGTCTTTCTCACAGTCGCTAACGTCGCAACCCAAAGAGTGTTGGGTCACAATAGCAGTAGTAGTCAACATGCGAAATAGAGCACGGACGGGCTAGAGAGTGCTGACACACAGAAGAAGAAAGTCGGCATGCACATAAAGCATGGACAAGTAGAGAGTCACCGTGTGCACAACACGGACAAGCTAGAGTGCTGGCACACAGGTGGTCAAAGTTCCAATTGGGTCACAACAGTCAACATGCTAAGAAAGCACAAACAAGTAAAGAGTCAACATGCATAAGGCATGGACAAGCCAAAGAGTGCTGGTTCACAGAAGTAGAAAGTCAAGTCGACGTAGCCGGATAGAAGACCATCAACTTAAATAAGCAAGCAGTGAACATGAAGCTCCAGATAGTAAGTACTCCAGGAAGCATATAATCAACAAAAGACTTTTCAGATGCAAATATCAACAATAGAAGTCCAGAAATTCTTCAAGAAATGCATCAAGATCCACAAAAAATAAAGCAAGAGAATAAAATCTTCTTCTCGTCCATATGAACTTTCCTCTATTTCCCCCCCTCACACCAACCACAAAAGGAACCAAGAGTGATTGGGGTGGACAATTATGAAGAAACACCCTAGAAAAATAAATTGTAGCACTGCCGGAGGGTTTGGAGGCGTGGCCCCCCAATTAGGGGGTCCTGCGGGTTGGAGTCAAGGGAAGGGGGGAGTCATGGCTAGACGACATAGTATCGCGGGTTCAGGGGCTTCACAGGGGAAAAAAGGCAAAACGACAGGGTTTATGGGAATATGAACGACGACATAGGGGTTTTGCGGAGAAGATATACGACGGTGGAGATGCAAGGGACGGAAGATTTCCTCTCCGGAAGAAGAGATGCGCCCGACGTGCAGCCAATCCAAGGTGGCCGCCCCGTAGGAGGAAGAAAGTCTTTGTTCTCTCTTCTTAGATTAGGGTTTTAGGATCCCTGCTTTGATACCATGTGAAAATAATAAAAGACTGCTACTTGTTGTATTGAAAAGAGGAAACCCTGCTCCTATAAATAGGAGAACATGGAAGCATACATGACACAACCTAACCCTAATGGGCCAAGGCATATTTGGGCCCATATTACAAAAACACTAATGACATAAATAAACAGACTCTAATAAAGTATGATTGTATGAACATAAGGTGTAATGTCCAAGGTGTCCGCTATTGGAAGTTGAAGCTGTGGCAAGATTGAAGTATGTTTTGAGTAGTGCCCAATCACAAGATGTTTTGAATCTGAACTTTGTATAAGTTATTTCATAATATTTGGATTTCAAGGGTACTGCTAGATCTTCAAAAGTGCTTTCAGATTTGAAGCGTGTATGGAATTTGAAGTTTAATCCTTGCCATTTTTTAAGATATTTGGGAGTTATACTTTGTTTTTTTTGGCACTTTGAAACTAGGTCCTTGGGGCAACTAAATATTTATTGAGCCCACACTTACATAACAGGTAGAATAAACTGAGAATTAGGTATATTCTTCTTTTCCAGTCAACCTGAGCTACAGAAATGCAGGAACTAGGGGGTTGATGTTATCCTTCAATGCATGAATACTACTTACACCAAAAAAGTAAACAAAAGAAATAAATCTGTCATAAGTTAGTTAGTTTTAAGTGTAACTGTAAACGAGTTTTGACACGATATGGTGAAAAAATCATCTATTCGCCTCTTAGAATCATGTGAACCAACATATAAATAAATTACTTTCAGAAAATCATCTAATACGTGGGACACTACTTACACCAAAAAGAAAAAGAAAGAAATAACATGAGCTGCCACAAGATTACTGTTCGGAAATGTGACTGTATATGAGTTGACACGATATGCTGAAAAAAGTTAGCTCCTGGAATCATGTGAACCCAATGTATCATTAGATGACTAACTTTTATGTAAGTCTATATAACACCAAATGGTCATTGGTTGCAGATGTGAAAGTAATATTCTACATAACAATGCACTTCATAAATTGTGGCCCAGTTGCGTTTGGTCATCATAATGAGTGTTATCTTAGGCAGAAAAATTATCATCCCACATCTGAACATCATACACTGATAATCGGCCAATATACACTTTCTCAATTGTCACTGTAGAAAGAGAACACGCATATATACTGGATTCCCTCATGTTACAAGCTAAAATGGATTCTATTGCTATAGAGACCTCGACTTACAGAGTGACTTGGATTCTTAATGGGTTATTTTTTGGGTATTTATATGGTTTGGTGTGAGGTATAACTCACATTGAGTTTGATGTTGTAGAAATATGAAATATTAAGGTCCTGTACTACAAGTTTTTGAAAACCAGGTCCTGTACCACAAGCTAATGAGCTCGTGCAGCATTGAAATTTGAAAGGTACATAAGAATCTAATGACATATTTTTGGGAGATTACTAGATATGTATAATTGAAATGTCAAATCGTACGCATAACTTATTAGTTACCCTAGTTAACGTTTGAGTGTTAAAAGTGCCTATGGTTGGATTAGGGATTAATAAATTTCATATTATGGGAGGGAAAAATCTTGTTCAACCCTACATCAAGGTGTTAAATGAGCAATGCTGGAGCTCTAGATTAGCTGACTATATTTCCCCTTTCTATAGTCTTTTTCTCTCCAACATACCAGCTGAGGTTGCGAATTGTGGCCCAACGGTTTTCAAGGCGACTGCCTAGGCATTGGAGGCGAGGCGTGGCTTGGTACTTAACCTTAAGTGGACAATGTAGGCACAAAGGGCCTTTTAAGGCCCAATTTAGCTTTGTTGGCGCCCTTTTTAGGTTAAAACTAAGCCTAAGTTAGGTAAAACTAGCTCAATTAAAATCCTTTGTGTGAAGTAGGTAAGCTTAGGTTTCATTTATGTCAAACTCATGAAAAGAGGTATCCGATTTTGATGCTGCTTCGGTGATATGTAGTGAATTAAAAAACGGCCCAGGCGGCCGCTTAATCGGCCAAGACCCTCATCCACCTAATTTAGCCCCTAAGCGCCCGGTTAAGCGTTTTGAACATAATCGCCCGCTTTTTGCCCGCCTCACCCGCTTTCCCCCCTTTTTTTCCCGCTTTTTGCCCGCTTTTTTTCCCGCTTTGTTTAAAAATACTAATGTAAACATCTAACATTAATTAATTACATAGTCCAAGTAGTGTCGACTATAATACATGAAACTTGTATACATTAAATGTTCTATGATATAGCTAGTCCTAATTTAGAATGCATACTTTGTGTGTAAGCTGTAATAATTGGGTACTGCTTTAATGCATCTAAGTAAATATCATATTGCTCTATTATACTTCTAATGCATGATTAGTTTTACTGATTTCCTTGCTGCTTTCAGTGATTAATGATTGGTACTACTGGTTAGTATTACTTTAGTGATTATTTTAAATCAATAATTCATAGTTTGTTATTTACAATTACTGATCTGCTTGCTGATTTTAGTGATTAGAGATACTGATTAATAGTAAAGTATTGATGAATACTTAGTTAATTACTGATTTACTGATTAGATATGTATAGAAGTTCCTTAGAAATATATTTTTTTATATACACATACATGTAATTTGTATAAAAATATATACAATTTAGACACCGGATTTTTCAAAAATCGCCCTCTTAATCGCCCGCCTACCGCTTAATCGGTTACATGGTGCTGTCCGCACGCCTCCCGCTTCCCGCTTTCTGATACCTTGGCGATTTGGAAATGGAAATTCATGGAAATTTCGATGAACATTTTGATAAATGCAACTGTGCCCGTTTCAATGCCAAAATGAATGAATTAAGCCATGAAATTTTGTAGGCATGATGTCTACACCTAAATGCATTGTTTTATGCAATACAATTTTATATGGGGGTAGGTGTGGGGGGTTCTGTCATATGGGAGGTAAGCAATGTCATGTTTATTGGGGATTTCAATGACAACATGTAGGAATTAAGTTATGCAATTTTGGAAGCATGAGCTACATGCATGTATGTACTTATTTGTGCTATAATATCATATATATGATATGTAGGTAAGGAATGAGGTTTTGACGGAATCGTTGATATTTCGAAAAAATATTTGATTTCACCAGCATGTGATACAAAATCATGCGACTGTACCTCTTATGTCGAAATTAGTGAAATATTTGCCCAAATTTTGAATTTTTCCCAGGAAACAGTAAAGTTTACGTATCTCCCACCTAAAGGACCCCTACCTATCCCTGTATATAATTTTATTGCAAAAGACAATGCATGTAGGTGTAAAGCTCATGCCTATAAAATTTCATGACTTAATTCATTCAATTTTCATCGAAATGGGCACAGTTGTATTTATCACATTTTCTGTCAAAATTTATGTTTTTGAAATGACATCGACATCAGATACCTCATTCCTTGTATGTAGGGCATTCCCCTACATATTTAACTTAGGTTAATAGTTTGCTGATGATATTAACTCAACAGTAAACCTTTTTGTTGGCCCTAGGAATAATAGTGCAATGTTTCTGAGCAAACTCATCATTGTTTGGTGTGGTTGGCTTCCTCGCACCATCATTGTCTCATAAACCACCAACCGAATACATGTCATCCACACTGAAGAAATTAAAAACAACATAACGGATGAAATGCATTTATATTAAATACATTGAATAGCAAATATTAGGGAATGCAATGCAATTATGATATACGATAAGACGATAAGTATATACTAGGTATGATTACTAAATGGTGAAATTTCCACCACCCCCAATCACCCTTTTTCCTCTTCAAACACAACAATAACACCAAATTGCAATATTGAAATTTCCGTCAAAATTTTTGAGTTGTGCACAATAAACCTCAAAATCCATCATATTGGCAAAAATTCATCAAAATCGTTGAAATTTCAATAAATGAAATCTTGATTATAGATCACATGGAAATTGACATAGTCACATGTTTCGATAGCTGATGCCACCGAAATAAAAAAATTTGGTGAAATTTTGCCAATTTCATTCAAACTTATTCCTTAGTCAAACTAAGTCAATTTATGTGTGATGCAGGTCTATTGTGGGTGGTTAGATTATTTTGGACAATGTGTTACACATGGTTTACATGAACTCAGGACTATTCAAGCACACATAAAAACGTGTATTAATATAAATGCAAACTAAACAAAAAAAATCCGAAAACGGATAGCATTAAATATACATAGGCTCCTAGACACTTCATGTTGGAGGCCGCTAGCCTAGTTGCTTGGACAATAACATGCATGGCTAATTTACACCACCACTTATGCCCTTCCTAACAAGCACTTAGTGCAGCAATATATAATAAAATGAAACATATGATGATGTCAAAAAAACTGCATGCCTATAGAATCAGAGGAGTCATTTATTGTGTCACTTATTGGGGCTAAAGTGGTTGGCTAAGTCATTGTGATTATGTTTACTAATTTATTGGTTGACCGATTCATTCCTAGTCTGGATCAGAGCACATCCATTTGGAGTGTTGATATATCAGATTTCTTTGATGAATGATAGTGGCTGTATAGCTTGGTCGACATAACAAAGGGAGATATGTGGAAGAGTTTTTATTATGAATTGTGTTCTGCTTATGTAATAAGCATGTGGTAATTCCAATGAATTGCCTTACTTGGACTAATACTAACACGTTATGCTATGTGGTTAAATACCATTACTGCATATGCAATATCCTCGACTATTTAACCAACCTTATTCAGAATGATTTCTTACTATGAGTACGGCAATAGATCCATCAAATATTTGTTTGGGACTTTTATAATTAACCTGAATGGTGGAATTTGGAGCCGCCTAATTGTTTCTTATTGTTTTTGTTGAGAGGTATTTTTTTTGCCCTATTCTCTCTATTTCTATATATATGCACTGCCACTCCTTTTTACTTCAGCTATTCATTTATCACCTCGTCAAGTTTATCACCTATTCATTTATCACCTCGTCAACTATTCATTTATCACCTCGTCAAGTTTACTTCAGCTACATCTTGTAACAATCATATGTGGATAGTATCTCTAACTGTCATTCATGTAGGAGAATCATATAAAAATTCCACTTGATGTTTAAACTTCAGCAATTCTTTCGTCAATTAAAATTTATTCTAATGAGAATATAGTTAAATTCATCGTCTAACAACAATTTTAACTAATTAAGAAGTAGGGAGGCTACAATTTGGAATGATCCAACTTCGATTCATATAAAAATAGCACAATTGTATCTAATTTCAGTAGCATGTCATTTCTCCACAGAAGAACATCTGATTTGCTCCATCTCCATCGCATTATGTGTCAATTAGGGCAAAAAATGCTAAAGTTAGTATAATTGTTTCACTGACAGATGAATTTGGTAGAATCTATAATTTGCTTATTGTGAATAGAATGAAATCACTCACCTCTTGAAGAACACCCTCTAAGGTCGCGCTCCTAGCTTTAGAGCTCCAGTTTGATTGATCAACCAATATTCTTTTACAGGTAATCAAGATGTGAAATACAGTGCTAGCAATGTCTCAAAGCAAATGGATTTTGCAAATACGCTGGATGAGACTCTTGCTTCTCCACTAGTAAATTATTCTGGACATCATTCAACACGAAATGTTTCACCTAGAAGGGTATAAATCTTTCTTAATTGCCTTTGCATTCTGTCAGCAGTTAAAGCATATCTAATAATTATCGAATGCTCAAGTACAGCTGAAATTGTGCAAAAAGTTGATTCAAGTTGCTACAAAGGCTTTGGAAGATAGCACTAATTACTCGTATGGAGTTGAAGCTTGTAGTGAAGTACTTGATGGGAAAGATACTGAACTAGGTCCTCAGCTGAAGCTTGAATGCTTGTGTATTCGTGCGGCATTATTCCTTAAGGTTCTTAGAAGCTTTTCATATGAACGTGTAATTCATCATTTTCAATAGGCATTTTAAATTTATTTCTTACCACAGAGGAAGTGGAAAAACGATGTACATATGGCAATAAGAGACTGCAACAAGGCATACAAAATTGACCCGTCATCTTTCAGCACCTACTTTTACATGTCAGAAGCACTTATGCAGGTTGCAGACTTATCTCTATCCTCTATGATCTTGTCTGTGGATCTGTCATGACATTTATTTGTTGCTTTCTCATTACATTTTACTTTTTGTAAACTGATTGCAGTTGGGGAGGCATAAAGAAGCACTGCACTATGCACTTACAGCACAACAGTTGGCTCCAACCAACACTGAGGTTGCTGATAAAGTAGATAATATAAAAGAGCTTCTTGCTGCAGGTTTGCTCTTTACTTATTCATACCAGTTGCTATTGGCGATACCCTTGTTGTTGTTTGTCCTTTGTGGTGTTACGAATATATGTCAGTTTTTGAGCTTGGTACATCTAGTTTGGTGTTTACTCGTGTATTAAGCATTCTCAATGACTGGGTCGCTGCCATATTGTGTAATAATTTTTCTTTGCTATTGCCTCTTCGCTTAGAATTGCTTCCTGCATCTGCTGATTTGAAATCCCTTGCATTTGCCTCCTCTTTTAAATAGGAAAAACGTTTTATTCTTCTTTACCATGAAAAAAATCGAGGAGACCTTTACCTTCAGCACTGTGATGCTAATTGTAGTCTAGGTTGTCCTATAATGGGTTTTTTGTGTTCTATTGAAGCTGAAAGGAAAGATAAGGAGAGCGAAGGTTCATCCAAGACTGAACAGCAACCTAGAAGGCTAAGATCATTGACTGACGTGCTTTTTCGGTCAGATGCAAACAGTGATGCGTCTCAAGACAGATCAGAGAGAGATGAATCGGATTATGAAGATGAAATGGAATTAGATTTTGAGACTTCGGTTTCAGGTGATGAAGGAAACGATACTGACTCAAGGATTCTTCGTGGAAGTTTAAACTTGAGATTCCACCGAAGAGATGAATCAACCAAGGAAAATGGTGGTGTCAATGGCTCATGCGGGTCCCCTTCGTCTTCACAAAATGAAAAAGCTACTCGGCAGGTATTTTGTTATCATGATGTCTAACATTGGGCTTCTTACTAAAAACAGAATGGATAAGATATATTATATTGGTATCAAGCTAAATTATACTATGCTAGATTCTTCTTACGCATTAGAAATTTCTTCTACAGATAATAGCAGCCAATAAATATATGGCATCTGTTTTCCATATTTAGTCCTGAAACGACATACTCATTAAAGGAAACCTTGGATGTGTTTTAGTTGTTTCATTTAGAAAAGCTAAGTCTAGTGATGTCAAAACGGCACTTGGGGTGAGCATTTATTTAATTTTCTGGTTAATGGGTAATTCCGTTCAGTTAATTAGTTAATATGTGATTTGGTATTTTAACCTTCAACCTAACCAAAATAAGCTCGGTTATTTCAATTAATCAGTTGACGATTATTTCTGTCGGTTGATTTGGCTAACGATAAACACTTGTATATCAGTGTAGTTGAAAACATTCATTAAATTATGATAAAATTTAGGTAGCAAGTAGTATTGCTTATAAATATAAAGATTATAAAGTCCCACTAAAAGTTGAGTGAGATATAAATGGTGTATGAGGGGGGGGGGTTGTTGAAGTCATAGTACGATGTAGGTATGTGCAGGATATTTTACGTAAATAATCGGTGAATTATCTGTTAATTCGTTCAACCAAACAAAACCAGACTTTTAACTGACCCATTAATCGTTCAGCCATATAACTGAAATAAATTTACCCAATTGACCGAATAAACCAAATTCCCTGGATATACAGAATTAACCATTTGGTTAATCCACGATAACTAAATTTTTGCTCAACCACATTGTTTTAGAAAGCAGAAAGCAGGAGGCGTGCAAGCATGACCTTGTGGCTGTTTGAGCACCAGGTGGGCTCTTAAGCGGCCTTTTTTGGGAAAAGTGGATATTTAAATTTCAATATTATTTTATACAACAATGAAGGATGATGATATTAAGAACCCTTGGAGAAACTACTTTCATAAACTTTTCAATGGAGAGATTGTGAATAATGTCAGAAACTTGAGTGACATGAATGCAAGATATATCACTTACACACGACGAGTTTCACTATTCGAGGTAAAAAATGCTTTGAAAAAGGTGAAAATGAACAAGGCATGCGGTCCAGACGGTATTCCCATTGATGTAGGGAAGAGTATGGGGGATGAAGGAGCTATGTAGTTAACGAATTTCTTGAACAAGATTACGAAGACAAAGAAGATGCCGGATGAGTGAAGAAATAGTACTATAGTCTTGATCTACAAGAACAAAGGAGATGTTCAGAGCTGCACAAACACAGAGGTATTAAGTTGATGAGTCACACTATGAAGCTTTGGGAGAGGATTATTGAGCCAAGGTTAAGATCGATAGCATAGTTTTGAGACAACAGTTTGGTTTTATGCCGGGAAGATCAATTACAAATGTGATTTTTCTGATCCGGAGGCTTATGGAGAAGTATAGAGAAAACAAAAATATCTTCATATGGTTTTTATTGATCTGGAAAAAGCTATGATCGGGTACCCTGGGCAGTGTTATGAAGGGCTTTGCATAAAAAGGATGGGCCATCCAATACACTGATATGATTAAAGACATGTATGATGGCTCAACAAGTGACAGGACTCCTGAAGGAGAGACACCAACTTTTCCTATCATCATTGGGGTACATCAAAGATCGACACTCAACCCATATCCACACATTTTCTTTATGGATGAGTTGAGAAAGCATGGTTAGGATGATATCCCTTGGTGCATGTAATTTGCGGATGATATGTGTTGATTGATGAAAGAATAGAAATATTGAATGCTAACATTGAACTTTGGAGAAATGCATTGGAATCTAATGGATTTATTGAAAGGGAGGGTGATGTTCAAGATGTTGTTTGTCACAGGATCACAACAAGATGGTTGAAGTGGAGTGCAACTGGAGTAATATGTGACCAAAAGATCCCTCTTAGATTAAAAAACAAATTTTATAGAATAGCTATACAATGTAAGAAACTTGGGTGACATAAATGCAAGATATATCACTTACACACGACGAGTTTCACTATGTGAGGTCAAGAATGCTTTGAAAAAGATGAAAATGAAAAAGGCATGTGGTCCAAACGGTATGCCTATTGTTGTATGGAAGAGTGTGGAAGATGAAGAAGCTATGTGGTTAACAAATTTCTTTAACAAGATTATGAAGACAAAGACAATGTCAGATGAATGGAGAAATAGTACTAGTACTATAACTCCAATCTACAAGAACAAAGGAGATGTTCAAAGATGCACAAACAACAGAGGTATCAAGTTGACGAGTCATACTATGAAATTTTGGGAGAGATTATTGAGCAAAGGCTAAGATTGAGTACTTAGATATCAGACAACCAGTTTGGTTTTATGCCGAGAAGATCAACAACAGATGCTATTTTTCTTATAAGGAGGCTTATGGAGAAGTACAGAGAAAACATAAGAGATCTTCATATGGTGTTTATTGATCTGGAAAAGGCATATGATCGAGTACTCGGGGAAGTGTTATGGAGGGTTTTGCATAAAAAGGGTGTGCCTATCCAATATATTGACCTAATTAAAGACATCTGTGATGGTTCAACTGCAAGTGTTAGGACTCCTAGAGGAGAGACACAAATTTTTCCTACCACTGTTGGGGTTCGTCAAGGATCAACACTCAACCCTTATCTATTTGTTCTTCTTATGGATGAATTAACAAAGCATGTCCAAGATAATATCCCTTGGTGCATGTTATTTGCTGATGATATTGTGTTGATTGATGAAAGAAAAAAAAACATTGAATGATAAAGTTGAACTTTGGAGAAATGCATTGAAATCTAATGATTTTATGATCAGTAGAAGCAAAACTGAATATATGCATAGCAATTTTAGCCAATCTTAAGTTGTGAATGGTGGAATCAAGTTGGATGGAATGGATGTACCAATATGTGATAAGTTTCATTACTAGGGCTCTATTATTGAAAGGGAAGGTGAGGTTCAACATGATGTTTGTCATAGGATCATAACATGATGTTTGAAGTGGAGGAGTGCAACTGTAGTATGTGACCAGAAATTCCTCGCAGATTAAAAAGCAAGTTTTAATGACAGATATACGACCAACCATGCTATATGGGAGTGAATGTTGGGCAACGAACAAACAAAGTCTCAACAAGATGAATGTTGCTGAAATGCGTATGTAGAGATGGTGTGCGGGAAGATGTAGATGGATGTGCGCGAAGATGAGAAACGATCACTTGAGGAATAACGATCGTTTGAGGAATGACCAATGTTTTAAAAAACGTTAAGCGGTAACCGTGCGGACAACACCTTGTAACTGGTTAAGCGGTAAGCGGCCGATTAAGCGGTCGATTTTTTAAAAAACGGCTTTTAATTTCCTATATAATTTTATACAAAATTACATATATATGTATATAAATACTAATACTCTTTGAAACTTTTATATATATCTAAAGATTCTAAACACTCTACCCAACAGTAAAAACACCCAATTAGTTTATAAGATAGCTATAAGACAATAATTATAGCCATAATATAATAAATAATAGATTTGACATAGATAAAATACCCCACATACATGATTCAGAAATATTTTTGCATCACATGTTTACATAGTTAAGCAGTAAACAATAGACTCATTATTGGATACCTTTCTAACTTATTGTTATATGTGCATATCATCAATTAGTCATACATTACAGCAGTACAATTAACTAAAGTATGCATTCTAAAATTAGATAATAGTTACATATATTTTACTTGTATAAATTACACTTTACAACAGTACCCTATTATCCCAAGTTGCATACAAGTATGCATTCTATTAGAACTAGGCTTATCATAGGATATTTAATGTATATAAGTTTAATATATTATAGTCAGTAATACTTGGGACCATATAGTTTATATAAAGTTACATGTGTACATCAAATTTAAAAAAAACGGAAAAAAACGGCCAAAAAGCGGGAAAAAAACGGGCAAAAAAATGGAAAAAACGGGTGAAAAACGGGAAAAAACGGCCGATTAATTACAAAAATGTTAAACGGCGATTTTGCCAAAAATCGAACGGCTGGGCCATTGGGCCGATTAAACGGCTGTTTAATCGGGCGCTCAGCCCGTTTTTCATTTCACTGGGAATGACTATATCAGAAATAAAGTAGGGATGGTGAGCATCGAGGACAAGTTGCGTGAAGGCTGTTTCAGATGGTATGGACATGTGCAACACAGATCGAAAGATGCACCTATTCGAAGTAAAGGGATTGAGTCAAGCACAATTAAAAGAAGCAGAGGCAAACCTTAATTAACTTGGGAAGAGCTTATAGAGAGATTTTGAATCTTTCATCTTCATCAGAGTGTGACCCATAACAGAGCTGATTGGAAAAGAAGGATCCATGTAGCCGACACCAACATGGTCGGGATTGAGGCTTAGATGATGAGTGATGATGAGCTATACAACCAGCCATGCTATATGAGAGTGAATGTTGGACAATGAAGAAATAAGGTCTCAACAATATGTTTGTAGCCGAAATGCGTACACTGAGATGGATGTGTACACAGACAAGAAAAGATCATTTGAGGAATCACTATATCAGGAATAAAGTGGGGGTGGTGAGGTTTGAGGATAAGTTGCGTGAGGGTCGTCTATATGGACATGTGCAGCGTAGACCAAATGTACCTATTAGTAGCAAGGTTTTGAGTTAAGCACAATCAAAAGAAGCAGAGGTGGACCTAAAATTAACTTGGGAAGAGCTTATAAAGAGAGATTTTGCATCTGTACATCTTGATCAGAGTATGACCCATAACAAAGCTGATTAAAAAGAAGGATCCATGTAGCTGACCCCAACATGGATGGGATTGAGGCTTAGATGATGATGAATAGGTACTTACCTGTAGATGGATCATTAGTATACACATATTAGATGCAGTAATATATACGGACAATCTCTTAATAGTTAGTAATATATACAGTGGTAAATACTACACACAGTAGTATACTAGTATCATGCTGTCATATAACACACTTGTAGTTAGTATTATATAGTAGTACAATACTACTTCACAGTAATAAACATAGTTTTGATATATTTCATTTACATGCTTACCGTTGTTTATTATTTCGGTAATATATATAGTGGTACATATTAACATGGGGAGAGCTTATAAAGAGAGATTTTGAATCGTTACATCTTGATCAGAATATGATCCTTGATAGAGCTGAATGGAAGCGAAGGATCCATGTAGCCGACCCCAACATGGTTGGGACTGAGGCTTAGATGATGATGAGGATGATGATGATACAGTGGTACATAATACATATAGTAGTATACTAGTGTCATACCATCATATAACATACTTGTAGTTAGTATTATATAGTAGTACAATACTACTTCACAATAATATACATAGTTTTAATATATTTCAGTTACATGCTTACTGTTTATTAATTTAATGTTTATTATACAGAAGTACAGCGCTCTAATTTGACAGTTATTTATTACATATATATAGTATTATTTAGGACAATAGACTTAATGGTACATAGTACTCAATATTATACAGCAGCAGCATCAGTGTAACTAATATACTATATTTAGATACGTACTTAGTTGTTTAACACCGCAGTATTATATTGGTATGTTAAAAGTACACTATACAATATCAATAGTTTAATATTACATACTACGTATTTGGGCCTAAGAAGTGGGCCTAGCTGCTGCTTTTCATTTAAGCGGCTTCAGGCAGGCGTCTAGAAGTGGTGCTCATGCGGCCGCTTAAGCGGGTTAAACAGGCCTTTAGCGGGCACGTAATGCAGAGCAGCTTGATTGGTGCCTGAAGGCCCAAATGACTGCCAAGGGTTTGGGCCGCTTTTTAAAACACTGCTCACCCGTATCGCTAGATGTTGTTTCTAATGCCTGGAGTTATTGATATATGTTTTGTGACTCCTGAACTTGTGGGAAATGAACCCACAAGTGACAACACAGTGTCACATGCATGGAACTAAATGTCGTCGACATGGGGCGAAATTTCACTGATATTGTTGATGTCGATGGCTGGCGACGTCGAATCCATGTAAACATCCTCATTCCAGAATATCCTTGACATTTCGTCGAAGTTGTTGACATTTCCCCATATGTCAACGAAGTTGACCCAAGTCCATTAAAAAATTCCACAATGTCGAAGTTGGCGACATTCTTATGGTGTTTTGTGGAGTTTGCTGTGTGAGGGGGAAAAGCGTTGTTGCTTGAGGTAAGATGATTTTGATGTTATTTTTACTATTCTAAGCTAATAGTAATAAATTGACTCCCTCTCTGCTAAATCTACAATAGATCTACACTATTTTAATATAGTTTGTTTACTGTCACAAGCTTTATATATGGAAGAACTCTGTAGTTCGCAGATGACTGTATGCTAGGAAGCACGGATACGGATACGTATCAGATACGGTACGGCATGGATACAACAATTTTTTAATATTTGTTTTCATATTTTTAAAAATTATCAATATATTTATTTTAACAGTAATGAAGATAATCAAATTTCATTTACAAATCACAATATTTATAAAGAAAATGGAAACCAATTTCATACAATCAAACAATGATATAAAAAGGGATCTTTCATTCATATTAATGTGAGACGGAAGTTACAAAAAGACATGACAATATCATATTCTAAACCTTTCACATTGGTTGTATCATGATAATGTGACACCAAACCATCTTCTCTCATGTATGGCTAGCTATCTTCACATAAAGTTACAAGTAAGATAACTGTTTTCTCAACATACATTCTATCCACCAAAAACCCAAAAAGAAGCCATTCACTCTATCCACCAAAATACCCAAAAAGAGACTTGTCATCTAAATGTGAAGTTTCATCACAAACTTCAATGACTTCATTTTCATTTCCCTCATCACCATCTAGAAACACAATAGCTTCAAAATCTGGCTCGTCAAGTGATGGTTGTGCTACTTCCAAAAGACCTCCTTCATCAAGTGGGTCAAATGCATCACCACATACATCCCACATTCTGCTTTTCCCCTGTGAATATGCTTTAGACTGCCTTGACAAGAGACAAAGATTGGTATGTACAAACACCAAATCCTCACCCCTTTTTGGTGCAAGTTTGTTCCTCATTGAATTAATAAACGAATATGTGCTCCAATTTCTTTCGCAGCAAGATGAAGAAGAAGGCTGCCCTAGCAACTTAGTAGCCAAATCTTGAAGATGCAGTGCACTACTTCCATGCACTGCCCACCAAAGTTGAGGCTCCATCAAAGCTCTATCAACAACAGAGTCATGCTCTCCAAATTCACCTACTAGAGTTGAGAATTTTGCAAACTCAACATTTACCAAGCGTCGCTCTTCAGCATTAGGGAAGTATCTTTTAAGGAACCTATTCCTTTCATTCGAAATTTCAGTATCCTTGTGAGGAGCTTTTCTAGTAGGATCCTCATTAAGCCATTACGAGCTATAATACTTAAAGAAAAAAGTCACATGTTTAAAGGATATTTTATGTGCAAATCGAATTTATTAAGAAATGAATGTATTGATTAATGTTTAGTTACCCCGGATTCAGAGAATGTGCTATGCAATGAAGAGGAGTGTTGCTTTTGTTCCATCGGTCAACCAATATATTATGAACCACAACGTAAAAGCTAGAATCCTCATCAAATTGTTTCCTCTCATGCCTATATATGATCACCTTCACCTTCTCAATCATGGAATTCCACATATCATACACCAAATGCAAGGTGGGTTTGTCAATGTCAGCAACTCTCAACATCGCATACACGGGCTCAGTGAAATTAAGTATATAATCAATTTTGTCCCACCACAAATCATCCAATATCTTTTCTTTGACAGATTGGGCCTTTTGTACATCATCTTCTCTAAACAAAGCCCATTTTTCACTTACCACCATATTTGCTAGGCCAACTTTGATTTGCTTCATTCTTTTAAGCGTCACAATAGTGGAAGCAAAGCGTGTCTCAGCAACAGTCAACAACTTCAAGTTCACAAATTCATTAAACATGGCAAGTCTCATGGAATGATTCATAATGAAATTGCGTATAGCATTGGCTTCTGTAGCAACTTCTGTTATCCACTTGCATTCCTCATACACCAACCCATTTGCCTCAGAATTCTTCGCAACACATATTTTTCAAAGCAAGATTGAGTGTGTGAACAACACAAGGTGTCCAAAAGATATGAGGATATACCTGCTCAACTAGCAGTCCAGCTGCTCTACAAACTGGGGCATTATCAGTAATCACTTGTACTACATTGCTATCCCCAACCTCTTGAATGCATCGCTTGATTAAATTAGCAAGGAAGAATTTGCCCTTATAGTCTCCCTCACATTTCACAACTTTAAGAAACATAGGACCACCTTCAGAGACAACCATGAAATTGATCAAAGGACGTCTTTGAGCATCAGTCCACCCATCACTCACTAGACTCAACCCTAACTCCTTCTATTTGGCTTTGGTGGGCTCCAGCTGTCTTTCAACATTAGCCTTTTCCTGTTGCAATAAGGTGGTCCTCAACATATTGTATCCTGGAGGAATATAGCCATCAATTGCAGTATTAGCAGCATATGTGAAAGCACTAGCATAATATGGATTCCTCGCAAGATGAAAAGGCAAACCGGCTGATTAAAATAGCCTAGCAATCTCAGAATGCAAGTTCTCTCTCTTTCTAATATTAAATGCCTTCCCCAAAGGATAGTCATCGTTATCTGGTCACATTAACAACTAGGCGAGTCAGGGGATTGGTGCTTACAATAGCTTCAGTTATGTGCTATTATAGAGTCCTGAGGTTCTCAGTTAGGCTTGAATAGAGAGGTCTCATAATGGCTAAATTTGGCCGCTATCCACCATTATTGGATGCTACTATGTAGCAACCAATGTCACAGTCAGCCGTTTTCTCCAATCTAGAGAAGAGCCTCTATACTCTCTAGATTATAGCTGCCTTGTCTTTGAAATGGTCTGTTTTGGTTGGCATCACTGTTTTATCCTTGTGTAGAGAGGATTGTATATGCTGGTTGTGGATATTCACTTTACGCGGCAACTAATCTTCTACTTTGCCGCCATCCTCTTGTTTACCCCCTCCCACCCCGGTAGTAGTGGAGAAGGGGACACTGATTTTGTCGGGTTTCACTCTAGCTTTGAGCTGTATTACCTGATGCTGCTCAGCTTAGGTAAGCCTAGTTGGGCCACATCGTCTTAGGCCATGCCAGTTCATTGTTTTTTGTAATAGTGGTTTGTCCCTCTTAAGTTTGTTAAGCATGTTGCTCTTTCTTCATGTTTAAATTTTCTACTCAAGTCAGAGTCCTCTATCTACTTGTCGAGGCCTGTTAGGTTCCCTCTTTGAGGTGTCCAAACCACTATTTTTTCTTGTTTGAAGTCCATTGTACTTTTATAAACCCCCCCCCCCCCCCCCCCCAAACAAAAAAAACCCTCTTAAATTAGGAGTTTTAATTTTTTCCTTTCAGTGTTCTATATATTCCTCATTTGAATTACCAAACTTGTCCTCCCATTGCACCACCCCGGTGCAATTTATTTTCCGCACATTGTGTATGGAGTTGCATCCACTCTAAAGGTGCAACAATTGTGTGAGAGAGTGACTCTGTGTGACAGAGAAAGGACTCTTTGTGAGAGTGAAAGTGACTATCTAGGAAGAATGGACACAATTCCAGACATATATGAACATGAAACACAACAATTTTTAAACTATAGGACAAATATAGAGACAACATAAAAAGATGGTCATATTTTTTTAGAAAGATGTGTAGCAAACACGTAAACCTTTTGACAGTGTTTATGAAAGCGTTCTGAGCACCCGCTAAAGCTCTGCAAGGTCAATGTCACTTTATTTGGCCTATAGGCGGCACAACGCCCATAAATTAGGCACTCACTTTTTCCCCGCTCTGTCCGCTTAAAAGGCTGCTTGAAGGCTACTTTTAGGCGCCCACCTGAAGCCGCCTAAAGTAAGCTAGCGGCTACGCCCAATATATTTTCTTCCACATCTCTAAATCACACTTCTATTTGTACTTATATACATTTATACTAGCATATAGTATTAAATACTAAGTATAGATATGCAATATCTATTCTTACAATAAGTAATACTCATGTATAATATATTGACTATTGTCAGTATAATATATGTATATATACCACATAATGAGCAATATCTATTGTCGCATGTGGTATTGTACATTACCACGTTAGTATACATTAGTAGTATACTAATGCATACTATTGTCTCATCTACTATTGTTGCATATCTACATCTCTACATTACAATATTTAAGACTGTTGCATTATGATCAATTGCATGTAATTGTTATGCGTTAAGTTATATATTTGTACTTTCCAAGTTATTGTTGTGACATTACTAAATATTGATGTATTTTCTACATCAATATTATAAGTTTGTAAAGTGTTATGATATGCAATATATTGTTTTACCCACGACTATATTACTCTATTACCTACTTTTATGTTACTGTAAAACATATTGTATATATGTACATCACTAGGTTCTCCACATTAATATTATTAAATTGTATATTAATCAATTTTACACTATTACACGGATTTCTACATGTATAGAAGTTCAAAAATATATGATTAGAAACGTTTATATGTGTGTAAATATGTATAAAAATATGCAAAAACTAAAGCATCCACTTTTAAAAAAAGCACCTGCTTGGCGCTTAAGAGGCTACAAGGTCATATCCGCACGCTTCCCGCTTCCCACTTTCTAAAACATTGTTTTTTATGATTCTATAGTAATTTAACTATAATAGCTATCCGTTTTAACTCTTTTGTAAACATGAGACTCATTGATCATGTTATGTTGTCCTCTTTCAAGCTAATATCCAACCTTTACTAGATTGACCAACTGTAGGATAAATATGACTTATGATTTATGATTCTAGCTCTGTAATGAAATGGGTGAAGTTATTCCATTAAGGCCCTGTTTGGTATGATGTGGTCGGGTGTAGTTTGATGAATTGGAAATCAAATCAACAATAATCTGGTGTTCTATACTACTTCTATTTTGTTTGGTATGGTGTTGTATGAAGTTAATGATTTTGCTTGTAAACATTTGGTAGCAGCAGCTCCGTTCATGAAGTGAGCCCATACGTGAACGAGAATCCAAGAAGAAAGTTACATCCAACAGGTGTACCCACGTGGCCACAAGAGCACGGTAGAGAACTACTTTGATGAGGAGAGTACAAGACAAGGCAAGGCAACACTACGAAACGGTGGCACATTTTTGTAAATAATCAGTAATTTAGAGCGTTCCGCACCCGACCACACCGTGATTCTGCGCGGTACCAACTCCAGGAATTGGCAGCCGGTTGCGTACTCAGATGAGGTTGAAAATCACACAACTACATCGCACTGAATCCTACCAAATAAAAAATTAAACTGGAAAGGTGGAATTTGATTGTCATGAAAACATACCACTTCGTACCTAACGGGCCCTAAGCTTTTGACATTAGTTTCTCTTAAACCTAGAAATTGTTTAAGAGGAAATGACAATCAAAATAGTTTCACCTATGCATTACCCACAGAAGTAGGGCAAACCTAGATACAAATTGGACATGGCTCAGGAGTGCCCAAGGTGTGTCCTAGTCTCCTCGAAGTATCAATTTCTAATACGTGTTAGCCAAGGACATGGGTTCTTTGATGAAGTGTCCATTGTTCCTAAGTGACTGCGTGTGAGAGAGAAGTGACTGAGTGAGGAAGAAACAAAGAGGCGAACCCTATGCAAAAACCTTGTTTGTGTCTATCAGATGCTTCACAGATTCTTCTCTAAATGAGATTTCAAAGCTGCATTTTATTTCATATTTTGGAGCAATCCTTAATAGTCATGTCCCATGATATTCTAGTATGACACTCGTCTAGCGAGAAATAATTGTGCGGGGGAGTGTCTTTCTTTTATCTTGGACATGTTGTCTTGTTGGTCTTGTCAATAGGCTGTCAATGGGTAAGGGTATACCTTTTTACCCTTTATCCATAACCTGTAGGGTAGGGTTAAGGGTAAGGATTTTGTTATCCGTTACTCGTTTACCCTTTTAAGTGTTTACCCACTCTATCGATCAAGGAGGGCAAGGTATAAAAACATTATCCATACCCTTTTACCCATTTACCTGCTAATAATATGAATATATGATAAATATAATTAAAGGGCTTTGTATGCAAATAACCCACCCTAACATATCTAACATTGACTATTTCCATTTTCTCGGCTCCGGTTCAACTATGGAGATCCACAGTCGCTAGCCTCCTGCGACTCCTCACGAGGGATAGAGGGATCCAAGGATCTCCCGACTCTTAATCATTACAACAACAATCATCCCTACTTCCCTTGCTACAGACTTGGTGCCTCCTCTAGCTCCATCTTGTAGGCAACATGCTTTCTTTTTCCCCAGGACCTCGTCTTTGAGCTTGCAAGTATCATCCACATTGCCTCTTCTTACGACCACATCGTTGTTTATCTTAGCGATAGCTTCCTCATGCAAACTCCAACCTCATTGCCCCTTTTCAAGTTATGATTACGCCCTCGCTGCAACGACGACTTCTTTTTGTGGAGTCTAGGTTCTCAAATCTCATGTTTCCCGCTGGGTGATGTTGCATGGGCCGGTGTGCAACATTCGTGCTTTTTCAGCCATAGTTGCTTCCTCAATCTTATCTGCCACCCACACAACGACATCCATTTCTACATAGATGCGAATTAGATTTCAAATTTCTGGTATTGAGTATGAACCTTCTTGATTTTTCTTTACCAAGTCTAGTTATGATCATAGTCACAAACGAGATGCGTATGGAGGAGCTTGAAAATTCGGAATTCGGGAATTATGTGGAAAATTTGGATAAAAAGGGTAAAAATACGGTCAAAGTCGGTCAAAGTACGATCAACTATTCGGGAAAAAATTGGGAAAATGTCAGGAAAAAACAGATGTATACTAATATATATGCTTACATTTTAGTGTATAAATGTATGTATGCATATACTTTAAGCATTAAAAAATATAAGGATCAATAGTAATAATTAGAGTCTAATTAACATATTTGGTCCAAACATACAATCAAACACTAAACAAATTTAATTTATAATCATATAAAACATATTATGTCTTGGATGACTTACAATTTGAGTAGCTTGAGGCTATTGCAAGTTTGTCGAGCAACACTATCTGCTAGACTGCTTCTGTGTGACAAAATCATGGTTGCAAGAGATAGAAGTGCGGTCCATTGTTGAAGATACAACTACTGAAACGGAGAGGAGAAAATATCCTACCGTGTAAGAGGAGAAAGGTTAAGAAGGAATAGCTGAATGGGGGGAGATGGAGGTAGGAACCTCATAAGGGAAGCACATTATACAGAGACGAGAACAGGAAGACTGAGTAATGGAGAACTGAAGGAAAAGGACTGAAGGAAGATTACGATTTAATGAAGGAAGGGGAAGAAGAAGAGCATTGAACAAACATAAATGGAGAAGCAAATTGGGCGGCTATGAGGTAGAGGAAGAACTATTGCAGAAGAAATCAGAGAAAGTGGGAGAAGACAAAAAGAAAAGGAGGAAGATGAAGAGTAGGAAGGAGAAAAATCACAAGAGTAGGGAGGAAAAGAGAAGGAAAATGAAGAAATGTTCTGGGCAAAAAAAAAGGGAAAGGAAAAAGGGGAAGACGAGGAGCGGAAGAAATCAGAGAAAGTGGGAGAAGAAGACAGGAAGAAAAGGAGGAAGATGAAGAATAGGAAGGAGAAAAATCACAAGAGTAGGAAGGAAAAGAGATGGAAAATGAAGAAACTTTCTTGGCAAAAAAAAGGGAAAGGAAGGAGAAAGGAGAAGAAGAGGATACGAAAGGGAAACAAGATGAGGAAGATTAAGTACCTGTGTCTCCAGTGGGTGTCGTTGATGCTGGTGAAGGTTGCCGGAGCCAGTCCGGAGTTGGCCTTGGCGTCGTCCTTGGATTTCCTGCGCCGAGGTCAGTAGCCGCCGTTACAGCCGTCGTCTCCTCGACGTTTGATCCACGGCCGCAACGTTGTCCCACAACAACGACGTGATCAACACTCAGCAACAACTTGCTTCTCCTCGGAGCTTGCAGTAGCTGGACCTTGCTGCTAGGGTTCTTCTCCCACGAACAGAAGCTGGAGTCGGAGTGCGGAAAGAAGCAGAGAGGAACGACAAAAAAATTGTCGGGCGAGGGTTTTACTAAACCCGCTACACAGTGGCCGCACACTAACGTTTAAAACGGGATCAAAACAAACAAAATGGGACTAAACCGGGCACGCGTTTAAAATACGAATAAAAGACATACTACGTGATTAATACGTTCCGACAAACTAAACGACCGTCACATACGGCAGACTAAAAAAACGCATATAATACGCGACTTTTTCAAAAAATCGTTGATTATTGTGACTATGGTTATGATTGACAAAGATATCTTCGAACACTATGTTAAAAAGTCGTCGATTATTGTGACTATGGTTATGATCGACATAAAGATATCTTCGAAGACTGTTGTGATTGTGCCATGGGGTCTATAAAGACTAATGTAGTGCTAACGACTTTTTTTCCCTTTCCTACTTATCCATGCATCATTATGCAAAAATCTTTTTAAAGTGTACCATGATAAAATTGGCATGCTATAGCAGTTTATTGGGTTTGACATGTACAATCGCATTTATAGTTAGTCGGGTCTAACATGCACAATATCGTCAACACTTCTCTAATGATCCAGATTACCCGTTTACCCTCGACCCTCCCCGTTTACCTAGTGGGGAAGAGGGTAAGGGTAAGGGGAGGCTAAGGGGATTATAGAGGCTCATAATTAGCCTTACCCTTATCCGCTACCCTCCTTATACCCTCCCTGTTGACAGCCCTACTTTTCAATTCTCATGTATATGATAATTGTAGTTACTCATGGTTGTCTACATGCTCCGACTAGAGATAAGTATTTAAGGTCCTAATTTGTGCCCAAGTATGTTGTAGGGTGATAATACATTTGTTAACATGATGACATCTACTTTTCTATTATGACGTACACATTCATTAGACATCTTATGTTCACACCTTAAAATAGAATGAGATTGTTGAATTTGAACATAAGAATCACCATACAAATGATGTTGCTAGGAGGGACTAACACTCTCTATAGTGGTTCTTTGTGCTTGAAGCAACTGAGGCACCTACCCATTCCATTATTCAAGGCTAGCTTGCAAGAGAAGGGTTTTCTTTATTGCGTTACACTTTCTTAGACTTATTGACAAAGCTACTCATGGGTAAAGAGGAAGAAATAAATGGCCGAATACTTTCTAGATTCAAACGGAATGATTTCATCACTAACTATGTATTGTGGCTTAGCAATTAACAAATTTATCTACTAGTCAACATTTGTATAACTTATGACTTCTAGTTCTTCATAATCATCTTCGCAAAATTTGTGTTTGGTCCTTGGAAGAGTTTCATGTTTAGATCATAAATCTATTATCTGTGTGTGGTCCATACAAGGTTATATGTTAGATCCTAACAACATATTTGAAGATGATCCTATGTATACTTCTTGAGAAAGAAAATTGCTTTTTTCTTGTAACTTGTAAGCAACATCAACCCCCATTGCCAAAATCCCAAGAAAACGTGGATATTTATCCAATAGTTTTGCTGTCCCGATGCTATAACCCTAGCTGCCGGCCTAACCCTTCTCCCTCTCTCTCTCTGTCTCCTCTCCACTGTGCCCGTCATTGTTGCCGCTAGGCTGTCTTCGCCGACTTTGGTTCTCTCCGGCTTTGGTTCTCGCCGTCTCCACCAAAGCATGGTGGTTGCTTGAAGGAGAGGAGATCCACTCATTCTTATCCCGTAGAGAGGAGGAACAACTTCCTTCTCATCTTCTTTCCTCTCTACGCAGTCCCCATAGATGGATGAGTGCCTAAGTCATTTAGGGGTTGTTGATGCGTCAAATTCGCATCATCTATTGATACAAGTGATGGTGCTAATTCCCATCACTCCCTCGGTGCATCTTCCCAGGGTTGTCATCCTCCCTGGTACGTCTTTCTGGGTCTTTTACCTTTTTGACAGAGCCAATTTCTGTCCATATTTGCATCAACCATCGTTGACATGACACATTGTCTATGCAACACAACGTGTTGATGTCCATAGTTTGTTCTAATGCCATAGGTTTTGCTCAGATCGCAAGTTACACGATGTGCTCCCAAATGACACATTGTGTTACGGCTACTAGGAAGCTATGAAATAGCTTGGAGTCCCGAATCGCTTCTAGGTTTATGTTCTATTCTACAACCAAACAAATCTGGGAAGCTGTAAAGAAACTCTTCTCTCATGAGAAGAATGCTCTTCGTCTCTATACTGTTTATGACTCTCTTTGTAGAAAGACAAGATAATCACTCTCTAGAGGATTGTTTTGGTGCTATATAATTCATATTTCAACAACTCAATTTCTACCAACTAATACGGACTAGTGATCAAATGAAAGATAGAGATGATCTAGCAACAAAAGATTCCTATCTGGGTAAAATCCTGTCTATGCTTTAGCTAGGAGTGTTATCCTTGCCACAGACAAACTACCAAGCCTTGATGAAGCCTTTGTGAGGATTCAATACTCAATAGTCTTCCAATGAGTCTGATTCTGCTACTTTAGGAGGACAATACTCTGAATCATGCCTCTCTTACTGCTGCCGCCAAAGGAATTGGACGAGGTGCTAGTCGAGGACGAGGCAATTGTCCTAGAGACACATGTACATTCTGTGGGAAACTTTGACATACATAAAGAAAGTGTTGTACTAAGCATGGTCGACCCCCTGTTGGTGCTGCACATTATACGACTACGTTGGGAGCATATGCATCTGGAGCCTCTAATCAAGTGCAGTCGGATATTACTGTCTCCAAGGAGGAGCATGACCGTTTTCTTCAGGCTACCCAACAAGTTTCCCTTAGATCCTTCGTCAATCTGGTTTCAAATACAGTTAACTAGGGGGCTTCACTTGTTGTCTCCCATCCATCTTCTACTTGGGTGGTGGATTTCGGGGCCTCTCAACATATGACGACTATACAATCTATGCTTCACTCTTCTGACTTGTATATCCTGTATTCTTCTGTAACACTTGCCGATGGATCTATCAGGAGAGTCACTTGTGGGACTTTACAAGCATATTCTAATTTGACTTTACAGTCTGTACATTGTGTATCAGACTTTCTTTTTAACTTAATGTCTGTTGCTAAGCTGGTTGATTCTTTGAAATTCTTGGTAATATTTGGATACTCTTTTTTGTGTTACATGATCCAGGATTTGGAAGACGATTGGTGGGGGGATCTAGGAAAGGTGATCTCTACTTCTTCGGAGGTGGTCGCCTAGCTCGCCAGATTTTATCTACTAGATCTACCGTTTTCAACTGCTCTCCCTTATAATGGCATTGTCGCTATAGGCATCCGTCTTTGCAGAATATTCAAAAGCTTGTTCCAAGATTAGCATCAATAAAGTCGTTCAAATGCTAGTCATGTCAACTAGGCAAGCATCATCACATTTCGTTTTTGAGTCTCACAGTGAAATGCTCTAAGTATCGTTTTAATCTTATTCATAGTGATGTTTGGGGTCATGTTAAAGAGCCAAATTATAATGGCTTTTGATATTTTTTGTCTTCTATTAATGAATTCTCCCGCATGACTTGGGTATACTTAAATCTCGGGATGAAGTTTTGTCAGTCATTTAAACTTTTCATCATTTAGTACAAATTCAATTTGATGCTCATATAAAGATCCTTTGTGCTGATAATGTCCTAGAATACTTTCAAAGGTTGCTTCCAATTTTTGTAGTTTTGTTGGCACGGTTCACCAAACGAGTACCCTCATACACCTCAACAAAATGGGGTTGCTGGATGCAAAAACCACCATTTACTTGATGTAGCATGTACACCACTTTTTCATAAGTCTGTATCAAAGACATATTGGTATAATGCTCTTCTCACTGCTTGTTTTTTGATAAACCGTCAACCATCCTTTGTCTTACATGGGGTTGCCTGTTTGTCTATTTTACGACCTGACGAGCAACATTTTCATGTTACCCTTCGTGTTTTTGGTTGCATTGCATTTGTTCATGTGTTTGATCCACATGCTGACAAGCTGTCTCCTAGCGCATTTCCACCATTTTTTTTGGGATATTATCCCACACAGAAGGGATACATATGTTATTGTCCTCGTCTTTGTCGCCTTTTTGTGTCGGATGATGTTACCTTTCATGGGTTTACTCCATTCTTTAGTGACTCTGTCCAGCGTAGGAGCACAATCTTGAGAGTGACTATATATTTGAGCATGAGAGAGTGCCACCACTTCGTGTGTCATGTGATGAGTGTCCTAGATACCACTCACACTTTCTACCACCATCACCTACACCACCACCTGTTAAACCTTTTCCACTGGTTTCCAGGCCAACGGGGCATCACCAAGATGATGTAGCGTCACCAGTCCAGCAGATAGACTCATCATCAGACACTCCAGACGTAATTGTTCCTACTGAAAGTTCTCTTGATGTTTCTGTTTCAAACTTACACTTTTCAGTTGTAGCTCGTCAAGGTGTTCAGTCTTGCACTATATGTCATCCACTCTCGAGTGCTTGTGCTCATCTCATCTGTCATAAGCATCCAACACGTTTGCTCTTCAACTTGATTCTATAACTGTTTCACTCCTATACAGAAGCAACCTGGCATGATGGATGGATTCAAACTATGAATTGTGAGATGGCAGCCCTTCATGAGAAATCCATCTGGGACTTAGTGGATCTTCCTCCTGAGAAGTCAGTTGTAGACTGCAATTGGGTTTATACTGTTAAATAGAAACCAAAATGTTCTATTGACCACTTGAAGGCTCATTTGGTGGAAAAGGGGTACAATACACATGGCGTAGATTTCTTTGAGACTTTCTCTGTGTGGATCATTATCTCTGTTGCTACTCATTTTGACTGACCCCTTCTTTTGCTGGATGTCAAAAATGATGTTCTTCATGGTGATCTTGAGGAGGTATACATGGAGCAACCTCCTGGGTATGTTGCTCAGTGGAGTGTCAGAATGTATGCAAATTGATGAAGTTCTAGTATGGCCTACATCAATCACCACAAGCATGATTTGGTAAATTTTGTGCTGCACTTATACTGTTTGCTTCAATGGGTCTTCTACGATCATTCTTTATTTGTGTATAAATCGTCAAGTGGCACTATTATTCTGGCTGTCTATGCTAATGATATTGTCATCACAGGTGATGACTCTACTGGCATTTTACAATTCAAGGAGTGGCTGCAAACACAATTTTAGACAAAAGATTTGGGCGGTCTCTGCTATTTCCTTGGAATGGATGTTCTACATTCCAAGAAGGACACAAACCTCTCTCAACGGAAGTATATTGTAGGCCTTCTTGTAGAGACATGCATGACACAGTGCAAACTTCTCCACGCCTATGGATTATCATACTAAGGCATCTATTTCTGATGACAGTGATTTTTCTAATCCAACAAAGTATATAAGGATTTTGGGGAAACATATTTACTTGATAGTTACTCATCCTGATATTTCATATGTTGTGGGAGTTGTTAGCCAGTTCATGAGTGCGCCTAAGATGTCACACTGGATGACAGTCACCCAAATTCTATGTTATGTTAAAGGATCTCCAAGGAATGATCTCTCTTCATAGGGAAAGATCTCGCACACACCTTGAAGCTTACTAGATATACTGATGTTGATTGGGCAGGTGATGTTGGAGATAGACGGTCTACCTCGGGATATGGTGTGTTTCTTGGGTCACACTTGGTGACTTGGAGGAGCAAGAAACAAAATGTGGTGGCACTGTCCAGCACAAAGGTTGAGTATCAAGCTATGACACATGCTTGTTGTGAGCTACAATAGGTTATGTCTATACTAACTGATATGGGAGTGTACGTTGAGACACAAATTTCTTTTTGTGTGATAACTAGACAACCATTCACATTGCCAACAACCCGTTGTTCCATGAGCGGTCCAAACATATTGACGTGGAGTGCTGCTTTGTTCGTGGTTTAGTGCTCTCCAAGAAGATTCAGACTCCTCATGTTTGCACTGGACAACAAGTGGCAAATGTCTTCACCAAATCACTTCCATGTTGAGCTTTTAAATATATGAATTCCAAGCTGGGCATGCATGATGTGTATGCTCTAGCTTGAGGGGGAGTTTTAGAAATAGACTCTACTTATGTACCTCTTTCTTATTTCCTTTATCTGTTAGGTCTATTATGTAATTGTTCACGCATTATATAATAAAGGAGAGCCCGCTCTAGTCAAGTATCACTTTGGCCCAAAACTTACACAATAGGGTTTTGGTGGGAAGGGGTGAAACAAAAATCTAAAAATTTCTCCCGATAATATCCAAGCCAACGGATCCGGCGTGGGCATAAATGTCGGTATATTAGAGACATAGAAGGGTATCAAATATTACCTTAGCGCACACTAGTTGTCCAACAACTAGACACATCTTATGTCGGTGTTGAGCTTGCACTTTCTGATTTAGATTTGAAGTGTTTGTTGTTGTTGCAGCCTTGTCGTCGTAGCAACACCTTGTTTTCTTGAAGAAACTTCTTGTTCGCAAGCCTCTGCTCAAGGGCCCGAGATACTATGTCGTTTACACGGATGGAGGAACTCTTGGTGCAACACCTTGGTCGCTAAGAGGAAGCAAAACTCACTGCAACACCTTGGTCGCTAAGAGGAAGCAAAACTCAGAGTTTCGATGTGCTAGCATCGCTCACTCTCATTCTCCTCTTATTGCGGACTGTTGTCCTCAGGGTGAGTTCTCTCTCCAAAAGGAAGAATTCTCTTAGACAACTTGTCTCACAATGTTGTGTTGAATGTGTCTCACCCCATGGAATTTCTAATAATCCAATCTTGTTCCTAATCGCAACTCAAAACCGATTCGAACAAAACAAATTTGGGAATAACCCCTATTAATATATATATATATATATTACTAGTTTTATTATTTATTGTGTTATGGGCTTTAGACTTGTCTTGTCTATTAGTCTTTTTCTTTTTCCCATATTGATTATCTCTGCTTTATGTTTTACTCTCTTATTTTATAAAAGAGAGGGCATTGTAATTGTTTTAGATATCAAATACCATTCTCTCATTTTATATGGTACCAGCGCAATTCGATCCCCTTAGCCCTTTCTCCTCTCCACCCTAACCCTAATGCTTCCTTCACCCTAGCCGCCACCCCCCATCTCCTTCTCCCTCCAACCCTACTGCCTCCCCCTTCCTTTCTCTACTGTCCGCCGGCCCCTTCCCTCTCTCTCTTCCTCTCCCCACCCGCCGCCCTCTCCCTGTCCTTCTCCCATCCTTCGCCAACCACCCACCCCCCTCCTTTCCGCCGCCGCCCCTGCCCCCTCCTATCCCCAGTCGATGCCGTTGCCCCTCAACAACAGCCTGCCCGCCGCCGCCACCCTCCCCTATTCCTCCTCTCCGCCACCACCACATCATCCCCTTCACCCCTTCCCTTCATCCCTCTTCTCCACCATTTAATTTTTTGCAATCATGTAGTCACCCAATCCTCCATATCTCCTTCATTCTTCTCCGTCTACGTCTCTTGTAACTTTCTAACACTAGTACGTTGACGGATTAATCAGACTTCGCTCGCCTTATGGTGGAGTAACTCTCTCCCCATGTTGGTGTAGGTCTTTATCTATTCTTCTGCCCCTTCATGGTTCAAAATTTCGGTCGAAATCTCGAAATTTCGCTCGAAATTTCGGTTTCGACGGGAATCAGACAGAGAAATGCAACGGTCCAGAATAATTAAGTAAAATTTCGAAATTTCGCAAAGGGGGGCAAAATTTCGACAAAATATAACAATTTCGTTGAAAAAAGGCCAGTTTGGGCATGCATTTCGCGAAACACAACCGAAATTGGTTTACAATTTCGAAAATCAACGGTCCAAAGCCTGTTGTACTTGGAGGGTTATTTCTTTGGTTTTTTTTTTCATTCTCTTGCTCTTAAAGGCTTTGTTCTTCGAATCTAAGGTAAGTTTACTTTCTCCTTCCCATCTACATCTATATCTTCCACTTTTACCCCAATTTAATTGAAAGATTACTACCGAACTGCAAGTTACAAGTGATAGTCTACAACTTATACTTGATGATTTATGAAATTATGCTATAAATTACATATAAATACAATGATTTTGCAAATCTAACTTAATGTATATATATATATCCTATTTGTCATAACAATGGATAAAATAGTTTTCAAATGAGCATTTTTTGAAGTTTTTGTAACGTTATATTCATATATATTATGTAACACTTAATAAATGTTCAATTTAAATATCTTATATTAAAGATGAAGTTTGTAATAATAATTTACAACCATGTAATACTTTGAATATTAATTATCTATAATTTAGACTTTTAAAATGAAAATAAACTAAAACAATTTAGAATTGTTGTGTATAATGTTTTGTTACATACATCAAATTTCAACTACTATTGGGAATAATATATAGTTAAATGTATTCAATTGATATATTCAATACATTAGACTATTAGTATCAGCAAATTTTAGTAATTTGTTCCAATTTTATGAATAATTTTAGGCCTAGATTAAGAATACTTTTAGTATTTTTACTCTTTGATGATCCATAGTGTAAGCTAGAAAGTATCAATTGAAATCGATTATTAACGTGATGACCTATAAACTAATTCCTTCATTATATTAAAAAGTCCTCGAAATCTCGTTCGAAACAGTTTTTGATCTTTTCACACATGTAGGACCCCTCACCAAGATCAATATATGATGTTATTGCATAAATAGGTGTATTTATGTATGTACATCATCCTGATAAAATTTCGTGACTTAATTCCTTTATATGGTCGTCGAAATTTTGTGTCGAAATAAGCGTAAAATCTCAAAATTTCTGTAAATTTCTATTTCTGAGCCATCGGAAATGGCGTCGAAATCGAAATTTTAAACCATCCCCTTGTGAGGGTCTCTGCGATCTGATGCGTTAGATCTACTTCTATATACTACTCTGTTGCGGGTTTTGTCAAATCTGCTGATCGACGACATTCTGCTGCCCGTGTGTTGGGTTTCTACTGTCTATTGACTACTGCTACTATCTGCTACCTGTTGCTGTCTGTCGTCATGTGCATTCTGCCTGCGACTAATTCCTGCACTTTCTAATGGTGTCTACTGATCCTCTACGGACGCTCTGCGATGGTCAAGTTGAATGGATCCAACTACCATAATTGGTCTTCCTCCTTCGAGCTTTATGTTAAAGCTCAAGAACGTTGCTCCCACCTTACTGCTGTGTCCCAACTATTCCTTCTACGACTGCTGTTGATAAAACCAAACATGCGTATGACCTCTGGACGAAGGAAGGCTTCGGCGTTATAAGCTGGATGGTTAATAGCGCCGAGCCAAAGATCAGCCAATCCCTTCTTGGACTTTAGACTGCTAAAGACATGTGAGATTAGCTCTCCCACATTTATTCACACCAACAAAACCGAAGAAAGTATTTGAGATTTTCAAACACTTGGCAAAGACGGAGTACTCTGCTACTGATTCTGTGGAAGATTATTACAACCAGTGTATGCTATGGGACGAGTTTGAGATCTACCACCCCCCTCTCTGCTGATATCAAAGAGATCCACCGACAATGGAATCTAGTCCAGTTCCTTGCTGGTTTACCACATTCATTTGCTGGTGTCGTCGACCAAATTTTGTCTAGTGGTCCGCTGCCTACTTTGCGAGATGTTCTCAAAAGGGTTCAGAGATTGCCATCTGTCTCCCTTGTTTCTCCTAACACTTCTGATGCAGCTGCTCTTGCCGTCCTTTCTAGTGATACTTATCGAGGTCGTGGTCGCTCCACTGGTGGGCTCAATCGCGAATCTTACTCGAGTCCCTCAGGCTCTTACTCATTTGGCCCCGACGCTGTCTCGACTGAGCAGTGCTACCGTAACTTCTGCAAGCGCACAAATCATAATGAGGACCACTGCTGGATCAAGCATGGCGAACCAAGTGACATCTGATCAGCCTGACATTGCCCCATCCTCATCCGCCCAGCCTTTTGTAGATTAGATCTGCTTAGGATTTGAAAAGCTACTTCAAGCTCGTCTGGCTTCGTTTGCTGAGGCCTCTACTGATGGAGGTTCTGCTCTTCTTGCCTGTTTTGTACAATTCGGTAAACATACATGGGTGATTGACTATGGAGCAACCTCACATATTACTGGCAATCATACTTTATTTTTTGAACTGCATAAGACTTCAACTGTTTCGTCTGTTACTCTTGTCGATGGTTCTCAAACGCCTGTTTTTGGAATTGGGAATATCTCCACTCCTAGTCGATTTTTATTACGCTCAACTCTACATGTTCCTAAATTCCCGAGTAATCTGTTATCTGTGAGCAAAACTGTTAGGAGCCTACGGTGCTCTATAACTTTTGACCCGAATGGTGTTGTCTTTTAGGAACTGCACACGAGGATGAAGATTGGTTAGGGCCATGGGGAACCAGACGACTTATAGTACCTAGATACGCCAAAGGCTGCTGCTTTACTGACTGCTTCTGTGACAGGTCTACAATGGCACTATAGATTGGGACACCCTTCACATGCAAAATTGAAGCATTTACTACCTGATATTTCTGATTCAGTTTTTCATTGTGAAACATGCCGATTGGCAAATAGACTAGCTCTACTTTTTCCAAAAAAAACTGTATTATTGGGGGGCCCTTTTCTGTTACTAGTATTTTTGGCTTTTGGTACTTTATGAGTTTTATTGATGATTTCTCTAGAACTACTTGGTTATTTTTGTTAAAAGACAAATCTCACATAGTTGACACGTCACACCCTTTTTTGCTGAGATTCGTACCCAGTTTGATAAACCTATAAAAATCTTCCGTACTGATTATGCCCTTGAATTAAAGCAAACCTCTGTCAGTCTTTTCTGTCAAATAATCGGTACCATTCATCAAATCTCTTGTGCATACACACCTCAACAGAATGGAGTGGCCGAACGAAAGAATCGTCATCTTCTTGAGGTTGCCTGAACTCTTCTCTTCCACTACAATGTCCTCAAATTTTTCTGGCCAGAAGCAATATTCACTGCATGTTACCTCATTAATCGCATGCCTTCTTCTGTTCTTGGCAATCAAACGCCCTATTAAATTTTACACCTTGATGCACCTCTCTTTACTGTGCCCCCTTGGGTTTTGGGAAACACCTGCTTTGTGGAAAACTTGCGCCTTGGCCTAACCAAACTTGATCCATGTGCAACCAAGTGTGTTTTCTTGGGGTACTCTAGGACACTGAAAGGGCACCGTTGTTATGTCCTTCTACAAAGAAGTGGATGGTTAGTGCCGATGTAGTCTTTTATGAGCATCTGTCATTCTATTCTATTACTAGCTCCACTTTGACATCTGATTTACTAGTAGATACTCCTTTACCTATGATTGCTAATACCGATTTACCTAATACGATTGTTACATCGAATCCTCTGCTGAAAGTATATCAAAGAAGATCGAAAGCTACAATTCCCTCCATGGCCCCTTCAAGTCCTTCATCCTCGTCGGCAGACCCACCTCCACCTTAGGTATTTTCTGACTTGGATATTCCTATCAATTTACGCAAAGGGATTTGGTCTTGCACTCAACATCCCATTGGGAATTTCTATATTAATGCTAACTTGGGAACAAATTTTGCCAACTTCACTTCTACTGTTGTCTGCTGTTTCTATTTCTAAAAATGCTACCCAGGTTCTTCAGCATCCTGCATGGCGTCAAGCCATGGAATCTGAAATGCAGGCTCTTACTGATCGACATACATGGAAGTTTGTTGATGCGCCTACAGATTGTTCACCGATTGGCTGCCGCTGGATCTTTACGACGAAGTATTTATTAGATGACACTATTCAACGATAGAAAGCTCGCCTTGTAGCCAAAGTTACACTCAGACATATGGGGTGGATTGCTTTTGAGGCTTTTTCTCCTGTTGTTTGCCTGAACTCTGTCTGTGTACTTATTTCTATTGTAGTAAATTCTGACTGATCTTTATTCCAATTAGATGTCAAAAATGCTTTTCTGTACAGAGATCTGCATGGGGAGGTATACTTGGAGCAACCTCCCAGATTTGTTATTCAGGGGGAGTCATCCAAAGTCTGTCGCCTGCGCAAAGCCATTTATGGACTGAAACAGAATCCCCGAGCCTGGTTTGACAGATTGAGTTCTATTCTCCAAAAGTTCAATTTTTGTTGTTCTCAGTCTGATCATTCTGTGTTTATTAAGAAATTGCTTTTGGTCTTGTGATCCTGATTGTGTATGTTGATGACATCATATTATTTGGCAGTGATCCAACATGCATGTAGGCCACTAAAGAATACTTGGAAAAATGATTTGCCACCAAAGATTTGGGCAAATTGAGATACTTTCTGGGCATTGAAGTTTCTCGCTCGTCTTTTGGTCTATGCTTATCACAAAGAAAATATGTTCTGGATCTCTTGTCTGAAATAAGAATGCTTGGAGCAAAACCTGCTGCTACTCACTTAGATCCTAATACTAACTAGGGTGATGATAGTTCTCCTCCATACCCTGACCATCATCAATATTGTAGAATGGTAGGGTAACTTATATATCTCACAATTACCAGGGCTGATATCACTTCTGTCGTTGGTCTAGTCAACAAATATCTAGATAAACCCAAACAATGTCACTGGGAAGCTGTATGCCATATTCTAAAGTATCTGAAAAGCTCTCCAGGCAAAGGCCTGTTGCAATCTCATCAGCTATTTTGATTCTGACTATGCAGGAAGAAAGATAGATCGCATATCTACATCTGGCTAATGCACCTTTGTAGGATGTAACCTTGTTACCTGGCGAAGCAAGGAGCAAATTGTCCTTGCTGGATCCAATGCTGAAGCTGAGTATAAAGCAATGGCTCATACTGCGTGTGAACTCTTATGGGTTCGTGGATTTCTGAAAGACTTTGGTATTTCTGATTCTACACCTATTCCCATGTTATGTGATAACAAAGCAACTATATTCATTGCCAATAATCCTACGTTCCATGAACGCACAAAACATGTTGAAGTTGATTGCCACTTTGTGCAGGAAGCTGTCTTATCTGGCTAGATCTCCACGCCATATACACATGCTTCTGATCAAGTAGCAAACATCTTCACCAAACTTCCTTCGAAGACCAAATTCACTACCGTGATGGACAAGCTGGCATGATTGATATCTACTCCAGCTTGAGGGGGAGTATTAATATATATATATTTTACTGGTTTCATTATTTATTGTGTTATGGGCTTTAGACTTGTCTTGTCTATTTGCCCTTTTCTTTTATCCCATATTGATTATCTCTGCTTTATGTTTTACTCTTTTATCCTATAAAAGAGAGAGCATTGTAATGGTTTTAGATATCAAATACTATTCTCTCATTCTATAACCCTAATCGCCCGACAGGGACCAATTTGAATGCCCAATTGCTTGATTGGCTGACTAAGTTGCCTGCCTCATCAGTCCTTCTCTTGATTCCGTTGGCCAATTGGATTCCAAATCGAATCAAGGCAATTTTCCCTTTCCTTCCCTGACTAGTCGTCTAACTGGGGTTTCCAGTCGCTTGACTTGTCACTTTCCCCAAGTGTTAATTAGTCAATCGATTAATAATAAAATCGTCTCACTGAACCAAGCCATCCATTCGATCGACTAGCTTACCTAGTCTACTAATGGGGTAGGAAATCAAACTGTTCATGATTCAGAACCATTCTAGTATGCGTTTGATTGAAAAATTCAATTCCCTTATGCATCCTTATGCGCGTGATCCCGTAGGTTTCATATTACATTGGCAGTGATGTTCACAACCTCACAAGCAAAGATTGATGTCTAGCATCACATCATTGTTACACAAGTAGTTGGAATAAGTAGAGAACACCTTTAACTTGTAAAGTGACCAATGTCACCTTGACCATATAATCCCTTTGTCTCAGATATCTAGATTGAACTAAGGCATGTAGTTGTCATCTTCCTTTACATTCAATCTATGTTTTTTGAGCTAGAGCACACTCTTGAGATTGTCTGAGTTGAATATCATATATTGAATCACATGAGCATGTCCATGCATTTCATAGTCACACTTATCAAGTGGCCAGGACATCTCTCTAATGGAGGGACAAATTCTATCAACATCAGAGTAATCCACAACTGTCACAATGCACCCAAATACCACATGTATGACAACCCTTAGTCAAAGTCGTGTTGGGCCAATATTAGAGTACACTGAACAACATATGCTTAGTGTAGTGGCTTTAGGTATGACTTTGACTTGCCACGACATGGCTTCCATGTCATTCTCAAAGTCGATCTATCCAGTTCAACTTGTTCTCTAATAAGTACCCATGTGTCTGAGTTGATATCCATGACTAAAGAGACATAGTCATCACTCAACATGTACACTAGTCTTTATGTATTATTTTTGTCCTATAATATCCACAATAAAAACTGACTAGGGACATAACACAAATGAATACGCTTAAGTATACATATGATCTCATGTTCAAGTCCTCAACCCAAACCATATGTCATCGAGTCAAAACATTCATAGGACATTATTACATTATTCATTATCTCAATATTAAAACAAACATAATAAGTGGAATTGCCTTAATTAGTAATCAAGTCATGTAAATTATATCGCTACAATAATCATGACATGATGGCTCTCAGTGCATACAACCAACACAAGCAACCATCCATATTGCAAATAATTCAATATTTACAATCGTTCACAATATACCAAGGTTGACTATCACTTTGTTTGAGATACGGTAATGCCTAAGCATATTTGCACACCACATGTACGAACTGGGGAGCATATTTTTCAGTAAACTTGGAGTCCTAACTCTCATTCAGATTGAGTGGCAAACTGGGTATGCGTGATGTGTTTACTCCCATCTTGGGGGAATGCTGGAGTTACTGTAATGGGCCTACACATTGGTCTGCACACACCGACTAGTGCAAACATAAATATATATGATTTATGAGCGTACAAGTTTTTTAATAAGCTCAATACATGATTTTATGCTTTTATAGAATTAATTTTTTGGGAGAAAAAATCCAAAATTGCATATACTCCCGCCAACTGCATATACTATATGTGGTTCCCTCTCTACCCATGGTACAATGTATGGTGTCTTCTAAGAATATTCTCCCGCTAGATGTTTCGGACATACTATACAACGGTCTTGTAATTGTATAATCGAGTGAATTTACTTCTGCTGTGTCAAGAGGTTAAAGGCCGTAAGCACATGAGGTCTTGTAATTATACAATTGAGTGAATTTACCTTTGCTATATCAAGAGGTTAAAGGACATAAGCACATGAGGTCTGATGATGAATACCATTAGAGGTTGAAAACTTCAAAGTCCCATTCCGTGTATTAAGGAGAACTGTTAGCGCAGATAACTTTCATATGCACAATAATATGAGTTTCAATTTTACTAAAAGAATTTGAGAATATAGAAACATTGTAATAGCCTTTGGCGTGTTATTCACTATGAACAATATTTTGTCTCTAGTTGGAATCTTGGCAAAAGGGGGGGGGGAGACCGTCTGGTGGATGGAGAAAACATTTTGGAGGAAATACATTGCGAGAAGAATAATGATCAAATAGGAGATGAATCATACGTTGGGATACAGTCTAAGTAATAATAACTCATTTTTTGGATATGAGTGGATCCAACTTGGGGTTTAAATTCAATGGTGATGGCTCCTAGACCTAGGGTTTAGGAGGCTAACGTGAGAAAGGGTGGGGTGTCTCAGACCTGGACCTAGGGTTTAGACGTTAGGTTCTAATACTTCCTGATGCAATTGTGCAAGAACAAAACACATTCATCTAATTCAATGCGCTAGACCGTACTCCTGGGTGTGGGTTTATATAGATAACTCTTGGGAAAAGAAAGGCCCGTCCATCTAATTCAATCTGCCAGACAACACCCCCAGGCATGGGTTTATATAGTTTACTCGTGGGAAACCCTAGTTGGCTTATTTCTGCTAATGACGAACTTGAATCGTCTTTAAACTAATTAATTTGAGAGCTTACATGTAAGTCCTCAATTATTATATGTAGCTCCTAATACTCTTAACAATTGCAAATCATACCCTAAGGTACGATGGCATAATAAAAAACTCTAGTTATGTGCTCATGCTTTTGAAAGTAGGACTGTGATTTGTCCTACTTCACTTTGACCGAATTTACCCAAAATTTGTTCAAATTGACCTTATTCTACTTAATTTAACCTGATTTTCACATATTACAAACCTAAAACGTTTTGATCACACTTAAGTAATGTAAATTACATTTGAATTGGCCTGAATGGATCGAAGATCCCCTAATTTAGCTGGGACTAGGCGCCCAAAGAATCCTAGCTCCTAGGGTGCCTAGGAAGGCACTTTTGTAACACAGGACCCCCTAGTATACAGATCCGTATAGAACTATGGAATATGTCAGTGAAGTTTGCAATTAATTAACGTGAAGATCTGCGTGAAATAATATGAAAGCATTATTAAAAAATCTAGGAAGCGAGATGAACTTGGGAACTTCCAAAACTAGAATAAAAGTACTTAAGAATAGTGTAGCTATTACATGGTAATTGCAGTGCTATGTGCTCTTGGTAACGTCATAGACTGGAGAAGTGGGAACTCAACACAGCAGAAAAAATGGTCAGTGATCCTTAGGAGGGAAAAAGCACAAAGATGAAAGTATGCCTCTAAATACAAAAGCGGTGATCCATAGTTGGGGCAAAGATCCCCATAAACAACATGAAGAAGTCACAACCTCTAGAGCCTCTAATCTAGCTACTATGGCCATGATAATCTCTGTATTTGTGTCAGTGTGTCAATTTTCTACCAACATAGCAGTCCAAAAACGGACTGCTTATGAATTGATAAAATATAAATGTCTATTGGATGGTGTCATATAAAAATAAACTTTTAATGTAATCCATAACATAAAAAATATTAAAACGAATATCTAGATTTACTATATCAGCACCCTCCTTTTTAAAAATTGCACCAACCAGTAAGATTTGTGAAAAACTGTAGAAAATGGAAAAAAAGTTCATACCTGAATTATTAATAGTATTCAGGTTTTTTTTTACCGAAATGATTTGCATTATTCAGAAAGTGGCAGTTTTTATGGGGGTATGCGATTCTTTCAAAAAGTTACTGGATGTTCCTAGTATAAATCCATGCAGGTATAGAAAGCACTGTTGCAAGAAATTGTATCACAAATCTAATTTGAATCCTGTAAGCAAATGAGGAGCCTAAAGTCAGATCTCTTTCCTGCTTGGTTAAAGACGATTCCGTCGGGAGTTTTCTACAACTCTAAAATTAAGTCTGGAGTGGCTGTAGGATATTTCAACCTTCAAACTAGCATTCATTATTGTACCCTCATCTAAATCTTGTATTCTGATCCAATATCAGATTGTGGATAAGCTGTGCACATATGTTTTTTGAACAGAGTTTTAATCTACATGTCCCCTCTCTCCATATATTTGTAGGTTCGTGCAGTTTCATATTGTAATGATTCTGATGTACTCTGGGACAATCACACTGAGTTAAAAACTTAAAATTCTAACCTTCAAGTATTCCCAACCGACTTTATATGTTTAGCACTATTAGCAGCACTACATAATTTACTAATCCATGTTTGAAATCACTAGTGATTGAATATGTATTAGAGTTATAAATAATAATTTTTTTGGTGGTGAGTTAAAATCATTGTACATTATTTTAGTTGGTGGTTATTGATGGAATTGTCCTTTTCCCTTGCAGCCTGAAACTGCAACTGACATGAAACAGAGATATGTTGGCCATTGCAATGTTGGGACGGACATAAAGCAAGCCAGCTTCCTTGGACACCATGGTACTGAATAGATTAGCCTATCTGTGGAGTTGTTTTGCTTAATCATTCTTATCTGTCTGTCTTTTTCTTTTCTTTCAAAACTACATCACGTTACTGAATAACTCCAAAACAGTGTGAGAGTTTGATCTGAAATAATGTATAATACTTACCACAATGCTTTGCTCAGGACTTCTTAGGCATATGCCAATTGATTTCCTTGTGTATTAGTTGTCAAGGTGGCTAGGTTGGGGTTCCCGAGCTTTCGGATGTTTGGGCGTTTGTTTTTTATTTGAGGTATATGTTTCTCGGTTTAGATGTGTTCTTAGATAAATTATGTCCTTGAATATGTCTATATATAAATAAAAGTTCTAGATGAGTTAACAATGCCTCCACTATGTTGTAGACCTAAATTAATACTTAATCCGACTAGTCCTAAATTGACCTTTCCGTGCTCTGAGGAAGCACTGACTGAGTAATCAGATTTGGGCTTTTCTTCTAAGTTATAGTGGATGACCCTGGAGGACTATACAAGCTATTCTCAATCATCATCTCGAGAAAATTGAAAGAGAGCCCCACGGGAAGGATCTTTTCCTGGCATCTGATTTGTCCTTCCTGCAGATCTAATTAAGCCTGTGAACTTTTGGTGGCAAGAAAGGAAGGGCTCTGGGCTCTCACCTTGGGTTGTACTAATCCACATTTGGCAAGCACCTTCATGTCAGAATTAGATTGGACTTCTTGATGTTTAATGAGTGGATTGCTGCACAAATGTTGATTTTGTCTCTTCCATGTACTCGTTCCAAGCAGAATCGAAATATCAAAGTGCTTGAGCTATCTCAATGAGTCCAGAAAGTAAATCGAAAGCAAACCTAAATCAGACCTTGGCCCAAACCGAACCAAAATTAACCCAATTCTTTGATAACAAATTGTCCCCATACATTTTACTTTTGAAATTATGAGAACATTCATCTCATGTGTAATAGCACTGCTTAGCACCTCCTACATTTCTTCCGTAGGGTAAAACATAAGTTGCAATGTGAAGTTCTGTGATGATCAGACTCGACTGTCTGTACGCTTCCATTCAGTATCCATCTTGGTGGAATTCACGAGCTTAAGTTTACCTTATGTTTCTAGGATAGTTGAAACCAGTCATCCATAATAAGTGGTTGAACATATTCAATGTAACATAACTATTTTGAGAAGATTTGTGATGCTGATGGCTGATTAAACTTTATTTCGGCCATGATATAGAAGTGGACCACTGTTTACAATGAAAAGATAATATTACGCGAATAGAAACACAGCAAGAATTAGGAGACCACCACTTGAATGAAGCATTGTAGAAAGAAAAAATTGCCCTTAAGATACCTTCAACTCATTTATGCATAGGGGACCTATGTTGGGAGGAAGAAATAAAAAAAATCCTTTGCTTGAAGCGTACAACTTAGAAGGAATATGCAATTTAGAAGGAATTGAAGATGAGGAGAGACCCAAGAGAAATTACTACGATGTTTGGTGAAAGTGTGTAACTTAGATGAAACTGTTGGTGATGAGAGGCCAAAGAATTGGCAACATTGTTTGGTGAAAGAGTATTGTAATTACTCCTATAGCTGTTCCCGTGCCCCCATCTTAGAGAGGAAGATTGTCCTAATGCCTATCCTTCACTAATCATAATTTGACAAGACTTTGATGGAAGATAGAGGGACCACCTAGTGTCCTACTGGTGGAGACCTATAGGGGAGAGGACCTTCAGCTTTCAAAAAGCTGCTGCAGATTATGTGAAGACCACCTGAACATTGAGGGGACTTGAAAGCGGGCAAGGAAGACGGGTTAGATGGTACTCCACTTAAGTGGAAAGACCATCCGGAGAGTATTTGTAGTATGTTGAACTCGACAAGCGAACCCTAGTACAATGCGATGCTTGAAAGACAATTGCACTACTAGATGTCTATCCGCTTGGGCCATAAGACACCTGATAACCATTGTTCACCACGGGTGTGGATGTCTGAGGGATCAAATATTGGGCATGTGAATTCTGAGATTTTTTTCTAACAAAATAGGGTGGACGAGAAGCATATCCGTCAAAGTTCAACCGTCTGTCCAGGGTTGAGCCTTGGGATTTGACGGTGGACTTGAAAAGCCACCTACCGTTACTTGACTTTAGTGATCCATATACCACTGAAGTATATCCATGCAACTCTCCTCTCCTTTCCTTTCCTATATATCTATAGCCTCTAATATAATTACACTTTTACATTATTAAATCCACATGATATTAGAGCGACATTCTCTCTAACTTAACCTAGCCGTCGTCCCTCCCCCCTCCTTATTTTTTCTAACCCTATGCCTCCTTGCCCCTGCACCGTTGCCCCTTTACTGCCGCATTAACCCTCCAGCACCCTCTGCCCCCTTGCGTTCGTCGCTTTCGGGCACATGAGCCATAACAACAACCCCACATGTTGTAGGCCTTGGGCTAGCCCCGTTAACCCCTAGGCCACTGGCTGTAGACGCCAAAGCGCCAGCAAGACAACAACAACCAATTGCAAGGTCCTGCTACCTTCAACGTCAAGAGCCACCTGTCGGTCGCTAGCGTGCACCACCAGCCCACAACTGGAAACCATTAACACAGTTTTTTCTATGGACTAATTTATTCAATCTTCTTCTTTGTCCTTTCTTTTCCTAACATGTTATAAAACCCACAAAAAATGGGGAGAAACTTTGGTTGATAAATTCTATAAATCATATAGAAAAGGGGACGTTAGTTTTTTCCTCTTCGTGTCGAACCCCTAAACCACCATGTCGATCCCCTAAACCACATGAGTGTAGTGTTTTAAAAAGCGGCATGCGTTGTGTTCGGAGAGGTCACCTTGTAGAATATATGCGGTGTGCAGGAGTATGTGCGGAAGTATATGCAATTTTGGATTTTTTATTTGTTAATTATTATGTGTATATATACATATATATATATATAAATCATGAATTTACATATTTATTTTGTACAATTGTCTATCTAAATATTACATCTCCAAGAATATGGATGCAATCATGCAAATATGCAATCATCACAACTTGAATAAATACAAACATGCACTATGATCTAAGTCTAAACAAACATAGATGAATGTAAATGTAAAAAAGAAGAAATGAGAATGTCTATTTTGAAAATCGGGGTTTAATCAGCCTTGTATGCGGTCTGGTCCGCTTTGGGGAGGGATTTCCAGTATGTGGTTCGGTAGGTGGTCCGCACCTAAGTGGCCGCACAGACTGATTTTTAAAACACTGCATGTGTGAGTGCCTTTTTGTTTATAATCGCTTACTCTACTGAAAAATATCATAGTGCTACTTTACTTTGATTATCTTCCTACTGTGCAATTCTTTTGGTAGTGCTTTTTTATCATGTACAACTTTCGTATTTACCATGCCACATTTCGGCATCCTTATTCGTTTATTGTACTTTTTCTTCTTGAAGTACCTTGCTAAAATTTATGTTACCTCATGCTTCTACTAAAGGAAACATGTCAACGACATCCATTTATAATGGGATGCCAATAATTTGTGATCAAGCTCTGCATGCTTTGGATGAACACCGTGTCTACATTCCCGGAGTTGTCAAAGTACATCACTAATGCTCCTCTAGTCAATCTTGAAACATATCCTATGCGGGCAATTGCACAGTCAAGTGCTTCATTAGCTATGGGGTAGCATGAAACCCTGTATTGTCATCAAGTACATGTGGCACCATGATGAAGCAATGTGGGTATTGTCGTCAAGTACATGTGGCACCATGATGAAGCAATGTGGGTATTGTTGTCAAGTACATGTGGCACCATGCTAAAGCATGTGGGAGGAGGTGATGCGAATTCTATACATGAGAAGAACGATCTCCACCTTTATAACATGATGGAAAAACTTATTCTTCGAGCATTATGGATATTGTACCTTGGGGCATGTTGTGATGTAATAAGGATACTCATTAATCAACTCAACTATTTCTTGCCCGCTACTTTAGCAGACATAACTAAAGAAGGGATTTCATCCTAGCCAATCACTTTCTGATTTGATCCATCCCCACTACACAACTATTCTCCAACTTCTTTTATGTGTGAACTCTCTTCCCTCCATTAAGGACGCTTACAAGAGATTATCCTAATTTGACATGCCCCAAATGTCCCATACCTATGATTCCTCTGCCTCCTCCGTATCTTCTGAAGCTTAGGCAACTATTGTTGTCCGGAACCAAAGGTCGAATAGAGAAGTGCCCCTTTCAAAATGCGCTTATTGTAACAAGATTGCTCACACTAAAACTCCAAGCATGGTTACCCACCATACTATGGCTACGACTGTGAACGAGCTTCAACTCACATGGCTAAAGCCCCACCAAAGTTGTCACCTATTACTATTGGAGCTTCATCTATGAGCCACAGTCATGTATCTCTCACGAATAAAGAATATGAACACCTCATCCAATCCTTACATAAACTTGGTGATTCTTAGTTGCATGCACAACTTGAATTTCCTTTGCTACATCTTTCTTAAACAGACTGGCATATTGGTGTCTCTCCCGTGTATCCTTTACAAGCTCCATCATCTTCTCATCTTGTAGTCACACCAAGGTAATTCTAGGACAATGTAAAAGCTCTAGAGAGAACAAATCCAATTTTATGCAACTTAAAGACAGAAGGACAGATTAACTTAAAAGAATATTTTCAATGCGAAGTAAAGTAGTTGTCAATTGAGCGACCACAAAAGACACATTATATATAGTGGTTCCGACTTGAAGTGTCGTAGCTCCACTACTTGGTTGTTTCCAACGAGCGTTTCATAACCTATAACTTTATTCACCTTTTCTATACCGATACAAATTACAAATCACAATGTCTTTTGTGGATCAATACAGACCTCCTTTTCAACTCAAGGATAATTGTCGCCTTCTTTACTGGACGTGGGAAGTACACCTTATTCCTTTACCTTTTGTTGCAACCTTCTGGCAAGAAATAGTTCCAAAACGCTATGTTTCACTCTTCTCATTTGAAGTAGCTCCGAAGCAAAGAACCAAATAGGGAAGAGTGAGAAGATAGAAAGTGTAACTCTTCTCACAAAGATTATATCCTAAAACATTATTAAACAAGTAACTGGTCAACTCCAAGGTTTAGGCAAGGCTATATTTGGTGGAGTAGGACACTAGAGCTAGGCTCAAGCTTAGGCTAACTTAGAAGTAGCTGGATTTAGCATTAGAGTTCTAAGTTTGAAAGAGATGGTGTGTAGAGCATACTAATCCAGACAACAAGGCGACACACCATTTCGACTGAGCGCCCTATGACTAGCCACATTAGGCGTCACTTAGTCGGCTTTAGTAAAGTTCGAATATTAGTACATTTAACATGTTGGTATACATATATTGAATGATATCATAAACTTTTCTCCCTTCATATACATTTATCTCACAATTATGTTTAAGTACATAAGTTATAACTCCACGAAAAACATATGTATTTTGGTAAGAGAGCATGGAACAATTACATTTTGGGAAAAAGTTTACTTAACATTGCCAAAACAAGAAGATAATTCCAAATAATGTAAGAGATTGAGATTTAGTAGATAAATAAAGATTAATATATTGAAATATATCGATCATCTTTATCGTAGACCCGCTAAACAAAAATTGAATTTAAGGCAACAAGGCAAAATATGAAACCTACGAAATGTTCATTAACAGAAATAATTATACTAAAGAATGGTATTTGGACATAACATTCTCAAGAATGTATGTTTTGAATAATGGGACACCGAAACAAGCCGTTAACATCATTAATATGTTAAAAAATGCGCAAAATAACATAAAGTGGCAAATTAGGCGAAGCACGGGGCAAAGCGCACCCCCTGTAGTGCCTTGCCTCCTAGGCGAGCGCCTTGGTAAGAATGATGTAGAAGCAATGCTCAAGTGTACGTTGAGTGTCCATATGGCAATCGTGTATATAGTAATCACTTAAGAATAGTTAAGATTGATGTTCATAGTTTTTAGGATGTATTTAGTGGGAAACTAATCATTATAGAATAGCTAGTGGAAATAAAATGGCTAATGGGACACTAATGGAAAGTTATGCAGAACTATAGTTGGTCGAATTGCAATTGCTTCTTGCTCGGACTACAATTCTACCGAAACACATCCTTGAACTCCATTGGTCTAATGGTTGTGTCTCGGTTGAGCGAAAGTTTGAATTACATGCATTTTAGTCAAATGAAATTCAACCAAAAAAGTTTGTCCTGTAAGTTCTAGATTTTAGAAAACGACTCAGACAATTTTAGAAAATTATTTACCAATTGTATTGAGCCATTCGCAATTCCACAGTTTGAATTTGTTCATACTTGCACATGCATGGTTTAATCTTTGAGACAAGCATATGACTACTACTAGGATCAACCAGGTAGCATTTCTCCTCGGGTCAAGCAACTTGGCCACGACCAGTTCACCCACCGAAGAGTGTAGTAGGGCAATGTCCAAGTGCCATGAGATTTGCCAAAAGGGACACAAACATCCATTGGCTAAAAGGCGTTTCCAAAAACCCGCTGCATACGCATATGCAAGCAGGGATCAAGGGTCCACTCATACCCGAAGGCAATGAGCGTGCCCGCTTCTCATGTTCCTCAAATAGATTGGCTTATAAGCCTTAGTCGAGAGAGAACCATATCAACCGATCGATGGCACGTCAGATACATACACTACATAACGTGGATCAAGCCCAGGAATGGCCGTCGGTCCATTTTAACACCATCCATGAAGAATGGATAACACATTGCCCAGACTAGAAAGCGCGCCGCTAGGCGACGGAAAGAACGAGCATCGTGCCAAACTAGGAATCACGGCCAAGTGTTATACAAGGGCTTCTCGTTTTTGCAATTTCCGTCCATTTTTGGCCACTTTCTTTCACTTGTATTTCCTCGACAGTGTCTCATTCAACAACAAAGTAGCAAGCCACTGTTACAACGACATGGAACTCACAACACCGACGGCCGCACCCCAAATGATGGGAAGTGGAACACAAGGCAAAAGCCGATACATTGACTTGATTAAAGACATGTAACTCACAACACCGACAACTTGCGGCCGCACCCCAAATGATGGGAAGCGGAACACAAGGCAAAAGTCGATACATTGACTTGATTAAAGACATGTATGATAACTCTATTGCAAGTGTGAAGACTTCTGGAGGAGAGACCAATATTTCCTATCACAGTTGGGGTACACCAAGGATCCACACTCAACCCATATCTGTTCGTTCTTGTTATGGATGACAAGGAACAAGGTGATCGATACCGACGCCGTTTCGACAACTTGGAAATAGATATTTACCGGTATACCGACAGATGCAATCCTGACCGTTTCGACGCTAAAATGAACAAATTAATTCATGAAAATTTATAGGTGTAATCTCTAAACCTAAATGCAATGTTTTATGCAATAAAATTCTATATTGCGTATGTAGGGGTGTGGGGTCCACCATGTGGGAGGTAAGGAATCTATCTTGTTTCGTTGGGATTTCGATGACAAAATGTAGGAATTATGATATGAAATTTTACTAGCACAACCACAAACTTAAATACACACAATTATGCAATAATATACAATTTACAACATATGAATAACATATTTACTTAGAACTCACATCAGTTGTATGTTGAGTGGCACGTTGGTTCTCCATACAGTAATGGGTTGATATTACCGAGATATTGCGGCCATGACATGTGCATCCTATAAAAGGTGGTTGTATGTAGTCACATGCTACTCATACACATCATTATTAGCAAATTGTATGATGTTCTGCGTTGCTCATTCATGTACAATACTGTATAAGTGTATAATACTCATTTGTATTATATTCACATTACTCTTTAGTAAAACATCTTCCACTAAACATAAATAACTAATTATATCAATACTAATTGTAATATGCTTAGATAAATTGTATGATAATAGTAATTAATAGTGTTGCAAGTAGGTAGATCTATTGATAAAATTGCAGATCTACATAATATACTTATAGATGTATGTATAGTTTGCGTAAACATATAAAAATTGGAGTAATACAAGGCTTTGGCGGTATAAAACACCTTTTTTAGGTGAAAGTGGAAGAAAAAAGTAGCAAAAAGAGATGGAGAGGTTGCTAATGGTAGAAACGAAAGAGATTAGTTAGGATTACCTTGATTTGGGTTGGTATTAGCTCCAATCGCCAAACATCATCCAAATGCACCTTCTTTTCTCCTCCTAATAAGTAACGAAGTCATTCTCGCAAGAAACGGTATACCCGTCGGTATATCGCCGGTTTTGGTCGGTACAGTGAAGTTAGTAGTGCATTTTGTACCGAAACCATCGAAACATGGCGGTATTGGCGGTAAAGCTGTCGGTATTATCAGTATTTGTGATCCTATCGATCATGTTTTCGTGTCGGTACCCGTCGGTATCGGTATTTCGGTCGAAATACCGCCGATACCGGCGAAACCTCATTCCTTGATGGATGAGTTGACAGAGAATGTTCAGGATGATATTCCTTGGTGTAATGTTATTTGCTGATGATATTGTATTAATTGACGAAATTAAAGATGGATTGAATGATAAAGTTGAACTTTGGAGAAAGGCATTAAAATCAAATGGATTGATGATTAGTAAGAGCAAAACTGAGTATATGCATTGCAATTTCAGCCAATCTCACAGTGTGAATGGTGGAGCCAAGTTGGATGGATGGAGTAGATATACCGAAATGCGATAAATTTCGTTACTTGGGTTCTATTATTAAAATAGATGAGGATGTCCAAAATGACATTTGTCACATGATCACTGTAGGATGGTTGAAATGGAGGAGTGCAACTGGAGTATTATGTGATAGGAAGATCTCTCTTAGATTAAAAAGCAAGTTTTATAGAATAACTATATTGCCAACCATGGAACAGGACTTCGACTTCGAGACCACTTCGACAGGTGTGGACATGGAAGTTTGTGAAATGTCGAGGATTTTTACAACCAAACTTCGACGCAACTTCGACAAAAATTAAGAAAAAAAATACTGAATTTGTGATGAAAATTGATAGATTTCATCAAATCTAGCTTAAAAACACTATGTTTACATATAACTATAACTCTATAAGTCTATAAGCATATAAGATATAAGTATAACCATCCATGTAGATTTGCAAACGTAGAAAAACACACAGTTACATACCAGTCTGTGATGCAAGTGCAAGTTGCGCAACTAGGGATTTCTTCAAAATATATAGGTTTATGACAAATAGACAACTTAAAAGATTACAAATTACAACTTACAAGTTACAAGTACTATCATAACACAAGAAGAAAGCAACTAAGCAATTTAACAAAAATACCAATAATACAAAGAAGTACCCACTTGAGTCGAGTCTGATGAGTGCCAACTAAGACTAATACCATGCCGAATGTCTTGCATGCTCTTCATATTGACCAATATGCCTAGAGCCAGCTATCTGGTTATCCACTCTTAAAGCATATTGCATCCATGTTATATTTTCTTTGTGGTTTAGCTCATAGTCAGCTACAAATGTCGCAAAATCAGAATCAGAAAGGTCCGCAAGACATCCAAATCGAGCATAAGAAGAAAGATCAACAACTGTATATGATTTTGATCTAGGAAGAGACTCAGAATCATGTGACAAAGGTGTAGATGATCTTTCATGTTCAGAATGTGTGCGGGAGGGCTCATGACTAGAGAGAATAAAAGGATCATAGGTCTGCCCTTGAGATCTTTCATTATCATTAGTTGGATTCACCATAGAGCTATTAAATGGATAATGTGCTGTGATTTGAATACTGGTCCCATGGGATCCACTAGAATTATAATGACCACTCCCACAATGACCAAAGACACTACCAATATCAGTGTTCTGCTCTGGAATTTGATAATGAGTAGGTGCAACGCTATATCCACCACTGCCCATTCCGAATAAATCATCCATGATACTAGATCCTTCTACATTGCCAGTACTAGGACCACTAATATGCCAAGATCCCATAGATTCAGTTAAGTTATCAACGGGTGGTTGTTTTGGCACTTGAACTTGTCCTTGTTGTCCATAAGGACCATAACCATATTGTCCATAAGGATCATAAGAATCATAACCATAACTTTGATCATAGCCATAAGGAACATAAGTCTGTGGTGGGGGCAAGCACGACAATTGTTGTTGTTTCTCAGGCTGTGGTTGTGGCTGGCTAGAGTTATCCTTTCCTTTTCTTTGGTATTGTTTTGTAGATGCAGGCCTAGGAGGAAGATTTGCTTCTTTTCCAGTCCTTTTAAACCTTGATAAATCAACAGGAGGAGGAGGACTTGGAGGTGGTGGAGTTCATCCTCTGATGTGTGATCCATCTGATGGAGCAGTAGTAGAAGAATCACCAGATGTAGACTTATCAATGTATCCTCCACCAGATGGTATGGTTGACCCTGAGGATGCTTCACTTTCATCTACAGGTAGAGGGCCAAAGAAATCACCAGGATCATCCAGATCTTTCTCAAGTCGGTTGATTGCAGAGTTTGCTTGAATTCCCTCTTCTTGATTATATTGTTCTACATTAATACCCATCTGACTTGCAATTGTAGGATCAGAGTCACCACCTGATCTACCTACATCTAAAACAGGAGTATAAGTTTCCTCATTCAACCAAGCCTGCATGGGATCATTATCATCGTCTCTGTCATGATAAATGTAAGCCCAATCCAATGGATCTTCAGTCATGAAGTCTTTAGTTGGTTTGCTGAATCTTTCATGAAGATATTTTTCTTTCAACCTTGTGTTGTAATGCACATATACCAAAGTGTGCAATCGTTTTGCCCCTAGCTTGTTCCTTCTTTTTGTATGAATTAAGTTAAAGGTGCTCCAATTTCTCTCGCACCCCCTGCAGCAGCCGTTTGGGACAACACTTTAATAGCTATACTTCTTAACTCTTCACAATCAATTCCATATTCGACCCACCATTCAGCTGCATATGAAAGAATATATAAAGTTAATAACCATATATGATAATTCATAGGTCTGTAATAAGAATATAAGTACTAAGTATGTAACTTCGAATACCAGGTGCCATCTTATCCCTTGCATATACAACACCTTTCATCCCAAAGACGCCTTGTGCTTCCCTAAATCTCTTCATCTGTTCAAGTATATATACACATAAATTTATAGGTCAAGATATGCTATATGATCAAGTTATTCTTATTAATACTTCATAGTAAATTATTAAGTTATAACTTACTTGCGCCACAGCTAGCAATGCCTTGTTGCTGTCATTGCCGCTGTACTTGTCAATCACTGTATGTACCGCCATTTGTAGGTCAGCTTTCAGCCCTAGATCAAGACCATATTGGAACCTAGGATTGAGGTAATAAGCTGGGTACGAAAAATAATTGAAGTGAGTGATAAGACAAAATAGTCAAATTTATAATGTAATTTGTAACTTGAAAGTTAATTCAAAATCTTTACCAGCTTTGTGAAGGGGATGACTAAGCATTTTCTTCCATCTCTTATCAATTTATTCGAGGAATTGTTTACATGCTTTTGGTCCCGTTGCCTACTCTACACGTTCTCTCATCATGCGCATAGCCTCGTAGACATAAGGCAAGGTGGCTTTTTTGTCGCCATCCACCATTCGGAGAACATGCACAAGTGGGCTCATTATCTTCAAACACCTTGATAGCCTTCTCCAAAAATTGTCATCATTAAGAATTTTCCTTACTGTTGTTGCCTGCTCAGATTTACTATCTGGATGATGAGCCCATTGTTCAGATATAAACATCCTAAGAAGTCCTTGTTTCTTATCCTTTATACTTTGCATTGCAATGAAATTACTAGCAAAGCGAGTAATTCCAGGACGTACCAAATCTCCATCACAGTACTCCTTGCTTCTCATCATTGCTAGAAGAAAAGAGCGGTTATATATGAAGTTGGTGACCCTCCTCGCACTAACCATTACTTCATTGAATAAAGTAGTTTTCCCAAAGTCTTTAAGAATCAGATCAACCGAATGTGCTGCACAAGGAATCCAATAAAGAGAATATTTTTTAGAATCTTCAAGAAGTTTACCAGCTTTCTTGAAATTGCCACCATTGTCCGTCACAATCTGAACCACAAGCTCTTTTCCTATATCTGCAATTACACTCTCCATTAACTTGGCAAGATATTTGTGGTCCTTGATATGTGCAAATGCATCAACAGACTTTAGAAAGTATGTCACTCCCTCATTAAATGCTAGAAAATTTATAATTTGCCGCTTTGTGCCACTTGTCCAACCATCACACATCAGAGTAACACCGAAGATAGGCCAAGTCTTTTTTCTCTGCTCATCTATCCACTCGTCTATTTCCTTCTTCTCAACAGGTAAGTACTTGTTCATCAACTCATGTGGAGTTGGGGCCTCAGTTCCCTTTCCATGTTGTGCACATACATCAATCATGTGTTGCATATATGGGCCAGACGCCACATTGGGAGCAATACCATGTGCAAAAATAAATTTTCCAATAGCTTGACCTACAATCTCTTTGGCATTTTTCCAAATGCCAGTTATTGTTTTCTGTTTTGCATCCTTCCTGCGGAAAGTAGGCTCAGAAGACGTGAATTTCATGCTACGGGATCTGAAATTCTCCATTGTAGGGCTCTAGATTTGACTTCTTGTGGCTTGAGGTACACTAGATCCACCCCCTGCTTCATAAGTAGAAGGACCAAACCCTTTGCGAGTTTCCATGAATTGTCTAATGTCATCTCTCTTATGCCTTTCCATCACAGATTCTTTCATGATTGCCCTCCATGCTTTTCTTTTGGTCGGTGTGTCAATATCGCTAGGGTACACAATGTCATCATCATCATCATTGTCACTATCATCTACACGGATGACACTAGGACCAAACAATACTTCTTTGAATATGTTATCTCTAATTGTTTCATCAGCTCTCTTCATATCCTTTTGATTTGCCAAACCTTTAAAGTATTTCTTCACTTCATTGGGACATCTCCCACAGACTTTCACATTCTTGTCCCCTCCTGTCAGATGCTTTTTAAACCTAGAAATACCTCCACTACCAATCACCTTGTTGTAATAGTTGCATTTTGTCTTCTGCTTACTTCCATCAACCATTTGGCAATGCGCCCATCCTGGATCAGTTTTGCCCCCAATATTAGATCTACCACCACCACGTTCCTCCCTCTCACTCCCATCATGGCTCATCCTACCACCCTCAGATTCAGAACCAGGTAATGAAGTAGACATCTTGAATCACACTTTCGTAGCCTGAAATTAAAAGACATATACAAGGGTTAATATTTAATACTTTACAAAACACATGTAAATAGTAAACGTTCTTCAAATGCAACATAAAATATACTTATATTTAATTTCAGACCTATATAAGTGTATCAGTTGTTAATTTAATGACCCATATACTTAATATGAAGTTATGAACATAGTACGTGTATGTGATATCAAGATTAGAATTTTATGTTCAAAAGATTTCACATTTACTAAACAAATCAGATCTCAAATTAAGCTAATATATGCTGCAATTATTATACTAATTTTTCTAATACATATTATAATTGTTTATAAGTTTTTAATATTTATTCATAAAATTTCAGCTTATTAATGAATATTTAATACAAAAATCTGTAACAAACAGTAGATTATAATCAACTTTAATTATGTTTTCCTTTTAGTAGTGTATAACTATATAATATAAGAGTGTAATTATATAAATTTAAGTTATATTACATGTAAAATCCCAAAAAAAATGAGAATATTAAAAAAAAACGAGTTTAGGAGGGGTAGGAGAGAAAAATGTGGTAGATCTACAAAAATTTAGTAAATATATGTTTAGATCTAGTAGAGAGGGAGTAGATTTACCAATTTTAGTTGTTAAATACTAACAATAGTGAGTAGATTTCAAAAAATACGATTTTGGAAGAAAACTAAAAGAAAATACGAATTTAGGATAAATTTGTGGTAGATCTAGTAGAGAAGGGGTAGATCTAGTAGAGAAAAGGGTAGATCTACTATTATTAACTAAGATTAAGCAAAAAAAATATCAAAATTACCTTGCTCCAAGCTCCAGCTCCTTTTTTCTTCTTCTTCAGCAACAGTCGTCAAAATCGCGGAATGTGTCGAGAGAATATGTCGCTGTGTCGCCGGTTCGGCGACTTATTGGATTTTTTACACTGGGCTGGGCCTGTTTCGGCGACAGTTGGGCCCATGTCGTCGAACCGGCCCGAAATGTTGACGACATTGTAGCAAAAAGATGTTTACATGCATTCGACGTCGCTCACTGTCGACATCGACAATTTCGGCGACATTTCGCCTAATGTCGACGACATTTAAATCCATGTTGCCAACCATGTTCTATCTGAGTGAATGTTCGGCGGTGAAGATACAAGATCTCAACAAGATGAACGTGGATGAAATGTGTATGTTGTGATGGATGTGTGGGAAGATAAGAAAAGATCGCTTGGGAAACATGACTATATCGAGAATAAAGTGGGGGTGACAAGCATTAAGGACAAGTTGCGCGAGGGCCGACTCAGATTGTATGGACATGAGCAACGCAGACCGACTAATACGCCTACACGAAGCAATGTTGTTGAGTCAATCTCGATTAATAGAAGAGGACAGCCTAAATTAACATGCGAAGAACTTATAGAGAGAAATTTGACTGTCTACATCTCGACTAGAATATGACCCATGAGAGAGCTTAATTGAAATGAAGGATCCATGTAGCCGATCTATGATGATTTTCATCTATTCATCACTTGTTCTTACATCGTTCCTATCAAGTTGTACAATTGCACATGTATTATAATTATGTATAACTGGATTTACAAGAATCCAAACACATATATGAAACACATTCTTTGATGGTGGATCTTGTCTAAGTTCCTTAATCTTCTGGAACACTTAATGCAAACATTAGTTACGCAAATAGGAAATATTTGTATCATCAAAAATATTGTGTTGCATATCCAAAAAGCCAACAATCTCCCCATTTCCAAAAATATAGAGCATCATACCTTTAATTTATTATATGAGGCAAATTTATCTCATGGATTGTTTTCTCCCATTGTCAAAGTGAAAATAAGGAAAGAATGCAAAATCCCACAAACCCCCCTCAAATAGATAATCACATGGATAGACGACCAAAAATCCAAGCAACACGAATATATCAAGTGAAAATAAAAATTAAAATGGTAGGGCATGATATATAAAAAGTGACAATGAGGTCAAGGAAAAATTGTGAAAGATGTGCCAATATCAATGAGAGGAATTTTAAGTACGTCATGACAAAGAGATCTCGTTAAGCTTATATAGAGACCAAGAAAGTTACTCCAAGCCAACGATAAGGTATATTCGGTCCAAAAATGTCAAAGGAGACAAGAAAAACAAGAAACCTTGTAAAAATATATTTATAATATCAATGCAAGGATTGTGAAGTCTTTTATGATGGACAGACGTCATTAAAGCAAACAAGCGACAATAATGAATCTTAAACCAACATAAAAGGATGTCAAATCTACTTTCAATAGACTATATCCATTATAAACAGAACTACAAAGATGGTTAGACATGGCATAAGATTGAGCCTCCCCCTCCTCCTCTCAATCACATGAAAACACGATAAATTGAGCTCAAACCAAAGAAACATGTCTCATCTATAAGATATCCAATAAAGCACTAGAGACTCATATGCCACATGTTAGATAAATCATTTCAGACCTAACAAGATCAAATAAATGTGCAAAATAAGCATAATTACCAAGAGAACTATAGGCAAAATAAAGTATTACTGGCAACATTTCAGTCAGATTGTAATTGGACTGAATCACCCCTCGATCAAATTGCATTTTTATCAAAAGGCAGTCTGCTAGAATGTTATTCTAATGCAGCAGAAATATGATCTCGAAGAAACAACCACATAGATATACCAAATGAAAATTAACATACTAACAATAAGAATAATTACAAGATCAAATAGATATCCAATGAAGCTCATGTTCACACAACCTCATCTAGAGAGGTTCTTGGAACCTAAACCATGTAGCTGTCACTTTTCCTCTTGAATGGGCAGGAGAAAGCATAGTGACCGATTCCGCCACGACTAAAGCAAATGACATGGTTAATTGAGAAAAAAGAACTAGCAGTCCATTCTCCTTCTTCCTATTTTCATTTTTTGGAACATAACCAAGGCCTTTTGTACCTATATGACCTTTGTAAGAATGCAACATTTTGCTCAACATATTTGTATTATTAGAGAATATCTAAACAAAGAGTTTTCCATTTTTCCTTGCAAGCATCATAAGAGTCTTTAGTAGTAGAGATTAAGCAGTTTCTAGTAATTGCAAGATTATCTTCAAGGAATGAGGTATCTGATTTCGATGTCGTTTCGACTGCGTGGGATGGAATATTTAGGAAATTTCAATGGAAATTTCTATAAATGCAATCATGCCAGTTTTGACGCCAAGATGGACGAATTAAATCATGAAATTTTGCAAGCGTGAGCTCTACACCTAAATGCATCATTTTATGCAATAAAATTTATATGGGGGTATTGATATGTGTGGGGGAATTCTTCATGTGGGAGGTAAGGAAACTGTCATGTTTATTGGATTTCGATGGTAGAATGTAGGAATTAAGTTATGTAATTTTGCAAGCATGTGCTATATGCATGCATGCACTTATTTGTGCTATGATATAACATCTAGGATATGTAGGGAAATCCCCCACATATCTTACTTACATTGATAGTTTGGTGTTGATATTGAACCCACAATCAACAATTTCATCGGCCCTAGAAACAATAGTGCGATTTTTCCGAACAAACTCATTGTTTTTTTGATGTGGTTGGCTTCCTAGCACCCTCATTGTTTGATAAACCACCACCCAAATACATGTTGTCCACACGAAGGGAAATTAAAAATGACATAAAGCATGCATCGCATTAGTTTAAAATACATTGTGTAGCAAATATTAGGGAATGCAATGCAATTATGATATAGTATTAAATGTATACTAGGTATGATACTAAATGGTCAAATCATCCCAATCCCCCTTTTCTCCTCTTCAAACAAAAACAAACATAAACAATAACACCCAAGGATGCAATTATTGAAATGCCTATCAAAATTTTCCATTGAAATCAATGTTTTAAAAAACGTTATGCAGTAAACATGCATACACCGCCTTGTAACTGGTTAAGCAGTATGTAGGCGATTAAGCGGGTGATTTTTGAAAAAATAGGTTTTAGTTTCCTATATATTGTATACAAAATTACACATATGTATATAAATACTATACTGTTTGGAACATTTATCTTTATCTAAATACTCCACCCAACAATATAAAGAACCCAAATAATTTATATGACAACTACAAAACAGTGATTATAGCTATAATATAGTAAACACCCTACATACATGAGACAAAAAAAAAACTGTATCACATGATTATATAGCTAAACAGTAAACAATAGACTTATCATGGATACCTTACTAACTTATTTTTAATGTGTATACCGTTAATTAGTCATATACATTACAGAAGTACATTTTATTAAAGTATGCATTCTAAAGTAGATAATAATTACATATATTGGTATACATTACAGCAGTACCCTATTATCACAACTGACATACAAAGTATGCATTCTAAATTAGAACTACGGCTCATCATAACATATATAATATATATAAGTTTAATATATTATAGTCAATAATATTTGGACCACATAATTTACTTAATGTTATAGTTGTACGATAGTATTGAAAAAAGGGCAAGAAAAGCCAAAAAGCAGGAACGAGGGTGAAAACGGGCTAAGCGGCCAAAAAGTGACCATTTTTTGTAGATTCGCTAAGCGGGCGCTCAACAGCAAAACTAAATGGTTGAAGGTCTTGTCCGGTTAAGTGCCCGCTTAGGACGTTTTTCAATATAGTGATCGAAATTTTCAAGTTGTGCGCAAAAAACCTCCAAATCCGTCCAAATAGGCGAAATTCAACAAAATCATCGAAATTTCAATAAATGCAATCTTGGTTGCAGATCCCATGAAAATCGACATAGTCGCATGTTTTGGTAGCAGTTGCCATCGAAATCAAAATCTTTGGCGAAATTTTGCTGATTTCGTCGAAACTTCATTCCTTGATTATCTTCAAGCATAGAAATTTAATCAAAGTAAAACAATATTAACTTGAAGGATAATATCATAATCAACATCGGAGCATACAATAGGTAGTTTCTCCATATTAGTCAGTTTAACTTATCTAAAAGAGTCTTGAATTTGCAAAGAAGCTTTTTGAAAAATACGACCATCTATTCTTTTCTAATTCACTAGCATATTGAGTATTAAGCTCACTAAGTTGATTATTTAAAGAGTCGGCAATAGTAGCCGATTACTGTCTTTCTTATCTTATCTAACATTTTCTGAAGTAAGTTCAACAAGTTCATTAGCTCATTTTTAGAAAAAGTTGAAAGAGATACCTCACTGTCATCACTTTGTGCACCTTTTTGTTCATCATTTTCATCATATTTGAGATGAAATGTTCAACTACATGATGACAAGGTTCTTCCTCGTGATTTGACCCAACATTGAAGAAGAGTCCCAAGAGGCATGATATGCCTTCTTTTTCCTCTTGATTTATGGGCATCTATTCTTCCACTGTTATTTTGACTTCTTACCTTTGGAATTCTTTTCTTACCTGCTAATAGATGGGCCACTAGATGAAGAAGAAGATTGTTTCGAGACCCTTGCTTCGAGGGTCGTACTCATTTTCTTCTTCATCATGCATCTCACGATATTAGAGCTTGACTATAAGTCTCTAGATTATGTATAAGTTCTTCAAGTTCCAAAGCAGAAAGATTCAAAGATTCTTCTATGATCCTAACTTTCTTTTCATGCTTAAGAGGTTAGAGAGCACATGATTTTAGTAACAAGCTCTCTATCCTCAATATTCTTCCCAAGAGATTATAAGCATTTATAATTGAAGTAAATCTAGTGCACATTTTCTGTTAATGAGAGAGAAGGGAGACAAACAATGTTGGCGGCTGCTAGGTGTAGCTGTTGTGTGTGAGGGCAATAGCCGTCTCACTCCTTTTTAAATATTAGGGTAAGATACTAGGTGGTACAAAGGAGAAAATCTAAGAAAAACAATAAAACAAGTGATATAATAAAAATAGAGACAAGAGGCAGATCGCCAGATTCCGCCGCTGACCTTCTGTCGATACCATCGACAGGTCTGTCGATGGTATCGACAGACTGTTGTACGGTTGTTGTGATAGTCTCGATACCATCGACCACCTGTCGATGGTATCGACCGGGAAGCAGGTTGTTTCACACTCCCCCCTCAAGCTGGAGAGTACACATCGTGTATGCCCAACTTACCACAATCTCTGAAAAGCTGCCGGACCCAAAGGCTTTGTCAAGATACCCGCTAGTTGATCTTCAGACTTGACGTATGGTGTCACAATAGTGCCATCTTTGATTTGATCACGAATAAAATGGCAATCAACTTCTATATGCTTTGTACGCCCATGAAAGATAGGATTCCTGGCAATGTGTATAGCAGACCGGTTGTCACACTTGAGCTCCATAGAAGACATAATAGTGATTTTTAACTCAAAAAGAACAGATTTAACCCATTGTAGTTCACAACATGCATGGGCCATAGCATGGTATTCAGCCTTAGTGCTGGATCTGGCTACCACATTCTGCTTTTTGCTTTTCCAGGTAATCAAATGGTCACCTAGGAAAGTACAATAGCCTGATGTAGACCTTCTATCAGTATGATCACCAGCCTAATCTGCATCTGAATACCTTGTGAGAGTCAAAGTAGGAGTCACCTTGGGTTTAGAATAAGTGATCCCTTTACCAGGAGCACTCTTCAGATATCTCAGAATCCGACAAACTGCTGTCCAGTGTGACTATCGTGGTGAGTGCATATGTTGACTCACAACTCCTACAGCAAAAGAAATGTCAGGTCGTGTAACAGTCAGATATATTAGCTTGCCAACTATTCTCCTGTAATATCCTGGATCTGAGTTCTCAACATCATCAACCGTCTCCTTGATGTGATAATCCATAAGAGTAGATGCCGGTTTAGATTCAGTCATGCCTGTCTCCTGTAGTAAGTCCAACATATATTTCCTCTGAGATAGATTGATACCTGCATGAGATCTAAGCACCTCAATGCCTAGAAAATATCTCAGTTTACCCAGATCCTTCGTTTGAAAGTGTCTCTGCAACCCTTCCTTCACATGAGATATGCCTGTAGAATCACTTCCAGTAATTACTGTCATCAACATATACTGCCATAATGATAGAGCCACAGGAAGAGCTAGAGTAGAATAAAGAGTGATCAGTCATGGAGCGAGAGAAGCCCATATGGAGTACAACCTCACTGAACTTGTCAAACCACGCTCGAGGAGACTGTTTCAAACCATATATGGCTTTCTTCAATTTGCAGACCTTTTGACACTCCCCCTGAGCAACAAGCCCAGGAGGTTGCTCCATATATACCTCTTCCTGGAGGTCACCATGTAGAAAGGCATTCTTAACATCAAGCTGAAATAGGGGCCAATCAAAGGTAGTAGCCAGAGAAATAATAATTCGCACAGAATTTAGACGAGCTACTGGAGAAAAAGTCTCAAAGAAATCAACTCCATAGGTCTGTGTGTAACCTTTTGCTACCAATCTGGCCTTCAACCTCTCAACAGATCCATCCGGATTATGTTTGATGGTGAAAACCCATCTACAACCCACTGCTTTCTTCCCTGTAGGTAAGTCAACAAGATCCCATGTGTCATTATGCAAAAGAGCTGACATCTCAAGCTGCATTGCCTGTTTCCAACCACTGTCCTTCATAGCATCATAGTGATTCCTTGGTATATCAACAGAATCAATCCCAATAGCAAATGTGCGGGCCTGCTTAGATAAGTGGGACATACAACACACATTTGTAATAGGATGTCTAATAGTACAAGAGCGAGTACCTTTCCTAACAGCAATAGGAAGATCAAGATTTGATGCTTCTGCAGGAATCCCATGAGTAGAAGACGAAGATGAAGGCTCAGAGACTGGTGTCGCTACCACTTCTGGATCGTGTCTGCCTCGCCTACTATAAACATGTGGGTAATGCTCAATAATAGACTTGTCTGCTGCTTGCTCATCCGGAATAAAAGTATAATCAGGAATGATGGGTGGCGCTCCCTCACTCTACACAGATGGTGCCACTCTATCACTCTGAAAAATTGGTGGCACTCTCTCTCTCAATTGCTCCCCGTTACTTATAGCATTGGAGAAATATGGAGTGGCCTCATGGAAAGTCACATCTCGAGACACAAACATCCGATGAAGACTAGGACAGTAACACTTGTATCCTTTGCTTGTACTAGAGTAACCAAGGAACATGGTTTTAACAGACCTAGGAGAAAGCTTGTCGGCCTTAGGGTCAACATTATGGATAAAGGAAGTGCAACCAAACACTCTAAGGGGGACAGAAAAGGGCTGATCCGTGGGTCGTAACATAGAGAAGGGAGTCTGTCCTTTAAGAACCGAGGATGGTTGTCTATTAATTAAGAAACAAGCAGTTAAAAGGGCTTCAGACCAGAATTTCTTGGGTACATTGGATTGAAACATAATAGATCGAGCAATATCAAGTAGATGGTGATTTTTCCGCTCAGCCACCCCATTCTGCTGAGGGGTGTAAGGACACGATGTGCGATGGATCATACCTACAAAGCTGCAAAAATCAGACATAGCCTTTTGAACATATTCTAAAGCATTATCAGATTGAAGAATTTTTATATTGCAGTCAAACTGGACTTTTATTTCTGTATGGAAATGTTTCACAATAGATAGCACAGACTCTCGACTTTTGAGAAGGTAGATCCATGCCATTCAAGAAAAATCATCCACAAAAGAAATAAAGTAACGAAAACCATTATAACTCTGGTCTTTAACAGGACCCCACACATCACTGTGGACTAACTCAAAAGGACAAGAAGCCCGTTTATTAACACGACTGGGATAAGATAACCTATGATGCTTTCCCAGCTGACATGACTGACACTCTAAAGATGACACTTGAGACAACTCTGGTTCCAACTTGCGCAGGCTCTCTAAGGAAGGATGTCCATATCTGCAATGCCATAGTAAGGGGGAGCCACTCAACAGGACGGATGGAGCAGGAGCAGATACTTGGCGAGGCAGATTGTCACCATGAAAAAGGTAGAGATCACCTTTCCTAGGTCCCCCACCAATCGTCCTCATACTCTTGAGATCCTGTAATACAAAACAAGAAGGCCCAAATGTTACCGTACAGTTTACAGTGTCAATCAATTTTGCAACAGAAAGAAGATTAAAAGGAAACCCAGGCACAAAGTGTACAAATTTGAGATCAATCTTGGGTGTTAGAGGGACAGATCCACTAGCTAACACTCTCCTCACTGAACCATCTGCCAGTGTAACAGATTGGTGAGGGATATATGAGTCAATAGAGTGGAGCAATCCCCTCATACCAGTCATGTGACGCGCCAGAATCAACCACCCAAGATGAAGTAGAGCCAGAAGCTATGAGAGATGTAGCCTGATTACCCGCAGTAGATGCCAGGTTTGCTGACGATGATGACGATGATCCCATACTCATGTGTTGTGTAGCCTGAATAAACCGATTATACTCCTCTTGAGTAAGCGTGATACCGGTTCCAGAAGTAGTTCCCACAGCATGAGAGGAAGCTGTAGTAGTGGCATAATGTGCTGTCCCTACAGGTGGTGCAACAGGTCTCCCATATTTCTTCCAATACTTCTCCACTGTATGTCCCACTTTGTCACAGAAAGTGCACTTAGGATGTGTCCCACGTCCTTTGCCCATACCAGGTCGCCCCCCTCTCACCGCAGCAGCTACGGATGCATGAGACTCCCCAAAAGATATAACAGGATCAGGAGTAGCAGACTCAAAGATAGATTGTTGTATTCTTGAATAGGCTTCCACAAAACTGGGTAATTTATCAGAAGCCAGAATGACACTCCGGACGGAACCGCACGAAGGGTTAAGCCCGGATAAAAATTTAGTCGTAACTAGATCGTCCCTGTCCTTGATCTGTTCAGCAACAGTCACTGGATGATAATAGCTCAGCTCTTGAGCAAGTGCCTGAATAGCTCCAAAGTACTCCTCAAGAGATCTGTCCCCCTGCCTCTCAGCAAACAAATGGTCATAGATCATGAATTGCCGAAGCGCATTTTTTTCTTGGGAATAATGCTGCTTCACTACGTCCCATATCTCCGTAGCTGTTGAATAGAACATGAACCTTGCTGCAATTGCAGATTCCATGCTGTTCCACAACCAAGTCTTCACCAGACTATCATGACGCTTCCATTCAACATATCATTTGTCAGTAGAGACCAGAGGACCTGAGTCAACATGTCCTGCCTTGTCACGAGACTCCAGGACAGTGTGAACAACATTCATCCATAGAAGAAAATTCTTCCCGTCGAGCTTGATGGAGGCGATAGGAGACACCTCGTTGTAGATCATAGGCGTCTTGATGTCCCCCATTACAGAACGGGACTGTGTGACGGATTGATACATGCCACAAAGAAGACTGAGGTGACGGAGAGATACACGTCACACATGAAACAAAGAGAAATGCGTTACTGATGCATTCACAGCCTCCAGACGATTTTCCTAATCACACATGGAGGATGTGTGACTAGGATAATAACCGTAGAGAGACTAGTCCTCTGGTTCAGATTTTAGATCGCCGTCGGATCACCCGAAGATCCTCAAAGCGGCGGATTACGGCTGCACGCCGTGCGGCGGCTCAGCCGCAGCTGCTGCTGCCGGTGCCGCGGTGAGAAGATCCGGAGGGAGGAAGAAAGGGGAAGATCCGGCAGACAAGGAGGAAGAAGAAGGAAGAGGGAGGGACTGCCGGTGGAGAGAGACGGCGGCCTAGAGCAGACCTTGCTCTGATACCATGTTAACAAGAGAGAAGGGAGACGAACAATGTTGGCGGCTGCTAGGTGCAGCTGTTGTGTGTGAGGGCAATAACCGTCTCACTCCTTTTTATATATTAGGGTAAGATACAAGGTGGTACAAAGGAGAAAATCCAAGAAAAACAATAAAACAAGTGATATAATAAAAATAGAGACAAGAGGCAGATCGCCAGATTCCGCCACTGACCTTCTGTCGATACCATCGACAGGTCTGTCGATGGTATCGACAGACTGTTGTCCGGTTGCTGTGATAGTCTCGATACCATCGACCACCTGTAGATGGTATCGACCGGGAAGCAGGTTGTTTCACATTTTGAAAATAGATTCATTTTTGACATGCAAAACAACTCTTGAAAGCATATTGACTTTAGTATCATTGACTTGCTTGGTTCCTTCATGAGTTATAAAAAGTTTCTTCCAAATATCATAAGCAGTTTTACAAATGGGAACTCTATTAAACTCACTAGGAGATAGGAAAGAATATAAAATACTCACAATCTTAACATTTGTGAAACAACCTGCATCCCCGTCGATACTATCGACAGGAGGTCAATGATATCGAGATTATCACAGCAACAGAACAACACTCTTTCGATACCATCGACAATCCTGTCAATGGTATCGACAGTGGAACAACGGCGGAAATCGGCGATCTGCCTCCTGGTTCTATCTTTATTATATTATTTGTTTTATTGTTTCTCTATTATTTTCTCCTTTATACCACTATGTATCTTACCCTAATATATAAAAAGAAGAGAGACGGCTATTGCCCTCTCAAGAAAGCTGCTCTTTGCAACCAACAAATCTCTCGGTGTTCGTCTCCTCTCCTCCTCATCTCTTCTCACATGGTATCAGAGCGGCTTTGATCCGCCGCCCCGCTTCCTCAACAAGCCGCCACCACAGCCTCCCTTTCTCCTTTCTCCTTCTAAGGCGCCGCCGCCGTCCAACTTCTCCAGGCGCCGCCGACGCGAGTGCTGCTGGGCTAGCATCCGCTAGCCGTCTTCATCACTGGATCGATATCAGCTTTCGCTCGCTGTTGTAGATCTAGCCACCAAGGACCGGAGCCGCTAGCAAGCTTCCGGTTGATTTACAACAGTTTTCAGCTAGTTCTCGGGAGCCAGAACTACTGTTTGGGAGTCTCCGGTTGATCCAACGGCTATCTAAAGCCCAATCCGAGGGACTCGTCTCTTCCAGAGTGCTCTCCTAATCACATATCCTCCATGTGTGATTAGGAAAATCGATTGGAGGCTGTGAATGCGTCAGTAACGCATTTATCCGTGTTTTTGTGTTGTGACGTGTATCTCTCCGTCACCTCATCTATTTCCGTGAAGTGTATCTCTCCGTCACCTCAGTTTTCTCTGTGACGTGTATCAATCTGTCACTAAGTTCCCATCTACAATGGAGGACACCAAGACTCCCTATAGAGAGGCGTCTCCTATCCCCTCCATCAAGCTCAACGGGAAAAACTATCTTCTATGGATGAACGCTGTTCACACCATCTTGGAATCTCGTGACAAGGCGAGACATGTTGACTTGGGTCCCCTGGACTCTACTGATAAAGGATACGCTGAATGGAAGCGTCCTGACAGTCTTGTGAAGACTTGGTTATGGAATAGTATGGAACCTGCCATTGCGGCTAGGTTTATGTTCTATACTACAGCTAAAGAGATATGGGACGCAATAAAGCAACACTATTCTCAGGAGAAGAATGCTCTTTGGCAAATCATGATATATCATCGTCTGTTTGCTGAGAGGCAGGGTGATAGATCTCTTGAGGAATACTTTGGAGCTATTCATGCACTTGCTCAAGAGTTGAGCTACTATCATCCTGTGACAGTTGCTGCACAGATCAAAGACAGAGACGACCTGGTTACTACTAAATTTCTATTCGGGCTTAATCCCAATTGCGGTTCTTCCAGGAGTGTCATTCTGGCTTCTGATAAATTGCCAAGTGTTGTGGAAGCCTATTCGAGAATTCAACAGTCTATTTTTGAGTCTGTTAATCCTGTCTCTACTATATCCTCTGGGGAGTCTCATGCATCCGTAGCTGCTGCGGTGAGAGGAGGACGACCTGGTACGGGCAGAGGACGTGGGACACGTCCGAAGTGTACCTTCTGTGACAAACCGAGACATACAGTGGAGAAGTGTTGGAAGACACATGGGAGACCTGCTGCACCTCCTGTGGGGGCAACACATTGTGCCACTTCTACAGATTCCTCTCTGTCTTCAGTTGTGGGCACCAATTCTGGGACCAACATCACTCTTACTCAGGAGGAGTATGATCGGTTCATTCAGGCTACACATCACATGAGTGTGGGATCTTCGTCTTCATCATCAGCTAACCTGGCATCTACTGCGGGTAATCATGCTACATCTCTCATAACTTCTAGCTCTACTACATCTTGGGTAGTTGACTCTGGCGCGTCACAACACATGACTGGTATGAAGAGATTGCTCCAATCTATTGAGTCATATATTCCTCACCAATCTGTCACACTGGCAGATGGTTCAGTGAGGAGAGTGCTAGCTAGTAGATCTGTCTCTCTAACACCCAAGATTGATCTGAAATCTGTACACTTTGTGCCTGAGTTTCCTTTTAATCTTCTTTCTGTTGCAAAATTGGTTGACACTGTAAAATGTACAATAACATTTGGGCCTTCTTGTTTTGTTTTACAGGATCTCAAGAGTATGAGGACGATTGGTGGGGGGGCCTAGGAAAGGTGATCTCTACCTTTTCTACGGTGACAGTCTGCCTCGCCCAGTATCTGCTCCAACTCCATCCATCCTATTGAGTGGTTCCCCTTTACTATGGCATTGCAGATATGGACGTCCGTCGTTAGAAAGTCTGCTGAAGTTGGAACCTGAGTTGTCCCAAGTGTCATCTTTAGAGTGTCAGTCATGTCAGCTGGGAAAACATCATAGGTTGTCTTATCCCAGTCGTGTTAATAAGCGGGCATCTTATCCTTTTGAGTTAGTCCACAATGATGTATGGGGTCCTGTTAAAGACTAGAGTTATAATGGTTTTCGTTATTTTATTTCCTTTGTGGATGATTTTTCCCGCATGACATGGATTTACCTTCTCAAAAGTCGAGAGTCTGTGCTATCTATTGTGAAACATTTTCATAAAGAAATAAAGGTTCAGTTTGATTGCAATATAAAAACTCACCAATCTGATAATGCTTTAGAGTATGTTCAAAAGGCTATGTCTGATTTTTGTAGTTCTGTGGGCATGATCCATCGCACGTCTTGTCCTCACACCCTCAGCAAAATGGGGTGGCTGAGAGGAAAAATCGCCATCTTCTTGATATTGCTCGTTCGATCATGTTTCAATCCAATGTGCCTAAGAAATTCTGGTCTGAAGCTCTTTTAACCCCTTGTTTCTTAAATAATAGACAATCATCCTCTGTTCTTAAAGGACAAACTCCTTTCTCTGTGTTACGACCCACGGATCAGCCCTTCTCTGTTCCCCTTAGAGTTTTTGGTTGCACTTCTTTTGTCCATAATTTTGACCCTAAGGCTGACAAACTTTCTCCTAGGTCTATTAAATCCTTGTTCCTTGGTTATTCAAGTACTAGCATAGGATACAAGTGTTACTGTCCTAGTCTTCGTCGCATGTTTGTGTCTTGGGATGTTACCTTCCATGAGACAACTCCATATTTCTCTGATGCTATGAGTAAGGGGGAGAAGTTGAGAGAGGGAGTGCCACCAGATTTTCAGAGTGAGAGAGTGGCGCCATCTGTGCAGAGTGAGGGAGCGCCACCTATCATTCCTGATTATACTTTTATTCAGGACGAGCAGGCAGCTGGTAAGCCTGTTATTCAGCAATATCCATATGTTTATAGTAGGCGAGGCAGACAAGATCCAGAAGAGGTAGCGACACCAGTCCCTGAGCCTTCCTCATCGTCTTCTACTCACGAGATTCATGTAGAAGCATCAGATCTTGATCTTGCTATTGTTGTTCGGAAAGGTACTCGTACTTGTACTATTAGACATCCTATTACAAATGTGTGTTGTTTGTCCCATTTATCTAAGCAGGCCCGCGCATTTGCTATTGAAATTGATTCTGTTGATATACCAAGGAATCACTATGATGCTATGAAGGACAGTGGCTGGAAATAGGCAATGCAGCTTGAGATGTCAACTCTTTTACATAATGGCACATGGGATCTTGTTACCAGCAGGAAAGAAAGCAATGGGTTGCAGATGGGTTTTCACCATCAAACATAATCCAGATGGATCCGTTGAGAGGTTGAAGGCCAGATTGGTAGCAAGAGGCTACACACAGACCTATGGAGTTGATTTCTTTGAGACCTTTTCTCCAGTAGCTCGTCTAAATTCTGTGCGGATTATTATTTCTCTGGCTACTACCTTTGATTGGCCCCTATTTCAGCTTGATGTGAAGAATGCCTTTCTACATGGTGACCTACAGGAAGAGGTATATATGGAGCAACCTCCTGGGTTTGTTGCTCAGGGGGAGTGTCAGAAGGTGTGTAAATTGAAGAAAGCCATATATGGTCTGAAACAGTCTCCTCGAGCTTGGTTTGACAAGTTCAGTGACGTTGTACGCTATATGGGTTTTTCTCGCTCCATGACTGATCACTCTTTATTCTACTCTAGCTCTTCTTGTGGCTCTATCATTATTGTTGTATATGTTGATGACATAGTGATTACTGGAAGTGATTCTACAGGCATATCTCGTGTGAAGGAAGGTTTGCAGAGACACTTCCAAATGAAGGATCTGGGTAAACTGAGATATTTTCTAGGCATTGAGGTGCTTAGATCTCATGCAGGTGTCAATCTATCTCAGAGGAAATATGTGCTTGACTTATTATAGGAGACATGCATGGCTGAATCTAAACCGGTATCTACTCCTATGGATTATCACATCAAGGAGACGGTTGATGATGTTGAGTACTCAGATCCAGGATATTATAGGAGAATAGTTGGCAAACTAATATATCTGACTGTTACACGACCTGACATTTCTTTTGCTGTAGGCGTTGTGAGTCAGCATATGCACTCACCACGATAGTCACACTGGACAGCAGTTTGTCGGATTCTGAGATATCTGAAGAGTGCTCCTGGTAAAGGGATCACTTATTCTAAACCCAAGGTGACTCCTACTTTGACTCTCACAAGGTATTCAGATGCAGATTAGGCTGGTGATCATACTGATAGAAGGTCTACATCAGGCTACTGTACCTTCCTAGGTGATCATTTGATTTTTGGAAAAGCAAAAAGCAGCATGTGGTAGCTCGATCCAGCACCGAGGCTGAATACCGTGCTATGACCCATGCGTGTTGTGAACTACAATGGATCAAATCTGTTCTTTCTGAGTTAAAAATCACTATTATGTCTTCAATGGAGCTCAAGTGTGACAACCAGTCTGCTATACACATTGCCAGGAATCCTATCTTTCATGAGCGTACAAAGCATATAGAAGTTGATTGCCATTTTATTCGTGATCAAATCAATGATGACACCATTGTGACGCCATACGTCAAGTCTGAAGATCAACTGACGGATATCTTGACAAAGCCTTTGGGTCCGGCAGCTTTTCAGAGATTATGTGGCAAGTTGGGCATACACGATGTGTACTCTCCAGCTTGAGGGGGAGTGTGAAACAACCTGTATCGACGGGAGGTCGATGGTATCAAGATTATCACAGCAACAGAACAACACTATCGATACCATCGACGGTCCTGTCGATGGTATCGACAGTGGAACAACGGTGGAAATCGGCGATCTGCCTCCTGGTTCTATCTTTATTATATTATTTGTTTTATTGTTTCTCTATTGTTTTCTCCTTTGTACCACTATGTATCTTACCCTAATATATAAAAAGAAGAGAGACGGCTATTGCCATCTCAAGAAAGATGCTCCTTACAACCAACAAATCTCTCGGTGTTCGTCTACTCTCCTCCTCATCTCTTCTCACAACATTTATTGTAGCACTTCTCACCGTAGTTGTATCCATTGCTCACAACTCCGTCCTTAGAGGCACGTATCGTTGGATGATCATAAAGAAGAACCACATATGCCATTTCCAATACCGTGTAATTGGAGCCATCAAAGAAAGTGGGATGGTAAACATGTGCTACTTCAAGGTTGAGCTGCCCAAAGATGTTTTTCCCTATTTTCAAGACTTGTTTAAAGCTCCTTGAAGCCTTGCTATCATACTAATTGAAAGCTCTGGAGGGGGGGAGGGTAAATAGAGTAATAATGCAACTTAAAAATAAGAAATTTTAATTGCAACTTTCATAAAGATATTTATAGCTAAAAGTAAAGCAAGTAATATGAAAGTTAAGAAACCACAGAAATACACAAGATGTACAGTGGTTCCGGCTTGAAATGTCGTAGCTCCACTATGTAGTTGTTTCCAATGAAGGTTTCTTAATGTATAATTTTATTTACCTTTTCTAGACCGATACATATTACAAATACTTATGTATTTTTAGGATCAAGACAAACCTCCTTTTTAGCTCAAGGATAATTGTCGCCTTCTTAGTAGGATGTTGGAAGACCAACCTCTTAAAAGAAATTGCAATCTCCTTCTCTACCTTTAGACACATCCTTTTCACAAGAGCTCCGTCATAGTCTTCTCGCAAGAAGTAGCTCCAAAGCGTTCTATCATGGTCTTCTCACAAGAAGTAGCTCCGAAGCAAAGGACGAAAAAGGGTACAAGAAGGAAGATAGAAAGTACAATTCTTGTCACTAAGATTACGACGTAAATCACTTCTGAACTAGTGATGATCAACCTCAAAAGGTTTAGGTTAATGCTATAGTTGGTATATTGGTGTAGTACACTAGAGCTAGCCGTAAGCATAATCTAATTTGGAAGTAGCTGGATGTAGCAAACCGGAGTTCTAAGCTTAAAAGAGATAGCATGTAGAAGCAATGCTCAAGTATACTTTGAGTGTACCTATGGCACTCCTATATATATGAAATACTTAGGAATAGCTAAGATATCTGTTTAGAGTGTTCATGACATGTTTAGTGGGAACTAGTCGTTATAGGACAACTAGTGGGTATAAATCGACTAATGACACATTAATTGGAAGTTCTGTAGAACTACAGTCGAATTGCAATTGGATCGAGTTGCATCTTGAGTGTACTACAATTCGATTGAAACACAACCTCAACCCCCATTGGTCTAACAACTAACATGCATCTTAGTCATTAGTGCTAGCCTTAAGCATATGCTAACTTGGAAGTAGTTGGATGTAGCAAACCAGGGTTCTAAGCTTAAAAGAGATAGCATGTAGAGGCAATGCTCAAGTATACTTTGGGTGTCCCTATGGCACTCCTATATATATGGAACACTTAGGAATAGCTAAGATATCCGTGGAGAGTGTTCATGACAGTTTTGTGGGAAACTAGTCGCTACAGGATAGCTAGTAGGAATGAAACAGATAATGACACATTGATTGGAAATTCTGTAGAACTAGCTGAACTACAGTTCGATTGAAAGAAAACCTCAACCTCAGTTTAACGACTAACATGCATTGCGGTCGAAATGGAATTCAATAAAAAATAGTCTATTATCCCAAAAGTCCTTATTTTAAAAGTGGGCTCATTCAACTTTAGAAAAATCATCTACCTCTCCTAATTAGGTGTATACAAGTATAATACTAGGTTTAGGATGATTCTTGACCATTCATAACTTGTTCTTACATCCATGGAACAAAATCTCGATCAGAATTGCAAAATTTTGCTTGATTTTTTTTGCCATCAGTCATCGAAACATACAAATGCATGCAATGGGACGTAATTTTACAAAAAAATCGCCCCTAGGTGCCAAATTTCGACAAACAGGGGGAAGTTTGTATCAAAATGCTCAGTTTGTGTCGTAATTTTGCAAAATTCTAAAAAATAAAACTTAAATTTTGAGAAATTTGTTCCTAGGGTACTACTACATCTTGGGTATTTTGGTAATTTTTTTTAATCTCTTGCTTCTGGAGGCTATTTTTCTTAAATCTAAGGTATGTTCTACACTCTTCTATAGAGATCTAGAGAAATATTCTGAAATAACAAAGTTCTTTCTTGGATCTATGTATAAATGTCCCATGTAACCTAGCTAAATGCTAACACTAGGCTTAAACAAGTTGCAGTTCGTAAGTTTGTAACTTGTAACTATAACTATAAGTTTTAAATTCTATGTTGTAACTTGAAGTTTGTAAGTTTGTAACTGTCTAACAGACTTGACATTTTTTTTCGTTTGTGCACTCACTCATCAAGACATGGATCCCATCTAGACCTCCAAACATTTGAATTTATTCTATGGTCCAGTGTGTTTATATTTAAACATTGTGTTTGCAAAATTTCACAACTTTATTCCTTCACTTTGCCATCAAAATTCTGTCATAATTGTTCAGTTTTTTTCACTTACAAATTGGGGGACCCTCCATACCTAATATGAAATATTATTGCATATTGGGTAGATTTTGGTGTTTAGATCATCCCGGGCATATTTGGGTAGATTTTGGCGTTTAGATCGTCCCGGTAAATAGTCCGGATTTAATCCGCTTATTTGAGCGTCGAGAGCGATAGGGGCGTAAATATCAAAATTTTGGTTACAAATATGTTTCTGAACCATCAGACATGACATCGAAATCGGACAATTAATTCTATGCTTACATCATTCCTATATGTTGTAAAGTCGCACGTGTACAAGGTATAATTCTAGGTACAAGTCTATCACAAGCATCTAAACACAAAAATGCACATTTTTTGATGTTGAATCTTGTCTAAGTTCCTTGATCACTTGAATAGTTTTGAAAAATAGTATGTGGTGTACGGGTGAAGAGGGTAGTGCATAGAGTACATGCGGTATGCAGGAGTATATATCCGACTACATTCATTTTTGGATTTTTGTAATATTTGAATATGTATAATCACAAAATGACATTCAGTTTATAATATAATAAATTTAAAATGTAGAATATGCAATTATATATATTTTGATGTAAACAATAATATTCCTGTATAACATGCTTATATATCTATATATAAGTGTATTGTGTATGAAATGCGTAGATGTAGCCACATTGTACATATGTATTCAAATGAATATATCAAAAATTACATATGTAATTGTACAAATGTGTGTAAGATTTGTTCTACATGATTCATTGAATTACTACCTTTGGACCTATGGGTTTTGTTCTACATGATTTTATGGATATGACGATGATGGTCTTTATTATTTCCTTGCTCATAGACTGTCCTCTACTAGCTTCATTATGAGTTTGTCACTACATATTTGTTTTGGTCATCTGTCGCTTGGCAAATTGCAAGTTTTGGATCCAACCGTTCTTTGTTATCTTGTGATGCACGTCAATTGGACAAACACCATAGGGTGTCTTTTTTGCCCGTGATCCAAAATGATCTATAAAACAATTTGAACTTATCCATACTCCAAAGTGACATTTGAATATCATATCATACTTCTAGTTTTTGGATGTGAATATATCGTGACTTTTGTTGATGCTTTTTCTAGGATGACTTGCTTTTCTTAATAATCATGAAGAAGTGTTCCCTTTTGATGAAATCCTTTCAAAGGATGATTCTTGTTCAGTGTTAGTCATCATCATCATCTAGGCTTCAATCCCAACCATGTTGGAGTTAGTTACATGGATCCTTCTGTTCTAATTAACTCTGTAATGGATCATATTTTGATTTTATTTTGAGTCATGGATGCAGCCACGCTACAGAGAAGAAGAAAGAGAAAGATAAATTTGCAACAAGCAAATAAAATTTTAATTCATATTTGACTGCCTGGACAAAGGCCCCAAGGCTGGTTTATATAAGACTGCGCGACTTGACGTGCAAGTCAACAAAATATAAAACTAAAATCCCAGTGAATTAAAAAACGGCCAGGCGGGCCGCTTAATCGGCCATGACCCTCATCCGCCCAATTTAGCCCCTAAGCGCCCGCTTAATCGTTTTGAACATAATCGCCCGCGTTTTACCCGCCTCACCCATTTTTTCCCGCTTTTTGCCCACTTTTTTCCCGCTTTTTTCCCGCTTTTGTTTAAAAATCCTAATGTAAGCATCTAACATTAATTAATTACATAGTCCAAGTAGTGTTGACTATAATATATGAAACTTGTATACATTAAATGTTCTATGATATAGCTAGTCCTAATTTAGAATGCATACTTTGTGTGTAAGCTGTAATAATTGGGTACTGCTGTAATGCATCTAAGTAAATATCCTATTGCTCTATTATACTAGTAATGCATGATTAGTTTTACTGATTTCCTTGCTGCTTTCAGTGATTAATGATTGGTACTACTGGTTAGTATTACTTTAGTGATTACTTTAATTCAACAATTCATAGTTTGTTATTTACAATTACTGATCTGCTTGCTGATTTTAGTGATTAGAGATACTGATTAATAGTAAGTATTGATGAATACTTAGTTAATTACTGACTTGCTGATTAGATATGTATAGAAGTTCCTTATAAATATATTTTTTATATACACATACATGTAATTTTGTATAAAAATATATAAAATTTAGACACCCACTTTTTCAAAAACCGCCCGCTTAATCGCCCGCCTACCGCTTAATCGGTTACAGGGTGCTGTCCGCACGCCTCCCGCTTCCCGCTTTCTGATACATTGTAACATCCTAATGCAAGCAAATAAAACAAGGAATTAAAATTCTAATAAAGATATTCGGAATTAAATATAACACAAATTTCCTAAATTCATAAAGAACTAAATAAAAGCCCAACTTGAGCCCAATAAGCTCTAATCAGGATTGTCTTGGATCTGGGCTTGCTTCCTATGCAAATCTCCTTTCATGGAGTGCATCATTCATCCATTGAAATTCTTAGAACTGATACTGTGCTTGACTATGTCCATCCATAGTTTCTTCCTATTGTCACGAGGCCGATATGATTCACCAACACTCTTTGTGCGCCTATCTAAGATGGAATCGTGGAATGCAAAAGCCTCCATTGACTTGACACTACTCACTCTTTGGCAAATCATGCTAATTTACCAAAATAATTTGTCGTAGGCAATTTTAACATCATGTTTTTTAATGAACTGTCAATTGTTCTTGGTCATAAAGGGAAAAAATACCATTCGTTTTTCACCCTTAATAACAACCCTTTCCTCTCTCAGCTTGATTTTTGGATGTGTCCATTTTGTGCACAACTTCAATCTAAAAGATGACTATCTCCTTGGCCTATTAAGACTGCCTTCTTGGGCAATTCCTAGGATTTGAAAGGCTATTAGTGCTTTGATCTGATTACCTAGACTGCTACATGTCTCTGCCGATGTCACTCACGAGGATTAGTTGTTCCTTACCTCTACTATCACTACTACACCCAACTCACCACTGGATATTGTTTCTTTACTGCTTCATTGTGATCCCACTCTAGCTCGGGATTAGTCTTACCCACTCACACCTCCTCCACCTCCGCCTCAATTCATTCCTAAAGTGTATCTAATAGATCCACAACTTACAGCTCTGCCATCATTGCTTACTCCAACATAATCTGTCAAACCATTGGCTCTTTAGAGAGCAGTCGCTCATGAACTAATAAATATTTTATTTCTCACACTACTTGCTTTACTCATTTATCTCTACGTGCCTATTCATTTGCTCCTGCCCTTGACTCTACTACTATTCGTAAAAGTCATGTGGTTGCCCTTAGTAATCATGGGTGGAAAGTGGAAAGCCGTGATGGACGATTAGATGACGACTCTACGAGCGAATAACACTTGGGAGTTAGTTGATATGCCTCTAGGTAAAAAGATTGTTGGGTGGCGCTTGGTCTTCTCCATAAAGCACCGTTCTAATGGGATCGTTGAATGCTTGAAGGCGTGGATTGTCGCAAAAGGATATACTAATGTCTTATGGATATTGAGGCATTTTCATCTCAGCTAGGTGAGGCGTAAGTCTTGGTTGCACTGCGGCACATATATAAAATTAACACACACACACACACACACACACACACACACACACACACAAACACACAACCACGCTTACGCGTGTGCGCCACATCGTCGTGTGTGCACACACGTGTACGTGCTTGCGTGTACGCACGCACATGCACACAAACGCACGCACATGTAAATATATTAATATACATATGTGCACGTATAGACACATGTATAGATATATATATATACTTATATAGACGAACACATTGATATCTATAAACACAGACTTATATGTAGATACATATACTGTTATAAACACAAACATGTGCATATACATAAGTGTGCGTAGTACATACATACATATATATAGTTATAAAGACACATACATACATATATATATATATGTGTGTGTGTGTGTATATATATATATATATGTATGCAAACATATATGTTTGTATGTATATTATGTCTACAATTTTGGCTTTGTCTAGCCTCAATCAGGTCCAATATAGGACTATTTAAGCATTTTTTTTCTGTCACTCAGATTGAGACTAATATGTCTCGGAGATGCTTTAGCACCTCGCATAAATTGAGGCACGATAGAGGCTGCCTCGCCTCAAGGCATAAGCCTCTAGTGCTTCGAGGCACACTTTGTTATACACCATGGGATATGCTCATACCTATGGGGTGGATTTCTTTCAGACCTCCCCAGTGACTAAGATTACCTCTGTGCACATATTGATCTCCCTGACTGCCACCTTCGATTGGCCCTACTGTAGTTGTGATCAAGAGTGTTTTCCTACATGAGAAAGTCTACCTGTAGTAACCTCAAGTATTCGTTGCTGAGGGGGAGTATTCTACCATAGTTTGTCTGTCTCCAATCATCTCTATATAAGGCAGTCGCCTGGGGCCCGAACCAACAAACTTGGTATAATTCTGAAACAATTGGGATTCAGGAGGCCTGCTAGTGATGGCTCATCATTCTCCTCATTTTACCAAGAAGGACACGTCTTGGTTACTACCTATGTCGATGATTTTGTGATCGTTGGGAATAATGCACATGCAATATCTCTGATCTGATGGCTCTCCTACTCAACTTCCACACAAAATGTTTGGGAAATCTTTGGTATTTCTTGGCTTTGAAGTTCTTCGATCGAAACAAGAGATTAATCTCTCTCAAAGATGATATGTCCTTGATCTATCGAAAGATACATGTAGGACGAATGCAATATTTGTATTTACTCGAAGGGACTATCACGTGAAGATTTTGAATGAAGGGGGGGGGTTCTTGATGCAGAAATATATCGAAAAATATTTGGGAAAATTGGGAAAATAATCTATCTAAACATCACACCACCTATGCAGTTGGGGTTGTTAGTCAACACATGAGCACTCCTCTTCAGACTCATTGGAGCAATATACAACACATTGAGATATTTGAAGAGTGCTCGAAGGAAAGAACTGTTTAAAAAAGGACCCCAACACAAGTTAGTGACTATTACAAAATCTTCATATGCAAACTGGGCTGGGAATCCCCAACATAGAAGATCCACATCATGATATTGTATCCTACTGGGTAATCACCCTATCACTTGAGGAGCAAGAAACAAACAACAATGGGTCAAATGCATCTTATCTGAGTTCAAGATTTCTATCCATCAATGAATATTGTTGCATTGTGATAACCAGGCTGCTTTTCATGTAGCAAACAACCCGGTCTTCCCACGAGCGTACCATACATATTGAAGTTTACTGCCAATTCCTAAATGACCTAGTCAAAGAAAAAAGGATAGTCATGTCGTATGTGATGATTGGAGATCAAGTGGCGCTGTGGTGGACACTCCCAAAACCACTTCCTTCTGCTCCGTTTCACTATCTCAAGAACAAGCTGCGATTCCACAACTGTGCTCTCCAGCTTGAAGTGGAGTGGTATAAAATTAGAATGAAGTGGTTATTAGATGTATATGAGCTCGTCAGCTTGGCCCATCTATATTCGTTTATTTAGTTGCTTACCTTAAATGTTCCATATAACACTTAAGTAGACACACACAAATTTCCTCTCCTGTATATGTAGGAGGGTCTATCTCTAATCTGATTACACTTTTACATTATCATATCCTCAGGGACGTTTATGTCAAGGGTGGCCGCTTAGGATGCTTAGAGCCTATTTGTCTCCTTGGATCGAGAAATGAGGAAATTTTAATCGCTTGTCCCCTCTTACTTTTGAAGACTCTAAGATAACTTACTGTTGCATTAACCGTAAGAGTTGAAGGAATAAGGGAGAACATCCTCGTTCCTAGAAGAGGATTAGAAGCATATATATATACCGTGTTGCTAATTAGCTTAACCATTCATTAACCATGACTGAGTTACAACATCCTCCTTTTTTGAAGAGGATTGGAAGAATCTAGAACAAGCTGAAGTACAGTGTACCATAAGCACAATATAAGAGGGATAAGGAGACACAATGTAAGAAGAATAGATATTAGGACTGTGTATGTGTGTGTTTGGGGTGGGGGGGGCTAGATCAGATAATTGTGAACCTAATTCATCCCTAGTGACCTGAACCAGACCTAAACTGACCAAATTTATCTCAAAAAAGGATCTAGGCACTTAGTAAGGATTGGGGCCTCCTTCCAGCACCTAGCTTATCTAGTTCGCTTGTATCTGAATGCCAAATTTGAATAGTTGTTTGATATTAAATATTCTGCATGTGGTATCTTGGTTGAATAAAGACTGGGTACTGTAACTTTGATTATGTTATTAGTGTCCTCCGCTATGTGTTTTTATCTTAGGGCAGCCCTCCTCTATGTGCTTGATCACTAGGCTTAACCGAATTCTTTTACCTTAGCCACTTTCTGCAACTCCACCTATCATTTGCTTGCCAGCTGCTGTCTTCCTTCTTCCATTATTGCCGTGCCATCACAATCTCTTTTTGTCGCAGTGGGCTATTCCCGTAGTTGCTTTCCAGAGTCTAAGAAAAGAAGCACTCCTGAGGTATCTTGGTAGTAAGGGTCATTTATAGGTGGCTGGTTAGTAAGGGTTCAAGTTGTTGGCACCTTATTTTTGACACTAGAGCAGTTACAGGATACTGTTTGTAAATGATCGATAACCGATGACTTTAGGATTCACTGACACCTATTTGTTATTGGTATATGTACTTTACTATTTTATGACAGATTCTCACTAGTTACTTGAAAAGTCCATCTATATTCTTAATAGAACTCCTTTATCAGTGTGGTGGTGTCCTCCAGTTTTGTTTCCTAATTATGTACAATGCATATCTGAAGTTGATGAGCTGTAGTCTTTGGCTAACTGATGAATATATATATAGGCATCCACAGGAAACCTGTTTATGATCTGAAATATATATGTAGAAATGTATGAGAAGTCTTACAGAAGGTATACAGATAAAACTAGCCGGGGTCCTTTTGTTTAATATTCAAATGTGCTAGAATGCATTTTTATTATTTTCAAGATCATGCATGTGTGACACTGCTATCTGACATCTTCGTTTTGTTTTATATCTTTTTTAGGAACATTTATCTTGTATCTCTTGGAAAAATAAATGTATTTTCTCTGTAATATAGTTAATTATAATGTCAATAACGATTGTAGGAGAGTTTGTTGCAAGTGGAAGCGATGATGGTAGATGGTTTATTTGGGAGAAGAGAACAGGGAGATTGATAAAAGTACTAGTAGGAGATGAAGCTGGTAGGCCGTTTTGTTTCTTTTCACACTACAAGTATTCTGATCATGTCTGACTTGGTTGTTTGTTGGCCAGTTGTGAATTGTGTACAGTGCCATCCATTTGATTGCGTTGTTGCTACTAGTGGAATCGATAGCACAATCAAGGTATGCACATAAGAAAATATCCAAACAGAATAGTTTACTGTAGATCCAGAACTCCATAAAAAGATGGTCATGTGCAGATGTGGACAGCCCATGCTCAAGCACCGTCTATCGTTGCAGGAGGAACTATTGGACCTGAAACAGAAGATGTGTTCAGTATAATGGAAAACAATCAGCATAAACTGAGCCGTAACAGGGAAACCATAGTGTAGGTTTTTCCATCACTTTCAGAACTAATATGTTGAGTTATCTTAATAAATTACATTTAAATGCGTTTTGAAACAATTTCTATTCTTGATCTTGTTGAAAAGTTGGAAGGAAAACTCACTTGTGTTGTTGATATTAGAAGGCACAACCCTGTCCTATATATAGGAGAGAGAGAGGGGGGGCATTTCAGACTTGGGACTCTAGTGAGGCTATATGGGCCAAGACACTAAAGCCTATTACCTATTTAACCTATTATCTAAATAGGCTAATGATACTTTCTAACACTCCCCCCTCAAGTTGGAGCATGGGTGAAACACGTCCTAGCTTGGACTTACATGACTCAATAAGACGATAAAGATAAAATTATTACTTCCCATACAAAAATTGTCACTCCCCCGTAAACAATACTTCCCAACTAAAAACATGTGGACGCCTCTTTGAGTTGTGTTTTGCAGGTTGGAAATACTCGAGCTTTGGAGGTCTTTTGAAGTGCATCTGGAATGAAAAACATCTGAAAAATGGAATTCAAACACCACAACAAAAACTTACCACAATCAAACTGGAGCAGACGATAAAAAAATCATGACTACGCCATTTTCAATGGAGAGGAATGTGTGAGTGGTATAAGCGCACAACCAACACATTTCACGTACATAACGTGGCACGAATGCGGAGGCATAATGTCGATGCAACAATAGAGGTATCTTCAAATCGTCTGGCAGTGTAGCCAACTGGAATTAGCATAAAAGGTCACAAACGTGCATAATGTGGCACGAACACAGGCTGGATGAGGTGCTAATGGCTGCCATATTGGTTCCATAAATCTGGCGTATGAATCATGGGGGCTTGATAGGAATGAATGACACCATCAAGGAGGAACCCAAGTAGATCAGTAGAAGAGCCATGTTAACGGATGCAATTCAGAGAAGACATAACGAAAGGTAGTTCAGTGAAAATAAAACAGGATGAATGCTTGCAGATCCAGAATTTATAGGCTAGAAATTGACGAGCTACTAAGAAGTTTGATGTGAAGAAGTAACCATATGTTTCATGAGAATGCAGCGTGGATGATCTAGTGAAACATCATTAACACCAGAGGGAACACGAGGTTGTAATTAGCGCAACAAGCTCTTGTCGTGATGTAATAATTCGGTACAAACACGAAAAACTTGGTATCAATCCCGTAGTTGAGATCCTTCACGTTCGAAAGCGGTGGCCAACTGGCATTCGCGCAGATAGCCAACCCACATGTATAATGATGCTTAGTGGGAATGTCGTGCCACAAAGACATCAAAATAGCATATTTGCTGAAGAAATTACGAAGCTCCATGAAGATAGCCTAGAATGTATCATCTCTCTCCTCATACTCTCATCATACTATCTCTCTCTCCTCTATCCCCATCCTGGCACAACAAATACGAAGAGAATGAGTAGGTGGTGCTGAAAAGAGACATACGACCCCCTGTGCGTGGAAAGAGACACACATAATGGGTGAAAGGGCAATGAAGGGAAAATGTAAAACGAGAGGTGTATTATGTAGAGAAGAAAAATCGATAATCGGAATCAATATGCAAATCGACCCAATTAGATCTTGATAGAAAAATTAAATGAATCTTTTCTTGATCCGAAAAGGAGATTTGTTCGACCTTTAGGCCATGTAGACCCAAAATGGATCTTTTTTCATACTAGGTCAAGAAAAATAGGATCTGATTATCATTAGGTAATGGAGGAGAGAAAGACCTTTAGAGGATGACATAACTTGAACTGGAAGTAGAAAAACTTCTTTGGGAAGTGCCAACATGGCGTGTAACTCATTTGGTTGAAGATGACAGGCTCCTAGCAACACGTCATGTGGAGATTTTGACACGCCGTGTAGGATGTCGAAGATGTAAAACAAAATTTTGTCAACATGCCTTGTGGAAATTTAACCATCGTGTAGGCGTGAAACAGACTTCCGCTGTCACGTGTAAAATGCGATCTAAATGAAACCCTGCGCCATCAGGACAATTTTTGTGAGGGAAAACTCCCTTGTGTTGATATTAGAAGCTGTGTTGTATAGGCGCCTGCATAGGCGCGCCTAGGCATCCACCCAGCCTTCCAGAGTCAGGCGCCCAACTGACTTCGGCGTTTGGGCGGCCCACATGGGTGCTTAATGGGTTTAAATTGATGGGCTTTGTGATATTAAAAAAAAGTTGCTGCCCTATTTGTTTCCCTGCACAGCTGCTCACGTATTCTCCTGACGCATACTCTAGCCAGTCTTGCGGTGGAGGAAGGAGCAACCAACATCAAGCCACGTCTTCCTCCTCCCCTGCCTTGCTTGGAGCAGCACCACCAAGCCGGCAGACAACATTACAAAGAGCAAGGTGCAGCAACAACTGGGTATCAAGGTGAGTTATTTTATTTCTTCTTTGATTTTTTGTCAACGCCTGCTCTTCCTCCCCCCCTCATCTTCTTGCTTCCCCACTTCTTCCTCTCCCCTTTATTTTTCTGTTGTTGTTCAATTCTTCTGCCTCCTCTTCCTCCTTCGCTTCCTTCTCATCTTCCTCCCCTTTATTTCTTTGCCTTCCTCTTTCTCCTCTCCTGCCTCCTCTTCTTCCTCCTCCCCTGTCATTTTTCTTCTCCTCTGTTGCTACTATTGCAGCTACTTTTGACCTCCCCATCTCCCCTCCCCCATTCCCCATCCTCTTTGTGCTTCTATTCTGTTGTATTCTTCTATCCTTCCTCTTTGTTGTCCTATCCTTCTTCTTTGATATCTTTTTCTGCTGCAAGTTTTGGATTGTTCCTCTATCTCCTCTTCCAATGTGCGTGCTTAGCTTATTATTTTTATGTTGCCTGTTTAGTAAATTGTACACTTTGAACAAATTTAGTTACAATTATAAATAATATAAATCTAGAATTGTAAAAAATAAAAATAAAAACTCCTGGAAACGCCTAGGCCTTCACCTAGGCTGTCTGGGCGTCCCTAGCCAACGCCCGGACGCCTACCCGCTTGTATAACCATTATTAGAAGGAACTCCCTTGTCCTATATTAGAATGTGTGGTATTCTACCCAAAACCAATTGGCAATGGGTGAAGGGACTACACACCTTATATGCCCAGGACCTATCCCAGAGCTCAGCGGTGTGGGACAATCACCATATTAGAATGTGTGGTATTCTACCCAAAACCAATTGGCAATGGGTGAAGGGACTACACACCTTATATGCCCAGGACCTATCCCAGAGCTCAGCGGTGTGGGACAATCCTAACATCCTATATATAGGAGAAGGGGGAAACATTACAAACTTGGGACTCAAGTAATGCTATATCGAGATACTTAAGTCCATTAACTAATCAACCTATTAACTAAATAGGCTAAGAATACTTTCTAACATATCTTAAAGAAGGCGTGTAACATGAAATCAATTCCTAATTACTCAAATTCATAGTCAAATGTCTGTCTGCTCGGACACATACCCTGAGGTTGGTATTTATTATAGAAGGTCAAAAGCCTTGATGTCGTGATTTTTTGTGATCTGACATCTAATTAACAACAAAAAATGACAAAACATGGAACTTACAAAGAAGTCCCTGAAATTGCATTTCAGTCCTAAAATTGAAACAATTGCAAAGTAAATCCTAAAGCACAATATATTATTAAAAGAACTCATGAATCCTAATGGGGATGCATAGCTCTTAGACTCGAGAATGAGACTTGTCTTGCATCAACGAGTCTCTAATAAACCAACATATACACCTTATAAATATATACACATTCAACCTATACAAGTCACACATATAATCTCTGGATTACATTTGAGGTGGGGCCATAGTAACAAGACTCCTAATTTTATGAAAAACTAATAATTTTTCAAGATTTTATAGGCTCTTGAATGTTTGTCACGGTTAATATGCCACTCATCGACTTTCCATGACTTTTAACAATTTATCCCTCTATTTCGTGATTTATATGATTTTTCACGATTTTTCATGACTTTTTACATTTTTTGCGTTTTTTTTCTATTTTAAGTCACTCTTTTTTCTTTACTATATAAATCATGTACATAAAACTCATGATCTACACTAAACCTCCAACCCCCCACACTCATGACAATCTTGTTATTTCTCAACTTTTTCACTTAATAAGATTGTATGTCTTGTGACTTTATTGTTACATGTATCTGATATGTATGTGTTAAATAAAAGAATTGAACTAATGTGATTGTGGTAGATGAATACAAGACTGGAGACCCCTGTACATATATAATTGTAAAAGATGTGTATATCGGAAGATGTTCTACTATAATAGGGAAAATGTATTGAGATTACTACTTTTAAATGCTGCCATGGCAATGCCCAACCATGGGGCCAAACACCCCGACAAGTATGTCCCCCATATCTCGTCGTCCTTCGTCATCATCTTTCTCTTGTGGTTTCTGTCAGTAGCCCTATGAGAAGCGCAACAAATAACCAAAGTTGTTGTCTTGTCCGATCTGCAATTGTCAATTAAGGCTCAGGTCGTATCAGCCACCCTTACTAAGTCGGGTGCGTGCCCTAGTAGAATAAGATCTTCCTCTTCCACATGTTTAGTCGTGACAACAAGAACTTCTCAATGTTATCAAGATCATGGCTTCTCTAAGCCAATCATCATGCCCAATCACCCATGGTCCTTGTCTTCAACGGTATGTCCCACCTTGGCATGCCGATAGGTGAGAAAGTCAAGGCCTATGGTCTACCTCTGCTTCCTGATTCCAAAAGTGTTGGTTTTCATCGTCAACACAATAAACACTCACACATGTATCATCTTCATAGCATTTTGGCGTCGTCTTCTCCGTTCAATGTGTTTACACCTGTGATTACATAATGTGTACTCATTTCACATGCCTTGTCATTCACACTAGTTGCCGTCATTGACATTCGACATGACGTGTAGCTCAAATACACGTGTCATCGTAAGTAGCAACAATCGTCATCCCTTACTACTCACATTCTGTGTAAACCAAGTTAACATTGTGTGTGCTTACGCGTCGTTCAAGGCAAGAACATGCATGTACCTTCAGAAACACGTCATTTCAACATGTCATTTTTCGATCAGATTCTTTGCAAATTTTGGACACGCTGTAGTCCAATCAACATTGTGTGACTCCTTTCTAATCGTCTTTGAACACGTGGAGTTGTTCTAAACGACACATACATCATCGATACACCATGTTCTGAATTAATGTGACCTTCCCGTTGTCTGTCTTTCAACATGGTGTGTAGCCATTCTCTTCTCAGTTCTGCTACCCCGATTATACTTGTTGCTGCAAGCTATCTATGGTCAACATGGGAAAATTTTCTCTCGGGACTCCCGTCCACGAACCCCCAAACAAGGGGGCGCCCCCTGAAACCCCTAGCCATTTCACCTTAGAGTTTGATTAGTAGAGTAAGGACATGCATTAATCTTCTAAATGTCCTCTCTCAAGCATGAAGTCTCTCAAGTGTGAAGTCGAGCTCTCTCTAGTGCGAGATCTATCTCTCTTAAGTGTAAGATTCAAACACGATGTCCGTCATAAAGTCCAGTTTTCTCAAGCCACTCCACGATCAAACCACAACTTCTCCATGAGAAGAACGATGAAGAAAAAAGAGTGCTTAGGGTTGCACTATGAGTGCACCCTTCTATTATAGCCAGAACAATCCCGTCACTGTACCGGCGTGTCGATAGTATCGACACTAGGTCAGGTAGCCAGACAAATACAATGTTGTATCTGCACCAGTGTCGATAGTATCGACAAACATGTCGATAGTCAATCATGCCCAACTTGTCCACAAGAACGCAGAAGTGCTTCTTAGCTAGTAGCTTGGTGAAGATGTCAACAACTTGGTCTTCAGATCGAGTAAAGGGAGTACAAATGCGTCCAGACATGATGGCCTCACGGATAAAGTGACAATCAACTTCAATATGTTTAGTCCGCTCATGAAAAATAGGATTACTAGCAATAAAGATAGCTGCCTTGTTATCACAGTGCATAGGAACATGATAAAAAAAAGGCACATGAAATTCCTTCAGAAGAGATTGCACCCACATAAGTTCACAAGCAGTATGAGCCATAGCACGATACTCAACCTCAACACTGGATCGAGCCACTACATTTTGCTTTTTGCTCCTCCAGGTGACTAAATTTCTTCCAACATAGGTGCAATAGCCAGAAGTTGACTTCTTATTTGTCTTGCTACCAGCATAGTCAGAATCAGAGTAGCCCTCAAGAGAATAGTGACCACGCCTTTTGTAGTGTAAGCCTTTACTAGGAGAATTCTTCAAATATCTTAGAATATGACATAAAGCTTCCCAATGACATTGTTTAGGCTTATCAAGATAGCGGCTAACTAGACCAACTGTCGTAGAAATGTCAACTCTAGTAACAGTGAGATAAATCAACTTCCCAACCAGACGTCTATATCTTTTACTGTCTGGGTACAAAGGTGAATCAGCATCATCCCAATTCACATTGGGGTCAAGCGGTGTGTTAGCAGGTCGAGCTCCAAGCATACCTGTTTCCTGTAGAAGATCATGGACATACTTCCGCTGTGACAGAACAAGAGCATTAGAGGTCCTTGAAACCTCATTTCCCAGAAAATACCATAGTTTTCCCAGATCTTTAGTAACAAAATGTTTACAGAGATAGGCTTTGGTTGCATTAATTTAAGAAAAATCACTGCCGGACAGAATTATGTCATCAACATATACAATAAGAACAACAATACCAGCAGATGTCTTCTTAACAAACACAGAATGATCAACATGAGATCTGAGAAACCCACAAGTAGACAAAGTGGTGCTCAGTTTATCAAACCAGGCACGAGGGCTTTGCTTCAGTCCATAGATAGATTTCTTGAGGCGACAAGACTTTATGTGACTCCCCCTGAGCAACAAACCTAGGTGGTTGCTCCATATGCACTTCCTCCTGAAGATCACCATACATAAATGCATTCTTGACATCAAGTTGAATGAGAGGCCAGTCCAGATTAACAGCCACAGACAAAATAATTCGCATGGAATTCAGCCGAGCAATAGGAGAGAAGGTTTCAAAATAATCAAAGCCATAAGTCTGAGTGTAACCTTTCGCCACAAGACGAGCTTTCAGGCGTTCTACAGTTCCATCTGGATGATATTTAACAGTGTAAACCCAACGGCAGCCAACTGGTTTACAGTCAGAAGGAGGATCAACAAGATCCCAGGTACCCCTGTTAGTGAGAGCGGCCATCTCCTCTGTCATGGCTTGAGACCATGCCTGACTTTGTAGAGCATCCCCAACATTTTTGGGTACAGAAATGACAGATAAAGCATTAACAAAATTGCTATCATGAATACTCAGATGGTCAGTAGAAACATGATTAGCTATATTATGAGATGTACAATATCTAGTGCCTTTTCGGAGAGCAATAGGTAAATCTAGATTAGAAAATACCTCTGTGGGCGCAGGACCTTCAGAAGGAGAAGATTGGTGTGTGGGGGGGTCTTCAGCAGTAGGTTGTGCAACACGATTTATGCGTTGATATACACGTAAAGGAGTAATATTTGTCTCAGGATGTTCATTATTATTATCAGAGTCACAAGTCACAGGCAAAGGTGCAGAAATCAAATCCGAGCTCAGATGTGTCCCCTTAGAGGAATAGTATGGAGTATCTTCAAAAAACACCACATCACTACTCAGAAACCATTTTCTTGTCTCCGGATGATAACAACGATATCCCTTCTGAGTCCGTGAGTACCCCAGAAAAACACATTTCGCAGCTCTAGGGGACAATTTATTTTGATTAGGACCAAGCAACCGCACAAAACACGTAGACCAAAAAATCCGCAGAGGAACAGAGAAAAGTGGAAGACTTGGTTGAAGAACCTGTACAAGTATTTTATCACCAATGACAGAAGACGGCATGCGGTTTATTAAGAAACATGCAGTAAGAATAGCTGCCGGCCAGAAATGTTTGAGAACATTAGAATGAAGCATAATAGTCCTGGCAACCTCAAGAAGATGCCTATTTTTCCTTTCAGCCACACCATTCTGTTGGGGGGTATACGCACAAGAGGTTTGATGAATCGTCCCCACAGATTTACAAAACACCTCAACAGAGCTTTGAACAAATTCTAATGCATTATCAGTTATGAAAATTTTAATAGGCATCGAGTACTGTGTTTTAATTTCAGCAAAGAAGAATTTAATTGTAGGCACTACTTCAGATTGATTTTTTAACAGAAATAACCATGTAGCCCGAGAATAGTCATCAATAAACATAAAATATTTATAGCCAGATAAACTAGGAATGTGACAATGTCCCCACATGTCAGCATGTACTAAATCAAACACATCAGTACTAGCAATCTGAGATTTCTTAGGGAAAAAAGATCTAGTTTGCTTGCCCGATTGACAAGCTTCACAATTAAATACAGGCATACGACTACCAGGTAACACATGTTTTAACTTTGCTGCTGACGGGTGTCCAAGTAAAAAATGCCACTGTAATGCAGAAATGGATTTGATAAAGCCAAAGAAGAAACATAATTGCTGAGCAGTCGCAGATCATCCAGGTAATAAAGTCCATCTGGTCCTTTATGCCCCCCACCAATCTTCGTCCTCATGCGAAGGTCCTGAAAAACACATTCACCCGGAGCAAATGTCAGACTGTAGTTAAGGCCACAAACACGTTTGCTGACAGATAACAAATTTAAAGGAAAATTTGGCACATATAAAGCAGAATGTAGAAGGATGCGGGCAAAGACATCCCCAATGCCAGAGACCGCAGTCTTGGACCCATCAGCAAGCATCACAGTAGACTTAGAGCGGGGTTTAAGCAGATTAGAAAAAAAAGAACGGTTGCCAGAAATATGAGACGATGCGCCAGAGTCGATCACCCATTTTGTATTACCAGTAGAAGAAGAAGAGGCACTCAGAAAGACAGTCACAACCAGAGTATGTGGCTGCGTGAGCACCAGACGTCCCGGCCGATGAAGATGAAGCAGTCTGCTCCTGTAGTAACCGCTCTACCTCAGAGCGAATAAAGTCAGCAGTGGCTTCAGTCGAAGAGGCAGTAGGAGCAGTCGAAGTAGTACCCTCCGTAGCAATGTTGGCCCATGCAGGAGTGCCATGTTTCTTCCAACATTTGTCTTCAGTATGATTGTTACGGCCACAGAAATCACAGTACCGTTGAGGAGCGGCTCCAGCAGATGAATCAGTAGACGAGCCACGACCAAAAGTACCGCGACCAGAAGATCCTCGACCCCGACCAGGAGCAGGAGGGCGGCCGCTACCGCGACCACGACCCCTGCCACCCATGGCAGCAAGAGCAGTGGGGTCAGGTGTATCAGTAGACAGGTCAGTAGAAGAGGCCGGAAGGCGTTGAAGGCGCTGAAACACTCTCTAACGTGGGCAGTGGGTCGCCGGCAAGGATCTGGTCAACCACTCCAGCATAGGAGTTAGGAAGACCACAAAGGAACTGGATCACCTGAAGTTCCTGTCTTTGGCGCTGCATGGTGGTAAAGTCTGTGGACAAAGGATGTAATGTCTCAAGTTCAGCCCAAACGCCTTTAAATGTGGAAAAATAGTCTGCAATGTCTGATCCAGTAAACTGCAGGCGAGCGAGATGTTTGTTTAGATCAAACACCTTCTTCGAATTCTTGTTGTGAGAGTAGGTGCTTGCAAGTTGGTCCCACATCTCTTTCACCGTCAGAAGGCGCATGAGTGTAACACTGATGCGAGTCTCGCTGCTGTTCAGAATCTAGGTCATCACAGTAGAGTCATCCTTGATCCAATCATCATAGATCTTTTTATCTTTGGACTCGACAGTGGCAGGCGGAGCAGGTGGCGGATTCTCGGTCAGATGGGAGTGCTTTCCCTGGGATTTTGCAAAAATCTCCATGGAGCACACCCAGTGTTGATAGTTGCGGCTGTCGAATTTCACGGTGGTCACCTGACGGCGGCAGTCCTCATGTGAAGAAGCATCCGAGCAGCAGAGAGTCAGGTCCAAACAAGAAGAAGAAAACAACAGCAGCAGGAGACCGTTTAGATCCGCCAACTAGTCCGTAGCAGACAGAGCAGAGATCCACAGAAGGATCAACCTACATAAGAGCTACGCCTAGACGCAACAAAGAACCCGGCGGCTCAAGAGCCGACACGGGCAGATAGAAAGGGAGAAGCACGGAAGCCCGTCAACTCCCCAGACAGAAGTAAATCAACGATCCGCCGAAGAGAATCAACCGGCCAGTATGTGCACGAAAGAAGAGATCAAACAGATATGGCCACGATCAACGAAAGATACGTCACCGTTGCCCGGAAAAGAGCACGGCTGCGGCGGCTAGTCGACCAGCTGGCGGCTGCAGCAGCAGCCTACCGCGACGCAGCGGGAAACGGCCGGCGGTGACCGGCACTGGGGGGGGGAAGGTGGGGGAGAAGGAGGGAGGGAGGGGAAAAGAAGACGGCTAACGTGCTTGCTCTGATACCATGAGAAGAACGATGAAGAAAAAAGAGTGCTTAGGGTTGCACTATTAGTGCACCTTTCTATTATAGCCAGAACAATCCCGTCACTGTACCGACGCCGATACTATCGATAGTGTGTCGATAGTATCGACACTAGGTCAGGTAGCGAGACAAATACAATGTTGTATCTGCACCACTGTCGATAGTATCGACAGACATGTCGATAGTATCGACACTGGGTCAGTATTCAAATAAAGGAAAAACATAACAGAAGTATATTATCTAACACTCCAATCATGTCTGTAAACTCTTGTTCATCTCCCTCATATTAAACAACTCTATATTCCCTACTTCCATCAAAATCTTGTCACGGGGGAATTCCTCTGTGTCATTGTCCCCCAACCGTTTTCACTGTCTCTTTGTGGTTGGTGTGCGAGGGAGATATAGAGGAGATAAGAAGAGAAGAATGCATACTAGAAGAGCTGAGATGAAGAACTCAAGAGAGAAGAAGAGATGAAAGAAAGAGTGAAGAGATAGATATGGACTTTCTCTCTATCTAATATGATCTCATACATGTTCTCTACTAACTTGGAGTTTCAAGTTCTTTATGTGTCATCTAAATTTGGGATTTCAGGCCGATGTCAAGTCTCACCATTTGGCTCTCGAGTTGCCATCCACTAGCCTTCTCTGCTCGTTGTCAAGGCAACAAGATGAATTCACATGTATGTTGTCTTCGGCTTGCTTTATCAGGTGTATCCATCGCCTTGAGCCACATCTTAGTCTTCTGAATTAGGTGACACATCGATCATCTAGCCTTCAAGATCTTGGAGTATTTGCACAATTGGTTGAGTTGATCCTTGTATGCCTGCCATTTGCAGAAAATCCTCCATCCGTCTTTGTCATGAAACTTTCTAGGTTGTATGTCTATGCTTTTTCACGCATGTTGACTGTATGTTGCAACAACATCTTGTTGCAACACATCTTGTGTAGGACTACCACACGTCATTTCGGTATAGTCTTCATTTCGAAACTACTTTAGCCACGATTTTGACTGGTTGATGACTTAAAGCCTCAAATATTTATGCATCTTTCATCCATATGACTTCTACTCTAGATAAAGCTCCAACATGGTCAAAGCTCTAATTTTCTCAAGTCCACCCAGTGAAATGAAAAACGGGCGGAGCGCCCGATTAAACGGCCACTTAATTGGCCCAATGCCCAGGCCGTTCGATTTTTGCCAAAATCGCCGGTTAACGTTTTTGTAATTAATCGGCCGTTTTTTCCCGCTTTTCACCCGTTTTTTCCTTTTTTTTGTCCATTTTTTTCTGCTTTTTGGCCCTTTTTTGTCCGTTTTTTTTAATTTTGCTGTACATCTGTAACTTTATATAAACTATATGGTCCCAAGTATTACTGATTATAGTATATTAAACTTATATACATTAAATATCCTATGATAAGCCTAGTTCTAATGGAATGCATACTTGTATGCAAGTTGAGATAATAGGGTACTGTTGTAAAGTATAATTTATACAAGTAAAATATATGTAACTATTGTCTAATTTTAAAATGCATACTTTAGTTAATTGTACTGCTATAATGTATGACTAATTGATGATATGCACATATAACAATAAGTTAGAAAGGTATCCAATAATTAGTCTATTGTTTACTGCTTAATTATGTAAACACGTGATACAAAAATATTTCTGAATCATGTATGTAGGGTATTTTATCTATGTCAAATCTATTGTTTATTATATTATGGCTATAATTATTGTCTTATAGCTATCTTATAAACTATTTGGGTGTTTTGTATTGTTGGGTAGAGTGTTTAGAATCTTTAGATATATATAAAAGTTCCAAAGAGTATTAGTATTTATATACATATATATGTAATTTTGTATAAAATTATATAGGAAATTAAAATCTGTTTTTTCAAAAATCGGTCGCTTACCGCTTAACCAGTTACAAGGTGATGTCCGCACGGTTACCGCTTAACGTTTTTTAAAACATTGAGTCCACCTTTTGATCCTAAGATTATAGTTTTTATGGGAAGTGTGAAAGATGTCAAGAATGTCAAATTCGGAGGAGATAAAATTCAGGGGGAGTGCACACATGCAAAGTATGCCTTGATTTCCATCTGTCAGTCATATCTATGTCCTCTCTTATTTTTCATCTCATGTTATTGTGTTGTGTCGTGTATGTGCAAGCTTGGACATGTGTAACCTCGTAAGATTTGAGACCTTGGATAAAATGATCTTAAAAAGAATGATTGTGCTACCCATATCACTAAGGTGCACCTTTTCAGGGGCCAATCACTAAGCTTTGTGGTTAAGCGTGCTCAACCAAGAGTAGTACTAGGATGGGTAATAAGTTGGGAAGTTTATCCTAGCTTGTGTGAGTGAGGATAAAGCGCACAACTAAGGCCAGTGGTGGTCTGTGGGACCAATCGTCATTCTAGAAACTTTACTAGAGCCTTTGGCAGTGGGCCCGGGCATTACAAAATGGTATCAGAGTCATAATCCTTCAGTAGGTGGCCCACATGGGCAGAGCTATAAATTTGACTTTCGATGCTCGTATTCTGAGCACTCTGTGTAACAAAAAAAACTACTTTGGTCATAGTCATTCTGATCATGTATGTGGATGATTGATGCGGCCAAATCGCGTCCAAAAGAAGGCCGATTCAGAAGGATCAAACTTTAAATTTATAACCCGAAACTTTCAAGGACCCCCACAACTTTATTACGGGGTCGAAGTAGATATACGGGGTCGAACACAGGGACGTGAGGACGTTTAGGACGCTTAAGATCTCGCTCTTAAGTCAGATAAGCCAATTCAATGGTCGATAAAAGTATGAAACTAGAACTAGTCTAACAGATTGTCACGAAGTAAAACAAAACAAAGAAAGAAAATAAAACAGAGTTCGTAGGATTCTACTAATCAGAGAGGACTCCCGTCCACGAACCCCCAAACAAGGGGGCGCCCCCTGAAACCCCTAGCCAATTCACCTTAGAGTTTGATTCGTAGAGTAAGGACATGCATTGATCTTCTAAATGTCCTCTCTCAAGCATGAAGTCTCTCAAGTGTGAAGTCGAGCTCTCTCTAGTACGCGATCTATCTCTCTTAAGTGTAAGATTCAAACACGATGTCCGTCATAAAGTCCAGTTTTCTCAAGCCACTCCATGATCAAACCACAACTTCTCCGATCATGTCTGTAAACTCTTGTTCATCTCCCTCATATTAAACAACTCTATATCCCCTACTTCCATCAAAATCTTGTCACAGGGGGATTCCTCTTTGTCATTGTCCCCCAACCGTTTTCACTGTCTCTTTGTGGTTGGTGTGTGAGGGAGATATCGAGGAGATAAGAAGAGAAGAATGCATACCAGAAGAGCTGAGATGAAGAACTCAGGAGAGAAGAAGAGATGAAAGAAAGAGTCAAGAGATAGATATGGACTTTCTCTCTATCTAATATGATCTCATACATGTTCTCTACTAACATGGAGTTTCAAGTTCTTTATGTGTCATCTAAATTTGGGATTTCAGGCCGATGTCAAGCCTCACCATTTGGCTCTCGAGTTGCCATCCACTAGCCTTCCCTGCTCGTTGTCAAGGCAACAAGATGAATTCACATGTATGTTGTCTTTGGCTTGCTTTATCAGGTGTATCCATCGCCTTGGGCCACATCTTAGTCTTCTGAATTAGGTGACACATCGATCATCTAGCCTTCAAGATCTTGGAGTATTTGCACAATTGGTTGTGTTGATCCTTGTATGCCTGCCATTTGCAGAAAATCCTCCATCCGTCTTTGTCATGTAACTTTCTAGGTTGTATGTCTATGCTTTTTCAAGCATGTTAACTGTATGTTGCAGCAGCATCTTGTTGCAACACATCTTGTGTAAGACTACCACATGTCATTTCGGTATAGTCTTCATTTGGAAACTACTTTAGCCACAATTTTGACTGGTTGATGACTTAAAGTCTCATATATTTATGCATCTTTCATCCATATGACTTCTACTCTAGATAAAGCTCCAACATGGTCAAAGCTCTAATTTTCTCAAGTCCACCCAATGAAATGAAAAGCGGGCTGAGCGCCCAATTAAACGGACGCTTAATCGGCCCAATCCCCAGGCCGTTCGATTTTTGCCAAAATCGCCGGTTAACGTTTTTGTAATTAATCGGCCGTTTTTTCCCGCATTTCACCCATTTTTTTCCGTTTTTTTGCCCTTTTTTCCCGCCTTTTGGCCCTTTTTTTGTCCTTTTTTTATTTTTCTGTACACCTGTAACTTTATATAAACTATATGGTCCCAAGTATTACTGACTATAATATATTAAACTTATATACATTAAATATCCTATGATAAGCCTAGTTCTAATGGAATGCATACATGTATGCAAGTTGGGATAATAGGGTACTGTTGTAAAGTGTAATTTATACAAGTAAAATATATGTAACTATTATCTAATTTTAAAATGCATACTTTAGTTAATTGTACTTCTGTAATGTATGACTAATTGATGATATGCACATATAACAATAAGTTAGAAAGGTATCCAATAATTAGTCTATTGTTTACTGCTTAACTATGTAAACACATGATACAAAAATATTTCTGAATCATGTATGTAGGGTATTTTATCTATGTCAAATCTATTGTTTATTATATTATGGCTATAATTATTGTCTTATAGCTATCTTATAAACTATTTGGGTGTTTTGTATTGTTGGGTAGAGTGTTTAGAATCTTTAGATATATATAAAAGTTCCCAAGAGTATTAGTATTTATATACATATATATGTAATTTTGTATAAAATTATATAGGAAATTAAAATCTGTTTTTTCAAAAATCGGCCGCTTACCGCTTAACCAGTTACAAGGTGTTGTCCGCACGGTTACCGCTTAACGTTTTTTAAAACATTGAGTCCACCTTTTGATCCTAAGATTATAGTTTTTATGGGAAGTGTGAAAGATGTCAAGAATGTCAAATTCGGAGGAGATAAAATTCAAGGGGAGTGCACACATGCAAAGTATGCCTTGATTTCCATCTGTCAGTCATATCTATGTCCTCTCTTATTTTTCATCTCATGTTATTGTGTTGTGTTGTGTATGTGCAAGCTTGGACATGTGTAACCTCCTAAGATTTGAGGCCTTGGATAAAATAATCTTAAAAGGAATGATTGTGCTACCCATATCACTAAGGTGCACCTTTTCAGGGGCCCATCACTAAGCTTTGTGGTTAAGCGTACTCAACCAAGAGTAGTACTAGGATGGGTAATAAGTTGGGAAGTTTATCCTAGCTTGTGTGTGAGTGAGGACAAAGCGCACAACTAAGGCCAGTGGTGGTCTGTGGGACCAATCGTCATTCTAGAAACTCTACTAGAGCCTTGGGCAGTGGGTCCGAGCATTACAAAATGGTATCAGAGTCATAATCCTTCAGTAGGTGGCCCACATGGGCAGAGCTATAAATTTGACTTTTGACGCTCGCATTCTGATCACTCTGTTTTAACAAAAAAAACTACTTTGGTAATAGTGATTCTGATCGTGTATGTGGATGACTGATGCAACCAAATCACGTCTAAAAGGAGGCGGATTCAGAAGGATCAAACTTTAAATTTATAACCCGAAACTTTCAAGGACCCCCACAACTTTATTATGGGGTCGAAGTAGATATACGGGGTCGAACACAGGGACGTGAGGACGTTTAGGACGCTTAAGATCTCACTCTTAAGTCAGATAAGCCTATTCGATGGTCGATAAAAGTATGAAACTAGAACTAGTCTAGCAGATTGTCACGAAGTAAAACAAAACAAAGAAAGAAAATAAAACAGAGTCCGTAGGATTCTACTAATCAGAGAGCAGTTCCTGGCTACTAAAATAAAACATTCGGTGCTGTTTTTTGGGAATTGAAATATCACATTCCTCTTCTGGAGTTTGTTTGTCTTAGCGCAAATATGTTATGATCTTCTACAAGAAACATGTTGGGTGTCAAGACAGTCAACACGCCTCTGGATCCGATACCAATTTGAATGATGATTCTTCTCCATCCTACCCTGATAGCAAGTAATATAGAAGACTTGTAGGAGAGCTTATTTACTTGACTGCTACTCGAGCAAATATTACATCAGTTGTTGGACTTGTTAGCGTATATCTTGACAAACCTCGACAATGTCATTGAAATGTATGGCACATTCCCAAAAACTAAAAAAGCTCTTCTAGAAAGGGTCTTCTATGCAAAAAAATGGGCATTGTGAGATTACTGGTTTTCTGTGGTCGACTATGCCGTCAACAAGATTGATCAGGATTGATCGTAACTTTACTTCAGGTTACTGCACCTTTGTAGGTGGTATCCTTGTCACTTGAGAAGTAAGAAGCAAACTGTTGTGGCTAGGTCCAGTGCTGAAGCTGAGCATCGAGTCATGGCTCATACTACCTGCGAGCTCATGTGGGTTCAAGGCTTATTAAAAGAGTTTGGGGTTTGTGATTCTGAACCCATGCCTATGTATTGTGATAATAAGGCATTCATCTTCATTGCTAGTAATCCCACATTCCATGAGCCGACCAAGTACATTAAAGTAGGTTGTCACTTCGTCAGGGAGTCTATTCTATCCAAGCACATATGTACTCCATACATCAGGATTGAGGAACAACTAGCTGACATCTTTACAAAGCCACTGCCAAAGATAAGATTCATCACTATGGTGGACAAACTGGGCGGGCATGATATCCATGCTCCATCTTAGGGGGAGTGTTAATATATGATTTTATGTTATTTATTTTGTGTTCTTTAGTATCTTGTCTTTCATCCCATATTGGTGAACTTTGTAGTTACTGTCTCCTATCCTATACAAGGAGGGGATCTATGCTTGTATTTGTAATCTCAATAATAGAATACTTTTCTAAATCACATTAGTATTAGACTAGTTGGTTTAATAGATGATGCCCCCAACCTAAACAACAAAAAACACGCAAATAAAGAACCCACCTGAACTCGCCTCTCAATTTCATCTCCTTATTCGCCTGTGCCTTCTGCACCCTCCTGCAATTTTACCTCCTCTCCTCTTTCCTGTCGCCATCCTGTTGTTTGCCTCCTCTTCTCCCTCCTACTCTTTTTATCTCCTCTTTTACTTTCCCACCCCATCATGTTCTTCTTCGGCGTCCTCTTCTTCTTCGTCCTCAATTATTTTCTTCATCTTCTTCCCTGTCCTGATATTTGCCTCCTTTTCCTTCCATCTTCCGCCGACCTCTTCCATTTTCAGCAAACTGACCTGTTGAATTGGTTAACTATAAACCAGTGGCCTCACTGGTTCAAACCCCAGTTGGCCTATGAAAACCTTTAATCTGTCTAATTTTAGGGTACATCATGTTCTGTTTTTGACACTTTTTTAACAGAAAAGCCTTTTGGTTGCATTTACAATCATTAGTCTGGTCGGATGAGATATTAAAAGATAAGGAAGTCATTCCTGCTTCCAGATTGTTTTGACCTTGTTGCAAGACGAGCACCATATTATCTTGGGCTGTCAAAGAAAGATGGAAAATCAGATATTTCTGTTACTGAAATTGTTTATCAAGCAACTTCCTACCATGTTTACCAGATGTCACAGACCAATGCTGTTGCGGAAAGAATCTGTAGTCTCATATCACTTATAAATTTTGTGCTTAATTTGTTATGTGTTGGCAATTACTATTTTATTTTGCAGGCCTTTTGAATTCTTTGAACGATTCAGGATGCACGAGTTCGCTGAGGGAACATTTCATCCATTTGAATGTGCCCAGAGTTGAAGCCGCCAAACTATGTTCAGGTGTGTCCTCACTTTTTGATTTGCTAATTGATAAGTATTCATATTTTGCTTTCAAAGATTAAAAGATACAAGCAGAGTTTACCTATTAAAGGAACTTATCAAGATTGAATTAGAAAATTATATGATATGCTGGTACATGTTTATATACTAGATACCTGATGGCATACTGGTTTTTCATCTTGTAATGCGAATTCGTATAGTCAGCTCGTAATGTGGGAGGAGCATCATGGAGCCCTGTAGCAAAGATGGACGCGGAGACTACTACGGTACATAAGAAGATGAAAGGAAATCTTAATTGAAGGACATGCATGTGATTAGAAAATCTCAATGATGTGTAAATTGAGGACTATAAACCTTCACAAGATTTGGAGAATAATAAATCAAATATGAGATGCACAGAGATCCGCAAACATGACAAGATTCATATCAAGATCCACAAGTAAATTTGCAAGGAGATATATTTTTTCTAACAAGCACGAGCTAGATAAACAATAAAGGAAAGATGTGCACAATCAAGTACCCAAAGAGACATTGGATGTACAGTGGCTCAGATTCTCAACAACATTACTCCACTATTTACATTCTTTGATTAATGATTTCTTAGCCACTTCGCATATTGTAATTGAGTCATGGTAAATAAGTTACATTCCCCTTGATTTTCACCTTCACCAAACCTTCTCTTGGCTGGAAGCCTGGAACCCTCTACGTCACAAAGAGCTTTTACAACTAGACAAAGTTCACAAAAGGCTCTGTGAATGAAAGTTGATAGCCATTGTATAATAGACACCGACTCTGTAAGAAAGAAATTTGAGTTTGCCTGTGGACGGAAATGTTGACAGCCTTGATGGTAGCAATCAACTAATAACAACTGGTACTCCTATTGTTTTCTCTTCTAGGGTTAGTATATTGTTCAAAAGTAAAAGCTCCTCCCCATACATTTGAGTTGTAGAAGATTGGATTTGATCTATCTATAGAAAATTGCATACATAAAAAACTATAGATGGGGCAAAATGCTTTCAATTTGCTTAGGTTGACTTTTATGAAATAGTAACAGGAAGAATTGAAAACAAACCGGAAATAACGAAAAGCATTTTTCTCAAAAGGGTATGCAATGAATAAATTTGAAAAACCGGTGAAACGGGAGATGTCTCTTTGTAATGCCTCCTTATGTTCAACATCCTCGCTTTGTCTTGAACAAAAAAATTCTAGGTGATTGAAATCTTCGACACATGATATCATGTGACATTCTTGGATGACTAATTGGTTGGTCTGGGAACATTCAGGGAGAACTTTACCAATTATAATCAACCCCATGAAATCCATTATAGCAACATTGTGTTTAGCTTTTTTTAGGTAAAAGACACTTGTGTATATGTTAGAGAAAAATAATCGGGTTTAGTTTAACTCATTTGAGGAAAAGTGAGGAGCGTGAGAGATGTTCGGCTGAAGAAAGATAATTGATTAAGTTGGCTTTATGCGAACTTTAATAAGTGAGTAACAGAGAATTGTTTTAAATTAAAAGAATGGTACAGTCTGACAGACCTTTATAACCCCTCTAATTTTTCAAAACAAATAGTTATATGCAAATCGGTAGCTCTTGCTCGGCATTATAACATTTGAGTCTGTTTGGTAGCCACCACCACACCAAGGGGAGAACACTATTAATTTCTTGAAACGGAAGAAGATGGGTGTGACAGCCGTTTCTGCTGCCATTTTGTCAAGTAGGCTGGCGGTTGATGAGTTTAGAACATGGTTTTAAAATCGTCGACATTGGGCGAAATGTCGCCTATTTTGTTAGTGTCAACACAACAGTTAGTGATGTCGAATCCATGTAAACATCCCCATCCCACATCCTCGACATTTCAGGTCCCATTGATGACATCGGCCCATTTGTTGACGAAGTTGACTATGGTCTTTTAAAAAATTCTTATTGAGGGGAAAAAAGTGTTGGGAGTTTGAGATAAGCTAATTTTAATCTTATTTATTTATTATCTGAAGCTAATATTAGTAGATCTACCCCCTTTCCACTAGATTTAGCATAGATTTACACTTTTTTTTATGTAATTTGTTTATTGTCATAAACTTTATATATTAAAGAACTCTGTAATCCGACGGGGACTGTATGTAAGTGTTTTTCTACATGTTTAGACCTATATGGATATCTATCTGTAAACATATATTGTGTGTTTAGCTAGATTTGATGAGATCTATCGATTTTCATCACAAAATCATTGTTCTTTAACTTAGTTTTTGTCAAAGTTGCGTTGAAGTTTAGTTTTAAAATTCCTCGAAGTTTCCTTGATGTTCCCACAAACTCCAACTTGCACACTTGTCAAAGTCGACGTCTTGCTCCATGTTCATGAGGAATTGAGGACTCGAGACAGAGTACATAGCTCCAGCACTGAATATGGTTTATACTATATAAATGTAGTTGATGGGGTTTATGTTTCTGGCGTTACCATAGGCCTAGCTTGGTTGGCCAAATTTAGGGGCTGTTTGGCAGCCGTCTTCTTGAATGCTGGTAGTTTTATCAGGGACGGGTCTGATTTATGGGCAATCCGGTTTTGAGAGAGATAAATCTAGTTGTTTTCTGCAGCAGGTTTGTCTGTAGAGAGACTGGCATGCCGGTGAAGATGAAACTTTACAATACGCCTGAACATGGCTTGCTTTCAAGTGCAGCATTAACAAGAGTGTAAATACCGGATCGAATACATCTAGGAAGAATGGCTATTTACCTGAACCGCCTTTTATGCATAAACTACTGGGATTTCCAAAGAACTCAGCCGAACGGCCCCTTAGATCCTGGAAACTAAACTATAAATGGCAGTTATGAGTGCCAGATGGCAGCGGCTGGTAACACCTCCACATTACAGAACGTTAGATAGTTACATCTTGCGTGAGTTCTCCATTAAACCAAAATCATGTGGATACAAGCTCCGCCAGCCATCTATACTGAGGACAGTGTTCTGCAGGCTTATCTTCTTCTGCGTATTTTAGATTGTGCCTATCTAAAGTAGGCATTAGTTTTCACATTATAGTCTTTGTTGTTAAAAGTTGTCGAATTGAATATATATATAACTAGTATATACTCGAGTGTACAGATCACACCGTACACCCCAATGGTGTTTGCCTATCTAGACCAGATATTTGCAAAATCTAATCTTTTGATTTTCATTGTTATAATAATAATAATCCACATAAAATTTGAGTCCATTTGGATGAATGTAAGCCACTCATCCAAGGATCACAAAATCGATACAACTAATTTGAAATGCATATTTTTTGCATTTTTAGATGCATGATCTATAAGTGTCCAAATGACTGAAATTTATTATACTATATGTTAAGATATTTAAGAAGATCAATGGTTTACATTTCAAAATTAATTACTTCATGATAGAAAATTATTTGAGGTGTATAGCGTCTCCGACACACTCAAGTGTATTCCAGAATATATATATATATATATATATATATATATATATATATATATATATATATATATATATATATATATATATATATAGCCTTTAAAGTATGGCGTCGTGGATGCACATGGTCTCTTTTATCAGATCAGAATCTCATGTCTTATTGGTGTTGAAACTAGAACTACTTTTATTCATATTTTTTGTGTAATCTTTGGAAGTGATTATGTTGGCATCTGCAAACACTGATGCCTCCAACTTTGGTTCTTCGTTTTGATAGATTGTTTCTCAGCCTTTTTCTTCATATATGCAGGATGCTTCCACACTCCGTGGTTCTGCACAACTTTGATGCATGTCTAGGCATAATTGTAGGTCCTCTTATTGAGGCGTCATGATGGCATATGAAATTTGCACAATGCTCAAAAAGCTGGCAATGTCACATGATTGAAACTGAGCTGTCAGCACATGGAAAAAGCATTTTGCCTAATTTTGAGGAAAGACAAGATTACCTTATAAGCATAAAATAAATGGCTTTTTACTGGTTGAGGTTGAACAACTTATGATACCAATGTCCATGTAAATTTAAAAGAGAGACGGCCATAATGCTGTAATAGAGGGCCTGAAGGTTTCCAGGAAGGTATTCTTGTAAATTATTTTTCTGCATGTAACCCCTCAGCAGGGTTGCAAGTTTTGTATATAAAAACCCACGGGAAATGCTGTACAGAACGAATTCAAAAATGGTTTAGAGGTAGAATAGCACCACCCCTGGTTGGAGGGAACTATTACATAATATCATGGTTAGTGGCTGTTTTAAGTGTACAGAGAGACATTGTAATCCATTTCTTGACATTGAATGCCTTTACGTGTAATCTTGTTTGTGCAAGTATGCAATGATAATATTATTGGATCGAATCTCTTGGGTATTTTATCGCAGGATGACAGTCTTGTTTTAATAGACCAAGGGACTGCAGCTTTTGTGGTGGCTTTCCTTATGATTTGGTATTCTTATAAATGTTTCTTAATTATATATGGGCTTCGTTTGGTTTGGTTTGGTAGAAATGGTTGTTGTGATGTTATAGTGTTACATCTCAGGTTTAAAGTTTATGACTTCAGTAGTATCTAATGTTTGCAATGATAACATCGTGTGTACATGAGTCGATTATTTGGCATCCATTGTCATCTTTCCGCAGAGTAGGTTTATGCAATAATGGGGTCCCAATATGTTGTGTCGAATGTTGCGATGGCAATATCTTCTATAATTTCCAACTCAATCATCACGCCCCAGTTCTTTCGCCTCTAGTGTGGTGAATGTAATTGTTAGACACCCTATTACTATTATTGCTTATTATTCTAGTGATAGTAAGCACGATGGCTGAAGGAATGAAGAGAACAGGAAAAGAAGAATGAAGAGTGGGTGGAATAGCAACGGTGGGAAAGGAACATTAACGAGATACGATAATGGGAAGTGAACGTCAACCAGTAATTAAATAACAACGGATATGGTGTACATGAACCAACAATAACGATGAGGGACTGGAACGATTATGAGTGGTGAAGTTGAGAAAGAAGCAACGACAAAGGTCGGTAAGTGCTGGGAAGACTATACAGTGTTCGGCAAGTGTGGGGATGCGTCGCCCGTTCTGCCGGGTATCACGTCCTTGCATGGATGTGTTTGGAAGAATGGTGCGTTTTTCCAGGAGTGATGCGGAGTGCTGCCCAGCAGGGTGAGAATCTGATTTCTGCTGGAGGTTTCAAACGCGGTGAAAGTGAGCGTCCAATTTCATCCACACGCTTGATTCTGGTTGGGATCTGCTTCTATTCCGTACGTTTTGCATGTATATAACTATGAGATATGCTATATGGAGTGAGAACGGGACCGGATCCCATACCCCATTTTGTCCTTATTAACTGCAGCCACGTCAATTTGGAAATCATGTACAGCAGCTGCGATGATGAGACAATAGTATTGGAAAAAGAGATTTGCTTCTATTCCGTACGTTTTGTATGTGTATATAACTATGAGATATGCTATATGGAGTGAGAACGGGACCGGATCCCATACCCCATTTTGTCCTTATTAACTGCAGCCACGTCAATTTGGAAATCATGTACATCAGCTACGATGATGGGACAATAGTATTGGAAAGAGAGAGGATGGGTAGAGGGCTGAAAAGAGAGAGAGAGGATGGGTAGAGGGCTGAAAAGAGAGAAAAATAGGGAGGAGGAGAGAGAAAAAAGGAGAGAGATTTTTATTTTATTAATAACTTTCAATCCGTGATTTATTTTTTGACAAAATAAAAAGTGTTAGATTCCTTATCAATAATACTTTCTAACAAGACCAATATCGATATAATTTTAAAAATTTTAATATGCACTCTAAAATTAATACCAAATATTTATAATATTTGGTCGAATTTTTATTTTTTTAAGTATGATAATTTTTGTTTTGTTTAAGTAGTATTTAAAAAAAATAGTTTTTATCTCTGGAGAAATTTTTGTTTTCCCTAACAATTTTTTCTTGTTATCCCTAGTAAATGTTTTGGTATCGTTATGCACACTTTTTATTATCCAAATAGTATATTTTTTAAAAATTAGTAGTTATCTATATAGAATGATTTTGTTATCCCTAGCAATGTTTCTTGATATCCCTAGTAAATGTTTTGTTATCTCTATACAAACTTTTTGTTATCCAAGTAGTATTTAAAAAAAATAGTTGTTATGTATAGAGAATGGTTTTGTTATCCCTAGTAAATGTTATGTTATCCCTAGCAAATGTTCTTGTTATCCTTGGTTAATATTTTGTTATCTCTAGACAAACCTTTTGTTATTCAAGTAGTATATTTTATTTTGAAAAATTATTTATTATATATATATTTTTGTTTGTTATCCCTAGCAAATTTTTTTGTTATCCCTAATAAATGTTCTGTTATATGTAGTCAAAATTTTTGTTATCCTAGTATTTTTTAAAATTGGTTGTTATCTATAGAGAATGTTTTGTGTTATCCTTAGTAAATTTTCTAGTTATCTCTATTATTTTTAATTTGGTTTGTTATTACCTCTAATCTAATTTATTATTATCTATTGGTCGAACTTGTGGTTCATACCATACTTTAAGGCGCACCTATGTCAGAATGAAAACTTCTCCACTATTTAAAGCATAGTGTGATCTCTACTTTAGATCTCTATTTCATTACTAACCAACTATTATTTGAATATCAGTGCACTCTTTGGCTTATCCACTATGTGAAAAATGACACAAAAGAGTCATGGTTCAAACCACACTTGTATGTTGGCCCATCTCAGTGTGAACTGTGGTTCAATTGTTACATGAATTATGACACTACATTCCATGTATAAATCATGGTATGATCAATATTGAATGGAGGTGTGCCAACATTAAAACTACACTAAGCTCCACAGAAAATAAAATAATGTCATGAGTGGGTTTTGAAAACACAAAACTTATCGATGTAGTACCACTATATGAATAAACAAAATCATTGTAGGTCAGGTCAGTGACTGATCCAGAAAATGGTATTAGGAGGGTGAGTCACACTAAGAGGGGCTGATTTTGTGTTGAAAAAAATGATATAGCTGGGATTGGAACCCAAGTCACTAGGAACAAATTGAGAAACACAAACCACTCCAACTATAAACTTTGTTTGTTTATATTTAGTACACAAATGTATACAACATTTTTTATATTTTTAATAAGCTTATAATTAATTTTTTGTTTTTGGATCTTGTAGGGGCGGCTAGAGCTTTCAATGATGACCATCTGCCACACTTCCATTCCCGCCACCCTCTCAACACATGACCATGTCTATTTTTATTTTTATTTTATTTTGCTATTTTTTAGGAGAAAAGACTAAAATAGGAGGGAAGTAAGGATGGAATATATTGTTTTTACTTATAATTTTTAATCTATAATGTTTTTTTGATGAAACAAAAAATATTAGATTCCTTATAAAAATATATTCTTATAAGACCAATGTCGACATATCTTTGAGAAAAATGATAAGGAATATAAATGTGAAGAGGGAGTAATTAGAATAGATTGAAGTGAGGAGAGAAGTAATAGATGAGAGGAATGTGAGTGCATTAATAATAAGTGGGCTCATTCCACTAAAATGAGTGAACATTGCTAGTTGAAGTGGATGCATTTCACTGAATGTGGGTGCATTACTAGTAGAAATGGGTGTGTTCCACATTTTAACGGAATGCGCCCACTTCTACTAGTAGTGCACCCACATTTGAGTTGGAATGTGCCCAATTTTACTAGCAATACACCCACATTTTAGTGGATGCATTGCTAGTAGAAGCTCTCATTCTATTAAAATGTATGCACATTACTAGTAGAACTGGGTGTATTCCACTCAAATGTGGGTGCATTACTAGTAAAAATAGGAGCATTTCACATTAAAATGTGTCTACTACTAGTAGTAGTGCATCTACATTTGAGTGGAATGTGCCACTTACTAGTAATGAGCCCACATTTGAGTAGAATGTGCCCACTTTTACTTACAAAATACTCACATTTAAACAGATGCATTGCTAGTAGAATTTGGCGCACTCCATCCAAATGTGGGTGCATTGCTAGTAAAAATGGGCGCATTCCACTCGAATGTAGGTGCATTACTAGTAGAAGTTGGTGCATTCCTTATTTTGATAGAATGTGCCCACTTCTTCTAGTAGTTAGCCCACATTTGAGTGAAAGATTGAATGCACTGATTTCATACTTTATCCCAATTCGGACTCAATTACGCCCATTTTGGACTTGAATGTACCCAGTTCGGACTTGATAGTTCCCAGTTAGTACTTTAATATGTCTAATTCTTCCTTTTGATTGAAACCACATGTATTATGTATTGTTTGACATGTGTCATACCCATAGTCAATCCAATGTACCCAGTTCAGACTTGAGCCCTGTTCAGACTTGATTGTGTGAATTTGGACTTGAATGCGTCCAATTTGGACTTGATCACACCCAATTAGTAGTGTAATGCACCTATTTGTCTTGCACCATCGTCATCATCTTCGACATCAACATCATCATAATCATCGATGTAACCATCATCATCGTCATCATCATCATCATCATCATCATGAACATCTTCTTCAATGTGGATGCATTTTGATGGATGCTTTGTAATGTGCTCGATTCACATTTAATGCACCCAATTTGGAATGGAATGCACCAAGTTAGTATCATCATCATCATCATCATCATCATCATCGTCGTCGTCGTCGTCATCATCATCTTCATTTTTGTCATCATCATAGATCTTCTTCTTATTCCTCTTCCATATAATATGAATGCACCTATTCATTTTACAATGAACCTTGTTTCACATGTAATGCATCTAGTTTAAAATATGAATGCACACTAATTTTATGCATCATATTATTTCTCTCAAAATATTTCGACATTAGTCTTGTTGTATTGTATGTTTTAAAGAATCTAATGATGTTTATTTTGTCAAAAAATACATCATGGATTGAAAGTTGTACGTGAAATAAATTTCTCTCCTTTTTTATTTTTTTTCTCTCTAAATTCCATACCCTCTTTTTTAACTTTATTTATGCCATGACCTGAATTGATAGCTATAGAAAAGAAATCACTTTGGCCATTTATTGAAGCCTGGAGTCAGTTGCAAAATGACTGCCAATAAAATCGGGCTCAAATATGCATCAAAGCTGCCGTCAGTGGGTCCGAGATAGTGGAAAATCACTCTAAAGTGCACTTGAAATGCGCGTGAGGGGGTAGAGAACTTTACACACTCATTTTTGTTTAATAAATGGTCTAAAAATATGGGGTCCAATCCCACCACACCTGACACCGTCGTGTTGCATACTGCTTCCCCAGTTCCTAGTATCAACGATGATTTGGCGCTACCAGTCCTACTAACGAGTGGCTGACATTGCATGTTGGTTGTTGTGATGGAAGCTGGAGGATGGAAGAGACATCAATAGGCAAACCTGATCGATGAAGTGTCCCTCAAGATCGTTGGTCCCACAATAGATTGACATGTAAATAGATAATAATTGGCCCCGCCAGTTGTCTGGTGGTTTGCACAACGGGATTGCTATAGCTTGGGCCCAAGAAGCAATGTACTACCGGCCTGTCGGGCTGAAGGCAAGGTGTGGGCATAACTCATCGACGGTTAGAAGGTATACTATACTTGCGGATTGAGTAGTGGATAACCCAATTACTTGTCTACCATCATCTACTTGGTAGGCCACACATCACATGTTTCCCCCTCTATCCCGATCACATTGCCTACCATCTGGTCCAATTTTCTTCCGCTTTCAGTGATGTACTGACACTCGACTATGTGGGCCTAGTTAGAATTGACCCACTGGTCAAACTAGACTTTGTTTATAATGGGCTAATTTTACTAGTGTGTGTGTATATATACTTGCTATAGCTTGGGCCCAAGAAGCAATCTACTACCGGCCCGAGGGCATGGCGCCGGGGGGGGGGGGGGGTGGGGGTGTTGTGTGGAGGTTGGCATAACAATGTCGGTGGTTGGAAGGTTTACTCTTCTTGCAGATAGAGTAGTGGAAAACCCAATCTTTTACTCGTCCACCACCATCTGCTTGGTAGGCCACATATCACATGCTCCCCCTCTTTCCCGATTGCATTGCCTACTATCTGGTCCAATTTTCTCCCGCTTTCAGCGATGTACTTGGGCTTAGTGGGCCTAGTTAAAATTGACCCACCGGTCAAACTAGACTTCTTTTATAACTGGTCAATAGTACTAGTGTGTGTATATATATATATATGTGTGTGTGTGTGTGTGTGTGTGTGTGTATATATATATATATATATATATATATATATATACACACACACACACACACACACACACACATATATATATATACACACACTAGTACTATTGACCAGTTATAAAAGAAGTCTAGTTTGACCGGTGGGTCAATTTTAACTAGGCCCACTAAGCCCAAGTACATCGCTGAAAGCGGGAGAAATATATGGGATTAAGAGAGAAAGATTTCTCTCCCCCTCTCCCATAATCCGTGGCGGAGGCCGGACGCCCGGGAGGGTGATAAATCAAGAGATGCTTCTCCGTGTGGTTTTGAACCCGAGTCCCTTCATTGGGAACCAGTGGAATTCGCCAACCGGGCTATTCCCTTGCCGGCGTGTTTGTATATATTTATGTATGTATGTATGTATGTATGTGTGTGTGTGTGTATATATATATATATATATATATATATATATATATATTTATATGGCCATATATTCTCTACCTGAGTCGGGTAACTAAAATTAGTTACCTGTGGATCTACTTTTGTAATAGAAAGGCGTTGAACTGTAAAGAGGTGACCAAATTTGTAATACAAAGATTTGTTTCATAAAAACAACATCAATTTTGTATTGTGTTATGCGAAAACAGTAAAAATGACATTTTTGGAAGAAAAAATCCCAGCCCCAAACTATAACTGAGAGTGAAAATTTATAGCTAGAATGGGAAAATTGTAACCAGAACACTCACATTGTAACCAGAATTGTTGGGTAACTCATTTAAGTTACCCAACTTGGTAACAAATACAGACTCGATATTATAGTCGTATATTTGCTATCCAAGCCAGGTAACTAAGGTTAGTCACATGTTGATCCAGTTTTGTAACAATTAGTATTGTAATGCACCTATTTGTTAGTGCATCATCATCAACATCATCATCACCATCATCGACATCAACATCATCATAAACATCAATCTCATCATCATCATCATCATCATCATCATCATCATCATCATCATCATCATCATCATCATCATCATCTTCTTCTTCTTCTTCTTCTTCTTCTTCTTCTTCTTCTTTGTGGATGCATTTTAATAGAGGCATTGTAATGTGCCCACATTCACATGTAATGCACCCAATTTTGGAATGGAATGTACCCAATTAGTAACATCATTGTCATCGTCATCATCACCATCTTCTTCTTTTTCTTTTTCTTCTTCCATATAATTTGAATGCATCTACTTTTTTTAAATGTACCATATTTCACATATAATGCATCTAGTTTGAAATATGAATGCATATTAATTTAATGCATCATATTATTTTTCTCAAAATATGTCCAAATCAGTCTTGTTGGATTGTATTTTTAACAAATCTAACAATGTTAATTTTGTCAAAAAATACATCAGGGGTTGAAAGTTATATGTGAAACAAAATTCTCTATCTTTTTTTTTCTTTTTTATCTCTTACTTACCTCCACAATTTTTTGCCTTTAAGTATGCTACGACGTGCAATAATATCTATAGAAAAGCAATCACTTCAGACATTTATTACTGCATGCAGTTTGTTACAAAGTAAATACTGCCTACAAAATTGGGCTCAGGTTTGTGTCAAAACTGCCATGAGCGGTTTCAGGACTTGGAAAACCACTCTGAATTGCACTTGAAATGTGCATGAGGGGTTAGAGAATGTTAAACACTCATTTTTTAAGAAAAAATCTAGACATAGTCACTTTCCCACCCACTCACCCACCTAATTTTGGGGAATGAGAGCTAACACTTATTGTCATGTTGTCGTCAGCAGTAGTTAAAGCAATAAAGGATGAGAGAAGTAGAAGAGAGAGAAAATATTTTTGTCCATAACATTCAATCTGGAGCATATTTTTTGATGAAATCAATTGCATTAGAATCCTTATAAAAAATATTTTCCAACAAAACTAGTGTTGACATACTTTGAAATAATAATAATATACGAGAAATATAGTATCCGTATTTTAGGATATCATACACATGTTCTGGGTACAGACGTACAATACTCGTGAGTACAATACATCACCTCTGTGTTTCCCCTAATCTGGAGCATATTTTTTGATGAAATCAATTGCATTAGAATCCTTATAAAAATATTTTCCAACAAAACTAGTGTTGACATACTTTGAAATAATAATAATATACGAGAAATATAGTATCCGTATTTTAGGATATCATACACATGTTCTGGGTACAGACGTACAATACTCGTGAGTACAATACATCACCTCCGTGTTTCCCCTAATCATTTACAATAGCTACTTGTTCATCTATAGATTCGATTGAGCTAACAGTAGCAATGAGTTTAGTATTGTACTTTTGAATGAAGGGAATTACGCATTAGTTGTTCTTAAACAATAGTTGAAAGTAATGTACCTTAGTAAAATGTGTATGTTTGTAGTGAAATGTGAATTAGTTTATATATGTATGTTATGTGGTTATCGACATTCTTTTATACATGACATGTCTCGTACCGTGCTAACAAGATCATCAAATCATGTATTGTTATGTCTCGTACGATATCTCTAGTTCTGTACATCTAGTATTATACTTTGTATTACAAAATATAGTTGTTAGTATTGTACTTCTTGTAGAATGTGTCTGTATCTTTTTATATAATTTTTGTCAAACATTACGTTCTGAATGTATGCAAAAATTAATATAAATGATAAAATGTACAGTACTTGCGGATTTGTGACAAAATATTGATTGTAAAAAATAAGGAGACAATTAGTACTGTACGTCTATACATATTACGAATGTGAATACTTTAAAAAAATAGAATGTGGTTCTTAGTACTGTACTTCTAGTAGTGTATTTTTTATTATAAAATTTGGCTATTAGTATTGTACTTCTCGTAGAATGTACGGATATCCTTGTATATGATTTTTGTCAAACGCTACATTCTAAATATATGTAAAAATTAATATAAATGATAAAATGTATAATACTTATGGATTTATGACATAGTATGGAATATGAAGAAATAAAGATGCAATAAGTATTGTACCTGAATGGTCAATTTGAGTAGAGTACCCGAAAATGTATTGTACTTTTGTATCCTTCTCTCCTTTCTTAATATACTTCTAATATTGTTTCTCCAAAGTATATCAACATTGATCTTTATAGAAAGTATTTTTTATGACAAACCTAATATTGTTATTTCAACCTAAAATTCCTTACGATTTAAGAGTTATGTGTAAAACATTTTTTTCTCTTCAATTGTTTCCTCTTTCATGGTGTACTTACTTTTTTCTGCCACATCAGCATTGACCACACATGAGATGGCAATGTCGTGTCTTGAGGCAGCAGTCATATGGTGTTTGACAGTTTGCTTCCCTTTGTGACTGCACGTCATCCTTACCAGCATATATACATATTAGCAGTTGTTCTTCAGTCAAAAGGGCCATTCGGAAATGCATGCCTTTCTCACAAGCGCACCCATGCTAACCTATTGTCTTGTGTGGACCTCTATATCAAGCTCTGCGCCACTCTCCTTGCTGATGCTTATGGAGATATTTGGTGTTGGTGATGGTCATATTAATTACATACTCAGGTAAAATTTCAAGTAGGTACATCTGGCGAAAGGGTCCATGTATAACTTTGTGGAGTCTACAGAATACAAGATGTTTGACTGGAATATATATTATTTTTTGGATCTGCAGGGGCCGAAGCCTCCCTACTAAAGCAAATTATTGTGTTGTTATTCTTCAGTGCTCTATGGTGAGAATATTACTTTCAAAATTGTTATAGTTATTTTTTATTGCTTTCTTAAAGTTTAGTTTGTTTACCCATGTTCTCTGTTAGTAAAATATGGTTGCCATAATGCATACAGGTGTAATATATCCAGTATTGGTAATGTAGTTGCTTGTTTGTCATTTGATTTGCATATACTTGAATTTATATCTTGATGATCATAGATGAACTGTCATTTTCTGTGAATAGATTGTTCTAAAATTGGTTTGACTGTTACCTGTAAATGATATATCTGTCATATTCAGTTTTGTGCAGTGGTGTATGTACGTCTCTCTAGGGACGTGATTGCAATATCATATATTGGCAATCAGAAATTCTTCATGAATTGAAATCCTGAAAAGCCATTGTTCAATTAAATTTGAGTCACGTGCACTCATATACTTCGATGGAGGCTTCACTGGAGAAATTTTCATATCGAGGGTCTGTTATTGCATGTAAGTTATGTAATGGATACAAGAAGTACACTTTTTCCTATGACCTAATAAACTACACTAACTCACGATTACATGGTTGCCATCATGAATCAACTAGGCAATATATAACCACCACAATGGGTGTACTACAAGTTTCCTATGGATCCATCTAAAATAATTGAACAAGTACATATTTCCACTATATCATAAAGTTAGTGTAGTCGTAGTAACGTTATTAGATACAAGATTTATTTAATTAGGGGATTGTACATATATTTATAAAGTTAATTAAATACTTGAAAAATAGAGGTGGTACATAAATAATGTAAAAGTTGAATTCATTACCGGCACCCAATACGCTCATCACAAAGATAGTATGATTGAAAAATAGTAATAGAAAATAAAGTGAATGTGACGTAGAGAAAGACATAATAGCATGACATATTTATTTTTTCTGATATCTATAGTTCATTTTCTACCCTAGCTCAAAAAAACTATAGAGAACGAAAAATAAATCATATTCCAAGGAAACTTTAATTGGTTATTGGCCTCTTTTTTTAATCTTTTCAAGGAAAGAATTGTGTATAAAAGAAGGTTTTTGGAATTTTTAATGTGTTAAACATTGTGTTTCGTTTTGGTTTTTATATGTGTATTTATTGGTATTGTGAATGGTATCTTTCAAAATAATTTTACAGGGTCATGTGGACAAAACACTTCAATTTAGATGTGGATATATCCTATGAATATCTTAGAGTTATTTTCATATCTAAAATTTTCTCTAGTTTTAAGTCAAAATTTTGATTTGATTGGCATTTTTATTAACCTTTCTACAAACAACATAGACTAAATCCATTTTAGTATATACAACATGTCATCTTAAATCGATGTCTTATTTTTCTTGATTACATAACTACATACCCATGTCCAAGAAGATTCCTTTTTGGTTTTTTCTAATTCATTGAAAAGTTATCTATGCCATTATAGAAGTAAAGACATAAGCGTATGTATTAGATTTACATTATCATCTAATTGGGCTAGCAGTTTTCTATAATAATGATTCTTTATAGGAGAATTTGCATTTTCTTGATTTTTAGATTGTCACATAACTCAACTTTTATATAAAAAATAATTCATTTATTTAAAATCCAAGTGGAGGGAGTATATGTTGAATTTATATGTCCATATATTGGAGTAGAGAAACTAGGTAGGAAAGACTGGGCCAAAAGATTGCATCACACACAACTTTGGCAATTGTATACAAATATGTATCCAAATATAGTAGCTTGGTACATACATAAATAAGTGCATCAAAATATTATGTTACCATCATCTTTTATAGGTTGACATTTAACATGTCGAATAGGTAATAAAAAAATTAATGTTCTGGTATCATATATACACAATTTGTGTGTGATTATATAAGTTAAAATAGAAATGAATTAAGTCATTCTTGATGCCATGAAAAACATGGTTGAAAAATCTTGAATCATTTATTTATATTCTTATGTAAAACTATAAAATATCAAATAAACTATTGATTGAGAAAACATTTTTTAATAAAGCTATTTATCTATGCCACACAATTATAAAAGAAAAGTATGTCTTATATATAAAGATCAATTAAGATCAAGAAGTAGTTATTATAGACTCTAATGGTTCTTTATCTTACCATACAAGAAAAATAATATAGTAGAATATGGCATGGCTTTCAAGTAAACAATCAGATAAATGAAATATGTTCCATGAAAAATACTTCATTTAAATAATACTATCTAAATCCTTATGACGATAACTATTATAAAAAACAAAACATCAAATAGATGAAAAAAATGAAAATATTTTAGAATGAAGAAAAAATCTCACTGAACATAGAACAGTTAACCGTGTAATCATTATCAAAGTGATTTGGTTATGATATATATGATTTATATTTTCTATATTAAATAATTATGCTACTACAAGTAAAAATAGAATGACATAGTATCAATTTATTTTCACGATAGAATAGAGGATAATTTTTAAGAAATGCATGATGGTATTGACCATTTATATCATTATGGAGAACATTGATAAAAATCATAACGAGTAGTTTTCATAGCCAAAATGACAACTATTTTATTTACAAAAAAGCATGTCATGTGATTTTCACTAGCTAAGGATTTCAACCATGTTTTTCTTTAATTAATATAAAGAAAATAGATGGTCAATATATTATTTATAGAAATGGATACCCTTCTTGAAGAAATCAATAAATTTTATAATAAGTTCCATGGACACTTTACAAAGGGGACAATTTATTTAAATTAGATTCCTTAACAAGTAGCAAGACCATTAGGTATGTTAGCAATGTTAATTCACCTAGATGAAATAAATATTTTGAGTATGCTTTTGAATAAATTGAGACTCAACAACTATATTCAATTATGTAGAGTAGATGTTGTTATATGTGCAATGCTTCCTAAAGTCAATAGTGACGCGGTTAATAATGAAGGAAATAGGAATTCAAACATTTTTTTCTTATGGAATGTTCAATGTTTTCCAAATCTTTTAAATAGGTAATCAACTAGACATTATGCCATTAAACACTAAAGTGATTTGAAAAACTGATTTTTTTTAATTTGTTAGTTTTGTAAAATATTGAGGTTGGCTTGTTTTCCTTTTTCAAGGTATTTTATTCTTTTTCCACAAAGACTATTGGATATTTGGTAGGTTTAAATTTTAATATATGTCATATCTAAATACACAACACTATTTTTTATGGGATGGAATACATTTATTGGTCAACCAATACCCCCTATGCTAGATAATAGTGAGCTATACTGCATATTTTTTGGATTGCATTCTAGGTGAATTCCACAAATTCCAGGAGGAACTTCAATTTTCTTGTGTGTTAGACCAAACTTTTAAGGTTATCAAACCCCTGTAAAGATGCATGATTGACATTAAACCTAATGTTAAATTATATATATATATATATATATAAGTATCATACCTTGAAGTAATTTTAAATCCCATTTTTATTAAGAGATTGTATGAGACACTAAGATCAATATTAAATGTGATAGTAACGAGGAATACTAGAATAGAAAATCATGTGGGTCTCATCGAGAATAAGTTCATGATCAATCTGTAGCACCCAAGAGACTCTAAGAAATATTTTAGTGATCAAAGTAAACATAACTAAGAAAAATAAACAATCAAAGTTTATTATATTTTTAAAACAAAAGATGAAAATGATTGAGGTCATAATTGAATAAATGTCACTGATAAAGAGATAAATAAATAATAAAAAAGGATATAATTTATTAGTTTTATGTTATGACCAAAACAAAGTAGGTGTGTTTATAATTTAGTAAAAAAATTTAACCAATATTATTTCACATATGGGATTAAGAGAGAAAGATTTCTCCCCACCTCTCTCATAATCCGTGGCGGAGGCCAGACGCCCGGGAGGGTGATAAATCAAGAGATGCTTCTCCGTGTGGTTTCAAACCCGGGTCCCTTCATTGGGGACTAGCGGAATTCTCCAACCGGGCTATTCCTTTGCTGGTTATATATATATATATATATATATATATATATATATATATATATATATATATATATATATATATGGATTGTTTTTAATACTCGTGTGGGTAGTCTATCAGATTCTACCCGTTCCCACATTTACGGTGGCACTGACTGTAATTACATCACAACTTTCCCGTTCTCGTGTTCTTTGAGACGGTGACTGTATTTGATTTTCACGGTTCCTGATCCGGAGTTGAGTGTCACGCTCTGGTGCCACACTCCTGCACTGAGCCTACCAATCTCCTGCTCGAACTCATCCTGCTCGCGTAACGTCCCTAAACCTTTGAGTTTCTTCATAGTATTTTCAACAACTCCGTTCCCCTTCCACATAATCGGGGAATGAGTGAGAAGGAGACGACGATGCATATAGATGCTATACATACATCAAACGCGGCGGATCTGCAAACTCGAGCCACCAGTGGCCGGTGCCAAGCCACCAAAGAACACGGCCGGTGTCGAGCCACTAGATAACGCGGCTGTCGGAAACGCCTGTGCAGGGCCTGCCGCCGCTGGGATCGAAAGCAATGCTCTCCGGACAGATGACTAACGGGATGAAGCCAAATGTCCAGTAGCTCTTGTCCTCATCCACCTGTACTGTTTGGACCACGAGGCACAAATGTTGTTGCAATGTAAGAACACAGCAAACAGCCAACAGGATCAGCGGCCAAGCAGCATTTGCTGATGCAGCTGTTCGACCTGACATGGCTTGGATCTGGATGCAGCAACGATAGTGGCTACGTCGGAGGTGACGGTGAGGCATCAGCCTAGGGAGGAAGTCTCTTGATTGAAGCTGAATGAGAGCACCATAAGGTCTCAAGCCGAATGAGTGAGCTTGATGATAGTGGCAAATATTTAACGTTCAAGAATTTGCTGGAGGAGGCGTTCCTTTACTTGGTTCCAGATGCACCAATGGAAGCGGCTAAGTCAGAGGTGACGGCGAGGTAGTAGCCTAGGGAGGTGGTATCCAACTTGGTACTGAACGAGAGCATAGTGAGGTAGTAGTACTAGAAGAATTTCACCTCTGTGTTCTATGTGGATGCACATTAACTGCTTGATACAATGTAGCTTCATGGGAAGCACTGGGTTGAATTCATTAATGTTACAGATATGTGAATTAATTCACGAAGATTCTATTTACAGTGTTGGGAAGATCGTATCGTTATGCCTTCTTTGATGCTCTTGGCTCGACTATTCGATTCTGCAGAAACATTATAAAAATAGTGCATACGACATTATATACTTGCATTTCATTTGTCAGCATTAAAAAAGGACAACATGGCGCTGAAGATTTCACAGGCAACGAGATTGTACAGGTGCTGATGATCTGTTTCTCGTAGCATTTCCTTTTCATTATATCAGATTACTTTTCACATAAAAGTAACTATCTAGCACTGAAAGTAACTCCGAGATGTAAAAAGTAACAAACTAATTATATTAGGTTGAACAGTTACTCGAAAGGGAACGATAAAAAAAGTCAGAAGCTTTCATAGAATGACCAAAAAATGCGTCTAAAAAAGTAATTATAAAATATCTAAAGTAACTATATGATATAAAAAGTAACTATCTAGCACTGAAAGTAACTCCGAGATGTAAAAAGTAACAAACTAATTATATTAGGTTGAACAGTTACTCGAAAGGGAACGATAAAAAAAGTCGGAAGCTTCATAGAATGACCGGAAAATGTGTCATTTAGTTGTCAGAGCTGCATATGTGTTGTATGTCCAAAATTTTATATGCAACAAAGTACCTATCCGACACTCCAAGTAACACCATAACACAAAAGTAATTATATGGTATGACAGTTGCCATCCGGCATAGAAAGTATTACTAGGACACAAATAGTAACTATATGGTACAAAAAATAACTATCCGACATAGAAAGTAACTCACCGATGAGTACCGGATATGTTGTAAGAGTAACTATGAAAGTAAATGATATGTTGTAAGAGTAACTCACCGACGACATAGAAAGTAACTCACCGACGAGTAACTATATGATGTAAGAGTAACTCTAAAACCACTACGAGTAACTGATACAACCATGCGAGTAACTAAACTGAAAGTAATAGAATGCTTGAGTAACTAAAAAGTAATGCTTGAGTAACTGAAAAGTAATGCTTGAGTAACTAAAATTAATTCTTGAGTAACTGAGAGTAATGGTTGAGTAACTAAAAAAACCCTACGTGTAACTGTCACAACCCTGGAGTAACTGAAAAAACACTGCGAGTAATTGAAAAAGGACTACGAGTAACTGAAAAAACATTGCGAGTAATTGTGACAATACTGCGAGTAACTGTGACAGTAATGCGAGTAACTGAAAAAACCCTACAAGTAACTATAATAGCAGTTAGAGTAACTACGAAAAAATTGTGAGTAACTGTCACAACCCTACAAGTAACTCAACAAACAATGTGAGTAACTGAAAAAAGCCTGCGAGTAACTGAAACAAGCCTGTGAGTAACTGAACACTGCAAGTAATGGTTGAGTAACTAAACAAACACTGTGAGTAACTGTCACAAACCCGCGAGTAACTGAACAAACACTGCGAGTAACTATCACAACCCTGCGAGTAACTGAACAAACAATGCGAGTAACTGAAAAAAGCCTGCGAGTAACTGAAAAAACCCTGCGAGTAACTAAAAAACCCTACGAGTAACTGAAAAAAGCCTGCGAGTAACTGTGAAACACTATGAGTAACTATGAAAACAATGCGAGTAACTGAACAAGCACTACGAGTAATTCAAATAGCAGTTAGAGTAACTGTGAAAACAATACGAGTAACTGAAAAAGCACTACGAGTAACTGTGACAACCCTGCGAGTAACTGAATGAGCACTACGAGTAAATCTAACAGCAATAAGAGTAACTGTGATAGCCTAGAAAAGAAACACTATGATTCAAACTCAGTTACTCTTATACTTTGTAAGAGTAAATGTGACAACACTAAGAGTATCCATTGCACACAAAGACAAACACATATTCTTCAAAAAGAATAACAACTGGTCAGAACATATTCTTTGTAACATATTCAAAGTATACATACAGCTGCTGGAGCACAAGGTAACACAAAGATAGATTACAAACACAAGTGAAGTACATAGAAGATTAAAAAATCACTTTCACAAAACTACACAAAAAGAACAACCCATTACAGATTTGAACATGCCTCACAGACGCACTAATCAACTATAAACTCCACTAAAAAAGATAGAACCACATATACATCAATAGCAGTAGCAACAACACCAGAACACGAGCAGTAGAAATAGTAGCAGAAACTCTCAATCAGAAAAACAAGAACGATCTTAACAACAGTAGTAGCAGCAACTCATCACACTAGAAGTAGCAGTAGCACATAACCATAAACAGTATTAGTAGCAACAGCACATCACAAGAGCATTAGCAGTAGCTATTGTTCTCCATCAGTTGTATGTATACTTGAATGTACAGTAACTATCTGTCACAAAAAGTAACATCATGACATGAAAAGTAACTATATGTGACAAAAAGTAACATCATGATGAAAAAAGTAATAATCTAACACTGAAAGTAAGAATCAGTCAGCGTCTTAGTAAATTGAAAAAGTTCAAGACAAATAGATAGAATTAATTTATTTTGGTAAGTTGCGTTGGTGTAACTTTATACAAGAATTATAAGCAGGACTAAAATAACTATATGGTATGAAAAGTTACAACACGATACCAAAAGTAACTATCTTAAAGTAGTATGAAGATATATACTTTCAGTTAGTCTGTCAAAACAAACAAACTCAAGAGCAAGAGTGATGATCTCGTAACCCATAAAGTATATATAAGAACACTAAGGGTAATAGTAAGAACACTAAGAGTAACTGTAAGTACATCAAGAGTAACTGTAAGAACACTAAGAGTAACTGTGACAGCAGAGAAAAGTAACCCTGTGATTCAAAAAAGTAACTCTTATACTTTGTAAATGTAACTCTAACAGAGGAAGGTAAAACATGTATCACAAAAATAATGTGTATGGAACACATAGTAATAGGGACATCTTATAAGTAACTGTACAAACACGAAAGCAAGTGTTCTAATTTAAAAAAAAGTAGCTATATCGGAACTCAGTGACAAATAAAAGAGATGAACTCGTCATCGATAAAGTAATTATAAGAACACCTAGAGTAACTGTAAGAGCACTACGAGTAACTCTGACAACATAAAAGTAACTCTCTGCATTCAAAAAGTAATTGTTATACTTTGTAAAGTAACTCTTGTGGAGGAAGGTAAGTCAAATAGACGAAATCAGTGTATGTGAATCACATAGTAATAAACTGACATTTTGTAAGTAACTATACAAACATGAAAGTAACCGTTCTAATCCAAAAATGTAAGTATTTCAGAAGAAAGAGTATTCATTGGACACAAAGAGAGACAAATATTCTTCAAAGAGTAACATCTAATCAGAAAAGATTATTTGTAACATAATCAATGTATACATACGGCTTCTGGAGCTCAAGGTAACACAACAATAGATTCCAAACACACAAAATAACTAATTCTTACATTTCTTCGATATTGTACCCATCCAACATAGAATGTAACACGAAGACACAAAAAACAACTTTATTTTGGTAAATTGCGTTGGTGTAATTTTATACAAGAATTATAAGAAGGACTAAAATAACTATATGGTACAAAAAGTTACAACACGATACAAAAAGTAACTATCTTAAAGTAGTACCAAGACACAAAAAATGTCTATCCGTAACTAAAAATAACACCATCACTTAAAAGTAACTGTATGGTACAAAAGTAGTCGTACGACACCGACATCTGGACACAAAAGTAACTATATGGTGTAAATAGTAACGATTTTGTATAAAAGGTAACTTTGTAGTACGAAAATTAACTATTTTGTATAAAAAGTAACTCTGTGGTATGAAAAGTAACTATAGTAGTTACTTTTTGCGACCAATCACTACTACAGAAACAACATTCAGTGTCACTTTTCTAGGCGTCGGTTATTTAGGAAAACCGACGCCTATAATATTAAACATCGGTTATTTATGCAAACCGACATCTATATTCGAAGACCAGCCAGACACAGGTACCGCTTTGTATTCAGCGTCGACTGGTTATAACAGACCAATGCCTAAAATCACCCGCGAAATCCAATTTTTGAGCAAAAACATTTTAGGTCACCTACAACGTCGGTTTTTTAACTATTCACCGACGCCTATTTAAAATGAAAATTTGCACGAAAAGTCCAACTTTCATTGTCGGTTATCCTTAGATAACCGACGCTGATAATGGTTCCCGCCAAATTATTTAGGGTAAAGGTTGTCTAGTTAGGCATCGATGTTTTACTATCAACCGACGCTAAATCATAATAGGCGTCAGTTTTGTAGATAACCGACGTCGTTGACCAACTTAATAGAGGCCCGATCACCCGAATCTCCCCCTTTCTTCCTGTTTCATCGATTCTCCTGTGCGCTGCTCATCACCGCTCTCCCAAAATCACCGCCTGGTGCCTGCTGCTTCTCGCTCGCCGCCGACGCTCCCTGCTGTTGCTCTGCGTCGCTGCCGCCGCCTTCCTCCTTGCGTCACCGCCACGCTGCCTTCCTCCTTTCTCACGCCCTACTGCGGCGCGCTCCTTCCTCCCTGCTCATGCCTACTGCGGCGTTGTCTTCTTCCTTGTCGCTGCCCACTGCTTGCTGCTCTGCTCTCCAGGTATTAGCCATAGCCTCTATTCTTCTTTCTCCCTAGCTCTTTAACTACAGCACTTCTTGACTTCAAAACCTAATCACCTTAGCCACTTGGCTATGGTTACCTAGAAATTCAGTGAGATACCTTCTAGTTATAGAAGTCCTTACTTAACTTTCTTCCCAACTAAATAATCAATCAATTTCGTTAAAGACTAGTTAGTGTTCTACTTCTTTCACTGAGAAGAATGGCCTACCACGGCCGTGCTGGGCAGCACGGCCGTGGTAGGCCAACACAGCCACGGTCGTGTTTGTTGTTGGTAAGGATATGAACAAATCTATGTGTAATGCTTTATGTAAATTCTAGGATACGAACAAATCTTTTGCTTGCATATATTTGTTCTTCTAATCCTAATGCTTGACCTAATTCAGTAAATTTTGATGCATGTTGAAATAAGATTTAAACTTGTCCATTCTAGCATCCTAATTTGATTTGATTAAACCCTAACATTGATGAAACCCTAACATCAATTGTGATGAAACCCTAACATGTACATATCTAGAAGAGAAAAATGTTTGGGACAAATTTCACCAAGTTCTAATCACTTTAAATGCAAATTAGAAAATGGATTACAGGCACTTGGTCGGTCGAGTTTTCCTGGATTGAAACTCGACCAATCATCCTTGGTCGATTTTCTGAAGATTGCATCGGTCGATTTGTGCACTCACAGAACTCGACCGATGCAATCTTCAGAAAATCGACCAAGGATGATCAGTCGAGTTTCAATCTAGGAAAACTCGATCGACCAAGTGCCTGCAATCCATTTTCTAATTTGCATTTAAAGTGATTAGCACTTGGTGAAATTTGTCCCAAACATTTTTTCTCTTCTAAGTTACAAGTCAATTCATCATTACAAGTGATTACATAGATGTTCTAATGTCCTTTACATAGAAAACCCAAAATGCACACTTGTAGCCATTTTGACTTGAACTTTACCCATTCTAGGGCTTTGGATTTTAGATCATTTTCAGATTTGATGTTTCATTATCTTCTAGTTAATACAAATGCTAAATGTTTGCCTTTTTAATGACATTTTCAGATGGCTGACCATGATGAGCATGATGTCTATGATGAGCATGAAGTCCATGATGAGCATGCTGTCCATGACGAGCATGGCGAGGATACCAATGTAAGTTCTAAAAACATATCCTGTATTTCTATAAAATTCATTATCTTCTAGTTATGTCATATATCCCATATTTCTATATTGCGCTAATTCAGTGTGTTTATTTTTGTCAAATTTTAGGTTGATGATGCACAAGTACCCACTGAAGCACTGGAGCAACTTGATGCGCAGCACCAAACACTTAACAAGAAAAGGGGCATCACTCTGTTGGAGAAGTTAATAGCGCTAAGTGGCAGTGGATCCAAATTGATTGTGGAGTTTGATAATGGAGGAAATGCAATTGGAGTGAACCGCAATAATTTTGTAAACTATCTTGGGTGTGTCACTCGAAGCCATTGTGGTGTTAAGTATGATAATTGGCATAAAGTTCCTCAGGGGAAGAAAGACTTGATATGGAAGGATTTATGTGTGAGTTATTATTATTTGCAATTCTATTTTGTAGATTACAAATTATATTATTTGCAATTCTATTTTTGGATACTAGTTAATAAGAATTCTATTTTACAGAATCTGTTTGCATTGGATGAGAAGCTGCATCGTAAAAGCGTGATGCAACACACTGGAAAGATGCTTAGGAACTATAGGAAAAATCTCAACAGAGAATACATAAAAGATGGTGATAAAAAGAAGAAGTCAGCCCTTGAACAGTGGAACTTCTTGGACAAAGAAGATTGGGACAATTTTGTTGCTTCAAGAAAATCTAAAGAATTCAAAGTATTAGGCGTCACTCCCAATTTAACTAATATACGTTGTATTCACCTATTCAAGATTAACATTTAGTGCTACTAACCAAATCATTAATGTGCATACTAACTAGGCCCTCAGTGAGGCGCAAAAAGTAAGGCGTGCACTGAATGTGCATGACCACACTATGGGTCCAAAGGGCTATGCAAGCGTTAGCCAAAGACTACAGGCGGAGTCTGCGGCTACTCAGGAGTCTGCCACACCCATGCCTCGCCATGATATCTGGATAGCTGGGAGGCAAAACAAGAAGGGTGAAATAAAAAAGCCCGTAACTACTGAGGTGGTTGCAAAAATGGTAAAATACAACTCTTAGAGCAATCATTTGAATATTGATTATCTTGGTGTTAACTTACCAATTTCTGTTGATGGTGATTAGCGGGAGCTGCACGAGCAGAGGAAACAAGGCACGTTCATCCCTCAGGGTACAAGGGATGAATTGACAGTTGCTCTGGGTAACCCAGAGCATCCTGGACGTGTTAGGGGTGCAGGCGCTGGTGTGGGCATCAAAGCATTCTTTGGGCCATCCCAACGCAAACCCAGAGTGGGACTTTCACAAGAAGAGGTAACCTATTCTTTTTTTAGAATGTTACTGCAAAAGGGAATTCAATAATAAGAAGCTAATATTTCTTTTATCCATGTATAGGAGAATAAGAGAGTCGAGGATATAGTTGCTAAGAAGGTCAATGATATAGTTGCTGAAAGGTCAAGGAAGAAATAGTGCGGTGGCAGGCATCTCATGCTTCCAATCAGCCTATGGCAACCCACTCTTCTCCTGATGCACAAACTGCGAGTAATCCTGGAGACCCATCGCCTAACACGTCTGTTGTAAGTATTGTTTATGACATTGTAGATAGTCTTTTCAAGATGATATGTTTTTAAGATGATATGAATATATGTATAACATTCTTTACGTAAATTTGTAGGCATTGAAGCCATGCCGCTTAAGAATGCAAGACTATGTTGTTGCAGAGGCGCAGGCTTACCAGTCCCTTCCTGGGGCAACATTTCATAGGAGTCCAATGCCGCAGGGCTACGTTCGTGTGAGCCCAATATGTGTATTACCCGATTGGAGGGAAGCTGTATTGCCATATGCCCACCCAGATATTGATACACTTGGTGAGGCAGAAGGCGGGGTGATATTGTGGCCCAAAGCAGATGTCATCTACACTACTGAAATTGTAAGATAAATTTACATTACTTTAGATTGTTAGTGTGTATATATGAGGTCAACTGATCTGAAATTATATATACAGGTTAAAAAGAAGACACCCGGAGCATCTAGGCCTCCACCTCCACTTCCTGCATTACCAAGTTGGGTTCCAACTGACCTAAAATACCCGTTAGGTCCTGCTTGTAGGGGAATGGCATGTTGTCTACGGGCACATAATATACATTTCCCTATAATTGTTTCTTTAGAAGCAGATTATGCAGGTCAATCATACGATAGATCTTTATTTATACAAGATATTATTGAGTTGTTTATGTATGATTGGTTGAATACATCAATGATAGAGACATGGATAAGGTGAGATCTTGTTTATACATCCATATACCTTGTGTAAGATCTGGTGATCTGGTTTCTTATATATTAATGCATACGTAATACATGTTTTGTAGCTACTTAGTCAAAGATCAATGCAAACAATTTGCATTTGATCATGTGGGTTTTTTGATTCCATCATTGATTAGTATGGTAGTTAAAGACCCTGATAGTGTTCAACAATATTGTATAGATGCTTTTACAATTTTCGGTCAGCAAAAGAAGACGATAATAATAGCTCCATTCAATGTCAAGTAAGTTTACTTTATTTATAATTTGGACTTAAGAAAATTCCATTTTTATTGTGCATTTTGAGTTATTAAGTTTTAACCTTTTTACCTCTAGCGGTAGACATTGGGAGTTACTAGTTATTGTCCCCAGGACGTTCACTATTTATTATCTAGATCCTGCAGGAAGTACATTGAACACTAAAATTGGACACAGATTGAGAATGCCATTATTCTGGTGAGAAATATTTCATTTTTATGTCTGTTAACATCTGTTATTACATTACTATTTAATTATGCAATTTACTGTGTTACATTAACATATAGGGGTTTAGATGCATTCAAAAATGCTGGAGGAAATGTCCCAAGGAGAAAGAACCAGCCAATAATTTGGGAGAACGTAAAAGTAAGTTCCCGACTCCAATGTATATATTATTTATGTGAACTGTGCTTAGTTGTATTTTTTAATATTTTGTATGTTTCAATTTATAGTGCGCTACACAAGACAATGGCTGGGCATGCACATACTATGTGATGTGATTTATGCAGATGATTATCCGACATGCCGCATTGGATATTAATACCATACATGAGGTATTATATATAGTCTCATTACTTAGTATGAAATGTATCAATCTTATTTTTATATTATTACTTATATATATACATCAGTCTCTTAGCAGGTGTTTAAAACTGACCACACTATAGGAAAATGCTTAAAAAATGTACATGCTCCATATACGATGGAAGCATTAAATGAAGAGAAGAATAGGAAAAAGCCATACAAGCAGTGGCGATTGTAAGATATAATTGGGTGCTGATAGCGATGCTGAATGATATTTTGTAAATGAATATTTCTGAATGTTTATACATGTCTGAATGTTTCTACGTGTATTTGAATGTTTCTACATGTGTGAATGTGAGAATTGAATTGATGTCTGAATGTATCTACTTGTGTGAAAAAATATTTGTTGATTTTGCAGGTTTGTGGCATGTTTGTAGGCTGATATCAATGGATGTCGTAAACCTGCAGTTCAGAAAACTGAACTGTAGGTTCTCATCCTGCTGACCATCCATAGCAGGCCTGCAAACTGATAAGAAAAAAAAAATTAAAGTATAGGCGTCGGTTATTTATAAAACACCGTCATTAAAGGCCTACAGCGTCGGTTATTAGATAAAAACCGACGCCTAATATGACAAACAACTCAACCGTACAGGAAAGCACGGCCGTGGTGGAAAAGGCATCGCTTATTCGTATAAAACCGACGCCTATAGTACTAAACACGGCCGTGCAGCGAAGCACGGCCGTGTCGTCTGGGAGTATGGTGTCAGTTGTTCAGTTGTTAACCGACGCAGAAAGTGTCCTAGGTGGTGCCCTTCTTTGTGGCGCGAACCCTATAGACGTCGGCCAACTATATATAACCGACGCCTATAGATCATATATGCATCGGTTAGAAAACTGACGCCGAAGAGTTCGACCTTTAGCGGCGCCCACATAGGCGTTGCTTTAAAACCTTCGCCAAAGGGGGTTAAACAACTGACGCCAAAGGCATATTTTGTAGTAGTGAATAGTTATATTCTGCGTCAAATAGTTACTTTACTTGGTCAAATATTACTTTGTGTAAAAACTACTAAATGTTACTTTGTACATTCAAAATTTTCATCTTGAGATAAAATTCTAAGACAAATTTAATCTGTTATAACATAATTCTTTACACAAGCTACCACTGTGATTTTTTACAATTGAGTCCAAAAATGATAAGGTTGTTTTGTAAATAAATTTTCATAATCAATTAAACTCATTACAATGGGAACCAAAACCTTTTCATCCGATTATGGCATATGTATTATATAATTATCTGAAGTCCCTCCGTAGTGCCATCGTGGATAGAGATACCAGTATCAAAGCTTATTTTTACTCCTCCACGTACAAAGCTTCGAGATCAGACTGATGAGGCTATTTGCATGGGATTCTTTTTCTCACCTTAACCAAGATCATCTCACTACATAACAATTAGATTGGTAGCATAATCCAAGAGCTAATGGTGTGTATTTTTCCTTATGTACGGTCCTCATCAGTTGCATTAAACCAAAAGTGTGAAGTGCTCATGGAACTCCACAACTTATGTCAAAGTGGTCGAATGTGACACACAGCTCCTCATTTCCTCAAACAGTTGGAGCGCACAACCACAAGACTACTCCAAGCATAGACCACAATCATCAAGCATCATACCTCCACTCAAGACTAGAAAAAGTCACATAAGTCATCAAATTCCCCTTCTTCAGACGACATTTATGTGATTTCCCCATTAGTTATCACCGAAAAGACCTTCCAAGCATACCGGGTCAGTGATTATGCCTTCCTCTATCAGATTCAGTGCCAACACCTCCAGAGGGAAATAGAGTACCGGTACGAATTTGACAACACTCACACCTCCTATCTGCAGTCCCTTTATATCATCCGGCAAGCACTCATTTATGCCTCCACGTCATCGGGCACAATGATAGGAGAGTCCAAGTCCAACTCTTTCTGTCTATGAACAAACCCTTCAGTCACCACGACAACAAGCGTCACACCGTGTCGTCACGAACGAGGACGAGGAACGGTGCCTTCTGGGGGACCCCATCTTGGGCAATTTTTTTGAGTCAGTTCTGGAAACCTTATTCTCCTCAGGAGGCAGAGTGCTCGAGGGGTTAAGGGACCTTCAGAGGGCCACCTGGGGTGCCGCATCTGGCTTTTTCTCAGACGAGACGCAAGATCGAGTCTTTTTGGGCACCATTAGCCAAGCAGGTGCCTGCAACAAAATTATTTCAAGGATCTTCATAGGAACAAACGAGGGTGAGGGCGGTGGTGCACGCCGCTGAGCTTCATCGAACCTTAAAGAGGGGCGCCATTTGTTGGTTTTTATGTTTAACATCCTTACCTGGAACATCCGTGGAGTGCAAAACTCTGACTCAAGGGATCACCTCAAAGCGCTAATTCGAGTACATAAACCACACCTTCTCACCTTACTAGAACCCCTGGCCGCCCGCCATCGGGCTATGGCAATCCGAGAGTGGTTGGGGGTTGATCTGGGTTTTGTCACATCACTTTTTAGACCCCGTCGTTGTCGGTTTGAGATCGCAGCAACTTTTGATGGAGTTCAACACCACGACCGGGGAGTGAGCTTACTTCACTGCTGTCTATGTAAGATGTGACATTCGGGAGGGAAGGTATCTCTGGAAGGAGAGAATCAGCATGATCCCAACGCGTAGGCACCATGGCTGGATCATAGGTGGTGATTTTAGCGTCGTCATGCGAGATGAAGAGAAGGTAGGCAACAACCCACCTAACCCCACTGCCATCCGAGATTTCAAACAATGGGCTGAGAAAATAGGCGTCACTGAGATCCCTTTTCGTGGAGGCCCCTTCACCTGGGTTAATAGTCAGCGAGGCATTCCCACCATTTGGGAGCGCCTTGATCGGGGGTTTGCAAACCAGGTTTGGTCAGAATCCAATCTCCGTTGTCAGGCGGAACACCTCGCCCGTAACCTTCACTCTGACCATTGCCCCATCCTCTTTCAGGTGGAGGACCAGCAACAAGGAGGGTGCAGTGGGGGTTTTCATTTCAAGAAGATGTGGACCACCCACCCAGATCTTTATAACTTCATCTCGGTAAATTGGAAATGTGAGGGTTGGGGAAACCCCAGCTATCTCCTCTTTGCTAAGTTAAAATACCTGAAGAGACAACTATGTAGATGGAATCGGGACGTCTTCGGCAATGTGCTGGCTCATGTGAAGCAAGGGGAACACCGGGTGGCTACACTACAACACGCCTTCGATGAAAATCCTACCGACCATAACCGTAACGCCCTACTGGGGGCAGACTGGGAATTATCTAACACTCTTTTGCAGGAGGAGATAATGTGGCGAGAGAAATCAGGCGTCAAGTGGTTACGCGAGGGCGAGCGTAACACAACTTTCTTCCACACCACAGTGAAGACTGGAAGACGGCGCACAACTATCCAAAGGATTCTAAAGGACGATGGATCTTGGGCGGAGGGTCCAGAGGTCGTGACCGTTGAAGCTACAAGCTTCTACTAGTAGCTCTTCACCGCCACAACATGCCGATCGGAAGCCTTGGACCTAAGTTGTCTACCACGTTTGGTCCACGAGGAAGACAACATAGCAATGGCTAATACACCCTCCGAACGTGAAATCCTCGATGCCCTATACGCACTGGACGAAGATAGTGCACTGGGTCCCGACGGATATGGCGTGGTCTTCTTCAAATTCGCATGGGACATCATTCGAGAGGATTTTCTATCCTTTGTGTGCCATTGCTTTCAACGCGGTCCCATCTTCCATGGGACTCGGTCGGTCAAGCTAGCTCTCCTCCCTAAGGTGGAGGCACCCCAACGCCTGTCCGACCTGCAACCCATAAGTATCGGCAACATCAATATGCACATAATTAGTAAGATCCTGGCTATCCACCTGTCTAAGATTCTACCGCAGATCATTGCCCAAGAACAAAATGCCTTCGTCTCAGGTCGCGACATTATGAGCAACCTAAGACTCGCACAGGAGCTATGCCATGATCTCAAATCAGCTAGAGTCGGCGAGGACAATCTCATCATCAAGCTCGACATGTCTAAAGCCTTCGATCGTGTTGATAGGCCTTTCTTGTGATCAATCTTGTGCACTTTCGGCTTCAACACCTCAGTCACAGAGTTTCTTGATCACATCACAGATGAAGCTTGTATGTCGATTAGCATCAACAGCAGGACAACGGGCTTCTTCCGGTCTACAAGGGGGGTGAGGCAAGGCGATCCGCTCTCGCCTGCACTCTTCATCATCATGGAGGAGGCCCTAGGACACACCTTTGCACGAGGATGAATGAGGGGGGCCTACAACGTTTCCACACACGCAGAGGGGGCTTGGAACCTCCTCTTCGCTGACGATGTCATCATCTTTGCTGGATCTAAAGGTGACTCGGTGCACCAGATCAGAGCCATCATGGATGACTATGAATCAAGCTCCGGGCAATGCATCAATCTACAGAAGTCAAGCTTCGTCTTGGGTAGTGACGACCACCATCATCAGCAATGGGTCGAAGCAGCACTATGGATCCCTCATCAGGAAGGATCAATGATATACCTAGGGGTTCCCCTTCCCCTGGGCCGACAGCCTCCGACAGCCTTTGCGGATCTGGTGGACAAAATTGATCGGCACACAATAGGCTGGCAAGGTCGTCTACTCTCGATGGGTGGTCGGATCACACTCATACGACACATCTTAGCATCCACCCTAGTGTACACCTTGACTGCCTCAGTGGTTCCCAAGGTTGTCATAAAGAAGATTGAGACATGCCTGATCAACTTCCTCTGGAACTCATTTGATGATAGCCACAGGCGGCATTGGGTGTGTTGGGATCGGGTTGATAAACCCATCGAAGAAGGTGGTCTCAGTCTACACCGCATTCAGGTGGTCCAGGATGCGCTGTATCTATCAGCGGCCTGGCAAGTGCTAATCAACAAATCTATTTGGGCACATTTTTGTTGGGTCAAATACAAAAGGAACCGAGCGGCCATCTTACCCTCCTACCCCCTGGTCTCAAGCTCTCATCCTTCACTTCTGTCTACTAGAAGAGGGTTTGGCGTAGCTTCCTCGTCCTCTATAACCACAGCCACTGGCGAGTCGGGAGGGGAGACATACCCTTCTGGACTACTAGATGGGCATCTCACGAGATGAGACCTTTTATCCACATGGGTGCTATTCTTGACCCTCACCTCTGAATCTGGGACCTTCTGACCCAACAGGGGACTTGGGACTGGACGATGATTAGCAGCTTGGTCGATGACACCGGCCTGGACATCATCAGAGAAGCAGAGATCGTGTTCTCGTTAGACACCGACCAACTCATATGGGAGTCGGCGGTAGATGAAATTCTCACAAGCAAGCTAGCGAAACGCGCGGTATGACTACCACCCACAACAACCATGACTTTCTCACAATGGATTTGGAGTAACTTGGTACCCCACCGTGCGGCAAATTTTACTTGGAAGATCCTCAATGCGGCGGTCCTGGTGGATGAGTAGGTACGCACTTGTCGCATCCCTCTTGTGTCCGCTTGCGAGTGTTGTGAGGCTAGGCAAGCTGAATCCCTCAATCACCTTCTGACCGAGAGTGACCTAGCATGCTATCTATGGGAGAAGGAAGAGGATGCAATGGACTTTAGAACCATGGAGGGAGGAAGCATAATCGACAAGCTTGCCTCTTGCAGGTCCGTTGTTGGACACCGCTCAACAACTGACATTCTCCGTGGAATGTTGCCTCAACTAGTTTGCTGGCACATTTGGAAGCAACACTGCCTCAGGCATTACGACAACCATCGCGACCCCCTGATCACATTTGGGAGACAATCTTCAAGACCGCAACACTGGTGTGCCGTACTATAATCTTACAGAGCCACGATCGGAGTACCCACCATCCGCCGGATGACCTTGTCTATTGGCAACCACTGGCCGAACAAGCATTGAAACTCAACATCAGCTCCGCCACAAGATCAAGGCGACGACCACTAACCTCCACTTTGGGCGGGGTCATTCGTGAAGCCTCTGGTCGGATCAGGATAGCCTTCACACCTTTTCTTGGTGAGGCTGGAAGGCTTGCCACAATCCTGATGGGACTTCTCTTTGCCTGCACCTTATGCCAGGTCGAAGGGATACACATCGAAACCCTGGAAGTCGACGACCACTACATCTATGCGATCATCTCGGATCACACACCATCCCCATGGCGTTGGAAACACGAGGTAGAATGCATCAAATTCTTCTTGAAGGAGACCAGAACTCACTTCGCCATCATCAATCGGAGGGCCAACCTTACCGCCGTGGCCCTGGTATCCCACGCAACCTCCTTTGGATCTATCGTAACCTAGCCCCTTTCACCGGCAGTACGAGACTTCACCAGGTTGGACGCGCAAGGTGTCGGACACGCCACACACCACACCAGACACACGAGATAGATCTTTTTGAGTTTTTGTGTGTTTTGGGCATGAGTTTTGTGTTCTTGGAACTAATGTATAGCTATACTTTTTGATACCTCACAGTATAGCAGACCTGATGAGCCTAGATGCTCCGATATGTAACACAGTGTTTTTTCTTTTTTGCTCACGAGGAGACGAGATGAATACAAACTCCTCTTATTTTCAAAAAAGAAAAGAACAAACCCTTCAGTCTCATCCAAAGGGTCCATAGCGGTGGTCCTCAAGACCCTGTCCCGAAGAGGTTGTGCCCCCGTCTGAGATAGACTGCACCGCCTACACGAACTGAGGGAGGAAGGGGACATTTTTCTATCTGAATTGTCATGATCCTCTTTCGCATCGGCAACATGGTTGGCCTTCACGGGCAAGTCTATGGAGGCGTACTCGTTCCCCAGGTCCGACAGCGATAGCATATTGGGGTTGGAAAGACCTAATTCACCATGGGGCCGTCACTGACGAGTTCTGGGATTACGATAATACTTTGCATATGCAACGGTTGGGTCTCTCCATGACCGTCGCAGATTGAGACATGAGGAAGATGGATCAGACAAAGAAGACTGCGATCTGGAATAGAGACCGGAACAAACCGCTGCTGTAGAGGGGTGTATTAGATTTATTTATATTATGTGCCACCGCATCAAAGAGATGGGTAGCTTTGCTATAGTACCCACGTGGGTATTAAAAATATGGCCATATATATGTATATATATGTATATATATGTATATATATGTATATATATATATGTGTGTTAATGTGTGTATATATACTTTCTATATCATGGGCCCAAGAAGCGACATACTATCAGCTTGTTGGGTTGAGGGCATGGAAGGGGGTTGGAGGTTGGCGTAATGGCATCAACGATTGGAAGGTTTATTCTTCTTGCAGACGGAGTAGTGGAAAACCCAATCTTTACTTGTCTGCCATCATCTTCTTGGTAGGCCACACATCACGTGCTCCCCCTCTTTCCCAATCATATTGCCTACCATCTGATCCAATTTTCTTCCTCTTTCAGTGATGTACTCAACACTCGAACCTAGTGGGCCTAGTTAGAATTGAGCCACCGGTCAAACTAGACTTTTCTAATAATTGGTCAATAATACTAGTGTGTGTGTGTGTCTGTACACACACACACACACACACACATATATATATATATATGGCCATGTATTCGCTACCTGAGTTGGATAACTAAGGTTAATTACATGTGCATCTACTATTGTAATAGGAAGGTACCAAACTATAAAGAGGTGACCAAATTTGTTATATAAAGACTCATTTCATAAAAAAAATGCCAAATTTGTATTGTGTTCTGTGAAAACAATTAAAATGACATTTCTGGAAAAAAATCTCCGCCCAAAATTCTAACCAGGAGGAAATTTGATAACTAAAATAGGAAATTTATAATAAGAATGCTCACATTGTAACCAGAAATGCTAGATAACTATTTTAAGTTACCCAGGTGGGTAACAAATACATTCCCTATATATAGCCATATATTTTCTATCTGAGTCGGGTTAATAAGGTTAGTTATCCATGGATAGTTTGTAACATGAAGGATCAAACTGTGATGATATGACTAAATTTGTAACAGAAAGACTTGTTATGCAAAAATAGTTCCAATTTTGTACTTTGGTCTATGAAAATAGTAAAAATGAAATTTCTGGAAAAAAAATGTCTGCCCCAACTGTAAATAGGAGAAAAAATATGTAACTAATTTTTGGCACCCAACTGGGTAACAAAAAAATCCTCATATATATACATATATAATCTAGGCTCATAACATGCATAAAATAAAAGTTGGTTAGATTCCTCATTAGCATTGCACATCAGGCATATGAATGGTCCTAAGAATCCTAGTCTCCAGATATGTTCAACAGTGGGGTTCTTGTCATGCCATAGGAGCCATATGATGATGCACACTTTAGGTAGGCAAGTAACGCTCCATATACGCTTGTGAGGGATAGTGTGTCTTCTATATGAAAAGAATAGGTACACTTCTTTAGTAGTGTATTTTGTGTCCCTAGATCCAGTCAATGGAGTTTCATATAATTTTTCCCAAATGTTTCAGTATATCATCATCTTTATGTATGGAGAAGGTGATTGAAATAGTGTTTTTGAAATGATTGTGTATATGTGAGTCCAGGAGAGTAATGCTTGTTGACTAATGATGTGTTTTAGTTTTTTTGTAATTGTGTTTTGGTTGGTAAGACAGTTCATGGGTACCAAACTGTGCCACTAAGGGTCCTGCCAAAAGCGGATAGGTAGTTTCAGGTGTGGTGGTGTGTGTAAAATTCTTTGGATAATGTAAATATTTTTAATATATGTTTCCATAGGGTTGAAAGGCCATATAAGGAGATATTGGTCCATGAGTTATGTTGTCTATAGTATTTGTCTAGAACAATATTTTCCATAACTTGTGTTCATTTTGGCAGGTAGAGACTTCACTCAAGACTAGACAAATTTAATCTGTTATAACATAATTCTTTACACAAGCTACCACTATGATTTTTTACAATTGAGTCCAAAAATGATAAGGTTGTTTTGTAAATAAATTTTCATAATCAATTAAACTCATTACAATGGGAACCAAAACCTTTTCATCCGATTATGGCATATGTATTATATAATTATCTGAAGTCCCTCCGTAGTACCATCGTGGATAGAGATACCAGTATCAAAGCTTATTTTTACTCCTCCACGTACAAAGCTTCGAGATCAGACTGATGAGGCTATTTGCATGGGATTCTTTTTCTCACCTTAACCAAGATCATCTCACTACATAACAATTAGATTGGTAGCATAATCCAAGAGCTAATGGTGTGTATTTTTCCTTATGTACGGTCCTCATCAGTTGCATTAAACCAAAAGTGTGAAGTGCTCATGGAACTCCACAACTTATGTCAAAGTGGTCGAATGTGACACACAGCTCCTCATTTCCTCAAACAGTTGGAGCGCACAACCACAAGACTACTCCAAGCATAGACCACAATCATCAAGCATCGTACCTCCACTCAAGACTAGAAAAAGTCTCATAAGTCATCAAATTCCCCTTCTTCAGACGACATTTATGTGATTTCCCCATTAGTTATCACCGAAAAGACCTTCCAAGCATACCGGGTCAGTGATTATGCCTTCCTCTATCAGAGTCAGTGCCAACACCTCCAGAGGGAAATAGAGTACCGGTACAAATTTGACAACACTCACGCCTCCTATCTGCAGTCCCTTTATATCATCCGGCAAGCACTCATTTATGCCTCCACGTCATCGGGCACAATGATAGGAGAGTCCAAGTCCAACTCTTTCTGTCTATGAACAAACCCTTCAGTCACCACGACAACAAGCGTCACACTGTGTCGTCACGAACGAGGACGAGGAACGGTGCCTTCTGGGGGACCCCATCTTGGGCAATTTTTTTGAGTCAGTTCTGGAAACCTTATTCTCCTCAGGAGGCAGAGTGCTCGAGGGGTTAAGGGACCTTCAGAGGGCCACCTGGGGTGCCGCATCTGGCTTTTTCTCAGACGAGACGCAAGATCGAGTCTTTTTGGGCACCATTAGCCGAGCAGGTGCCTGCAACAAAATTATTTCAAGGATCTTCAGAGGAACAAACGAGGGTGAGGGCGGTGGTGCATGCCGCTGAGCTTCATCGAACCTTAAAGAGGGGCGCCATTTGTTGGTTTTTATGTTTAACATCCTTACCTGGAACATCCGTGGAGTGCAAAACTCTGACTCAAGGGATCACCTCAAAGCGCTAATTCGAGTACATAAACCACACCTTCTCACCTTACTAGAACCCCTGGCCGCCCGCCATCGGGCTATGGCAATCCGAGAGTGGTTGGGGGTTGATCTGGGTTTTGTCACATCACTTTTTAGACCCCGTCGTTGTCGGTTCGAGATCGCAGCAACTTTCGATGGAGTTCAACACCACGACCGGGGAGTGAGCTTACTTCACTGCTGTCTATGTAAGATGCGACATTCGGGAGGGAAGGTATCTCTGGAAGGAGAGAATCAGCATGATCCCAACGCGTAGGCACCATGGTTGGATCATAGGTGGTGATTTTAACGTCGTCATGCGAGATGAAGAGAAGGTAGGCAACAACCCACCTAACCCCACTGCCATCCGAGATTTCAAACAATGGGCTGAGAAAATAGGCGTCACTGAGATCCCTTTTCGTGGAGGCCCCTTCACCTGGGTTAATAGTCAGCGAGGCATTCCCACCATTTGGGAGCGCCTTGATCGGGGGTTTGCAAACCAGGTTTGGTCAGAATCCAATCTCCGTTGTCAGGCGGAACACCTCGCTCGTACCCTTCACTCTGACCATTGCCCCATCCTCTTTCAGGTGGAGGACCAGCAACAAGGAGGGTGCGATGGGGGTTTTCGTTTCAGGAAGATGTGGACCACCCACCCAGATCTTTATAACTTCATCTTGGCAAATTGGAAATGTGAGGGTTGGGGAAACCCCAGCTATCTCCTCTTTGCTAAGTTAAAATACCTGAAGAGACAACTATGTAGATGGAATCGGGACGTCTTCGGCAATGTGCTGGCTCATGTGAAGCAAGGGGAACACCGGGTGGCTACACTACAACACGCCTTCGATGAAAATCCTACCGACCATAACCGTAATGCCCTACTGGGGGCAGACTGGGAATTATCTAACACTCTTTTGCAGGAGGAGATAATGTGGCGAGAGAAATCAGGCGTCAAGTGGTTACGCGAGGGCGAGCGTAACACAACTTTCTTCCACACCACGGTGAAGACTCGAAGACGGCGCACAACTATCCAAAGGATTCTAAAGGACGATGGATCTTTGGCGGAGGGTCCGGAGGTCGTGACCGTTGAAGCTACAAGCTTCTACTAGTAGCTCTTCACCGCCACAACATGCCGACCGGAAGCCTTGGACCTAAGTTGTCTACCATGTTTGGTCCACCAGGAAGACAACATAGCAATGGCTAATACACCCTCCGAACGTGAAATCCTCGATGCCCTATACGCACTGGACGAAGATAGTGCACTGGGTCCCGACGGATATGGCGTGGTCTTCTTCAAATTTGCATGGGACATCATTCGAGAGGATTTTCTATCCTTTGTGTGCCATTGCTTTCAACGCGGTCCCATCTTCCATGGGACTCGGTCGGTCAAGCTAGCTCTCCTCCCTAAGGTGGAGGCACCCCAACGCCTGTCCGACCTGCAACCCATAAGTATCGGCAACATCAATATGCACATAATTAGTAAGATCCTGGCTATCCACCTGTCCAAGATTCTACCGCAGATCATTGCCCAAGAACAAAATGCCTTCGTCTCAGGTCGCGACATTATGAGCAACCTAAGACTCGCACAGGAGCTATGCCATGATCTCAAATCAGCTAGAGTCGGCGAGGACAATCTCATCATCAAGCTCGACATGTCCAAAGCCTTCGATCGTGTTGATAGGCCTTTCTTGTGATCAATCTTGTGCACTTTCGGCTTCAACACCTCAGTCACAGAGTTTCTTGATCACATCACAGATGAAGCTTGGATGTCGATTAGCATCAACAGCAGGACAACGGGCTTCTTCCGGTCTACAGGGGGGTGAGGCAAGGCGATCCGTTCTCGCCTGCACTCTTCATCATCATGGAGGAGGCCCTAGGACACACCTTCGCACGAGGATGAATGAGGGGGGCCTACAACGTTTCCACACACGCGGAGGGGGCTTGGAACCTCCTCTTCACTGACGATGTCATCATCTTTGCTGGATCTAAAGGTGACTCGGTGCACCAGATCAGAGCCATCATGGATGACTATGAATCAAGCTCCGGGCAATGCATCAATCTACAGAAGTCAAGCTTCGTCTTGGGTAGTGACGACCACCATCATCAGCAATGGGTCGAAGCAGCACTATGGATCCCTCATCAGGAAGGATCAATGATATACCTAGGGGTTCCCCTTCCCCTGGGCCGACAGCCTCTGACGGCCTTTGCGGATCTGGTGGACAAAATTGATCGGCACACAATAGGCTGGCAAGGTCGTCTACTCTCGATGGGTGGTCGGATCACACTCATACGACACATCTTAGCATCCACCCTAGTGTACACCTTGACTGCCTCAGTGGTTCCCAAGGTTGTCATAAAGAAGATTGAGACACGCCTGATCAACTTCCTCTGGAACTCATTTGATGATAGCCACAGGCGGCATTGGGTGTGTTGGGATCGGGTTGATAAACCCATCGAAGAAGGTGGTCTCAGTCTACACCGCCTTCAGGTGGTCCAGGATGCGCTGTATCTATCAGCGGCCTGGCAAGTGCTAATCAACAAATCTATTTGGGCACATTTTTGTTGGGTCAAATACAAAAGGAACCGAGCGGCCATCTTACCCTCCTACCCCCTGGTCTCAAGCTCTCATCCTTCACTTCTGTCTACTAGAAGAGGGTTTGGCGTAGCTTCCCCGTCCTCTATAACCACAGCCACTGGCGAGTCGGGAGGGGAGACATACCCTTCTGGACTACTAGATGGGCATCTCACGAGATGAGACCTTTTCTCCACATGGGTGCTATTCTTGACCCTCACCTCTGAATCTGGGACCTTCTGACCCAACAGGGGACTTGGGACTGGACGATGATTAGCAGCTTGGTCGATGACACCGGCCTGGACATCATCAGAGAAGCAGAGATTGTGTTCTCGTCAGACACTGACCAACTCATATGGGAGTCGGCGGTAGATGAAATTCTCACAAACAAGCTAGCGAAACGCGCGGTATGACTACCACCCACAACAACCATGACTTTCTCACAATGGATTTGGAGTAACTTGGTACCCCACCGTGCGGCAAATTTTACTTGGAAGATCCTCAATGCGGCTGTCCTGGTGGATGAGTAGGTACACACTTGTCGCATCCCTCTTGTGTCCGCTTGCGAGTGTTGTGAGGCTAGGCAAGCTGAATCCCTCAATCACCTTCTAACCGAGAGTGACCTAGCATGCTATCTATGGGAGAAGGAAGAGGATGCAATGGACTTTAGAACCGTGGAGGGAGGAAGCATAATCGACAAGCTTGCCTCTTGCAGGTCCGTTGTTGGACACCGCTCAACAACTGACATTCTCCGTGGAACGTTGCCTCAACTAGTTTGCTGGCACATTTGGAAGCAACACTGCCTCAGGCATTACGACAACCATCGCGACCCCCTGATCACATTTGGGAGACAATATTCAAGACCGCAACACTGGTGTGCCGTACTATAATCTTACAGAGCCACGATCGGAGTACCCACCATCCGCCGGATGACCTTGTCTATTGGCAACCACTGGCCGAACAAGCATTGAAACTCAACATCAGCTCCGCCACAAGATCAAGGCGACGACCACTAACCTCCACTTTGGGCGGGGTCATTCGTGAAGCCTCTGGTCGGATCAGGATAGCCTTCACAACTTTTCTTGGTGAGGCTGGAAGGCTTTCCACAAGCCTGATGGGACTTCTCTTTGCCTGCACCTTATGCCAGGTCGAAGGGATACACATCGAAACCCTGGAAGTCGACGACCACTACATCTATGCGATCATCTCGGATCACACACCATCCCCATGGCGTTGGAAACACGAGGTAGAATGCATCAAATTCTTCTTGAAGGAGACCAGAACTCACTTCGCCATCATCAATCGGAGGGCCAACCTTACCGCCGTGGCCCTGGTATCCCACGCAACCTCCTTTGGATCTATCGTAACCTAGCCCCTTTCACCGGCAGTACGAGACTTCGCCAGGTTGGACGCGCAAGGTGTCGTACACGCCACACACCACACCAGACACACGAGATAGATCTTTTTGAGTTTTTGTGTGTTTTGGGCATGAGTTTTGTGTTCTTGGAACTAATGTATAGCTATACTTTTTGATACCTCACAGTATAGCAGACCTGATGAGCCTAGATGCTCCGATATGTAACACAGTGTTTTTTCTTTTTTGCTCACGAGGAGACGAGATGAATACAAACTCCTCTTATTTTCAATAAAGAAAAGAACAAACCCTTCAGTCTCATCCAAAGGGTCCATAGCGGTGGTCCTCAAGACCCTGTCCCGAAGAGGTTGTGCCCCCGTCTGAGATAGACTGCACCGCCTACACGAACTGAGGGAGGAAGGGGACATTTTTCTATCTGAATTGTCATGATCCTCTTTCGCATCGGCAACATGCTTGGCCTTCACGGGCAAGTCTATGGAGGCGTAGTCGTTCCCCAGGTCCGACAGCGATAGCATATTGGGGTTGGAAAGACCTAATTCACCATGGGGCCGTCACTGACGAGTTCTGGGATTACGATAATACTTTGCATATGCAACAGTTGGGTCTCTCCATGACCGTTGCAGATTGAGACATGAGGAAGATGGATCAGGCAGAGAGCGTGTAGGTTGAGGTTGATAATGCCCCATCCCCAAAAATATTTGGGTTGCAAATGGTATCCCAATTGATAGATGGGTACCTTTTTTATAGTGATCCCATAAGAAAGTCCAACATATTTTGTTAATATGCTTGATAATCATTTGGGTGGTGGTATGCATCTTTGATGGTAAATAATGATTGGTGTCAATGAAGAGTTAAAAAAAGAGACAATCAGTAAGAGATAGAAAAATGTTTTGCCAAGTGAAAAGTCATGTGCAATATGCCTCAATGATCAGGTATCCTAGTGGGAAAGAGGCAATGTAAGATATCTAAATGGGAGGGATTCAGTAGATCATCCAAGAAGGAATTGGAATTTGTCCATGTCAAAGTTTGGCACATGAATCCAAATGATGGTCGAGTTTGAAGATTGATCTTGAGTCCAGATAGGTATCATAAGATCTTTAGGATGATGATGATCTTGAGTCTAAATAGGTATAATAAGACATTGAGGATAAGTCATTAGGTTTAATTAAAATGATGGTGGCATTGACATATTGGACAATGTTGTTACATATGTGTGGGCACTCAAGAAGACCTTGATGTGTGCCAAGATAAATGAATCAGTCAAGGTTAGAAGTGACACTGATGAACATGTGTGGGGATAGGGGGTCGATGTGGCATCCCGCCATGCTAAATGAGATTACTCAAAACCAAAATATCAATCAAAGACCAATTCATCTTATCACCAAAAAGGTGCATATAATTAAAACCAAATTAAAATTTCCATAAGAAACATTTAAGACCATGTGCAACTTCATATGTATATCCATACCAAGTAACTTTAGATGAGTTCCATGGCCTCTGTCATAACTTGTATACCAAAGTTTTTCCCAAAACTTACATCATTTACATTATACATGACATACTACCAAAATATCAAGTCGATATGCATGAGATACACAACCTCCTCACCTAGACATGAGGGTACATGTATGACAACTCTAGGACTCTACTCAATCAGACCAACCACTCTAGCTCTATTGATTCCCAAACCGCATCTCCTCACCATTATGGCTCTGACTGCACTGTTTATCACCTATAAAAGGTGGAAACCCACGAGGTGAGACCCATGTCCCAAAATATGATATAACCTATAATAACATTTGTTTCTCACAAGTAGATTATACAACAAAAGTAGTTAAGGAAGATAATATAATAGAGTTGAGAGACTATGCAATTTATACAAAACATTGTTAAAGTTACAAGTACTAGTGAATTACACTTGTCAGGATAGGAACCACATATAATGTTATAAAGATAAGAGAAACAATAATTATCATCCAAAGTGATTCACCAAATAATCGTAACATATATACTACACGGCTGTATTATTCCTTTTATTAAGTTTTTGGTAGTTTGAGGCGTACCACTCAAACTACTAGATGACCACTATGAAGTCATAATCAGCCATGTATACAATCCTAGTTGACTAGAATCCCAAAGATCTCTTCCCATTCATTAGTAGAGTAAAAACTATAGCGGAACTCGACACAACTACTAAAATAGCATACTCCATCATGGGCACACTTGTCAAGGTACCAGAAACCAGGGTATCAATTCCTAAAATCTGAGTTATGACCGTAGTTACTCTCAATCACATCAAATTTGAGACACGACCTCAACCACTCTCTAAGACCATGGAATCCAGATGACAGGGATAGACCCTCCCTCCACCCACATATACTCAATAGTATATAATTCCTAGCTCCTTTTAGATTACTCGTTTCACTATCCACCAAATTTTGATACTAAGATAGTTATATGATCATAGGAAACTACATGATTAAGGTTACACTTGATTACTTAGGTCATTTGAATATATTGACTACATCAATCAAGTTACATCCAAACACCTAAATGATTCTATAAAATAATTTGGCAACTGAAACTTCAGAATATATAAACCATAAAAAATAATTCCATGTTACTTCATCAATGCATATGTATCCATCCTTGGTCATAAAGAGAATCAAACCAAAAATTCGGACATGTAAAAGCCCATTAGGGTATTTAGACCAAAATAGTAATAACTTCATGTAGGAGTGTTACAACCCCAATTTTTGGGTTCTTTTGGTGAGAAATGTAATTTCTCATATTAAATATATTGGAATAAATAATGATATAATTTGTTTTGAATAAATGGGTTTCGTTTACAATAGCCTTGTTGGTTGTTTTGTAGGCTTTACTGGCTATTGGGCCCAATAACAAGGAAATTCGATTAATAAATGAATAATTGAGAATTTGAGAAAAGAAAGATGTAGAAACCTCTATAAGGCAAAAGAATATAATCCAAAATTGGATTTCATGCCTCTTGGGTCCCAAGGAGTCCAAAGTTGCAAAGATAATGCAATAAGAAAAGAAAAGATCAATTAAATATTGCTTTATTTAGAAGAAATGTGAGATAATGATAATATTATAAGAAATATGTAGAAATATGGATAATGAATCCATCTTGGATGAGATTTCGTGTCCACATAGTTTCTAATGCAAAAAGAAATCAAAATCAAAGAAAATAAAAGATTAAGAAAGAGAAAATATGCATAAAATATGCATTATTAATAGATAACTTGCATATAAAGAAAAGTATCACATACTTTCGATTTTGAGTCCCAAATTTGGTAAAAGAGTGGAATAAGTCATTATAGACTTTCCCCTAAAATTTGGTATTAATTGGACATGTGGTTTGGGATATATGATTTTTGGAAGTTTTCATAAAGAAAAGAGGATAATGGATAATGTCACGATTTGAATTAATTAGAAATCAGGGACTGATTCCCTTTGTTCTTCGTGTGGCCCATCAGCCACTGGATCAAGATCCAAGGGTGGCTCACTCATCATCAACCCCAGATGGAACAGGAAAGATGGTGCACAGTAACCCCGAGAACCCATGGATACTATCTCTCTCCTTGATGCCTTTCAGTTCCAGGAAACCCTCCCATTGAAATTGGGAGATCCTGTTAGACTCTCCTATCCTTTTCTTTCTTTGTTTTCATGTGGGATTGAGACTTCCCCAAATCCCAGTTCATCTAGGAAACTGGGGCTTGTGGAGGGCAGATGTCCTTTCAATCCTTCCTATATATATGTATGGGGGAGGGAAAGGAGTTTACGGGACTCTCACCAAGGTCTGGCGAGAATCTATCCACATAACCATGGTGCATCCAAAAGGGATGTCGCCCCCTAGACCTACGTTCTTCCTGATCTAGGACGGCTCAAAGGGAAGCCAACCATGAGCACCGACGGGATGATGCTATATGGCCGATTAGTTCGAGAAGGTGCGACGGAGCCTGCAGAATGCTCGCGCGAGGGTTTGAGGTAGAGAAACGGAGAGTCAATGGCTTGGTTGACCGGGCGGGCTACTGCTCGCGGGAGGCAAGTCGCGCGAGGAAGAACAAGAACAGGGGAAAAGACCCCTCTTCCCCCGACTCCAGAAAAGAAACCGGAGGGTGGGAGTGTCATTTCGGCATAGTTTGGGCCCAACCCACGTGAAAACGAAAAAGACTTGTTTTGCTGAGGTGGCGGCCACTGATTGGCCCAAAGGTAATTAACCTTGCGAAAATCATAGTTAATTATTTCTAACTTTGATGATAAAAAGTTATACATGAAAGTTGCTTAGAAAAATATGAGGAATGCAATAAAATTGGTTTGAGAACCTGATTTCATTCCTAATTCAAAAGAGTGCTAATCTAATGAAAAGTGCTTATGGATTAAATTAGAAACCCTAATTGAGCATATTGGTTAAGTTCATGTTGCTTAGTTGATGAAATTGAGTAATTGCAACCTGTTGAATAGTTAATGACGAACTTGAACCTGATCTAGATGTATCTCACATGATTTAGGGTTTTTACCTCAAATAAGAATGATTAAGCACTTAGAAACCTATTTTCATATAAAGGATGAATCTTTAAGGTTTAATAGGTTAATTTGTGAAGAAATAACCTATTGAATATTAAAGTCAAACTTCAATCTATTTTACATGTAAAGTTGATTAATTTAGGGTTTCATGTGCATAAATGAGCTTTAGTGGGCCTTGAAACCCTAAAGTTAGTAATTGGGACTCTTAATGTCTTTAATTAATTTAATTCATGAATAAAGCTGAGATAAGATGGTTCTAAGCTATTTTGAGTATAAAGGTTCCTAATTGTGGATATATACCCTTAATATGGTAATTAGGGTTTTCTAATGGGTAAAGGTGGAATTAGTGATAAATAGAGTTCATGAAAGATAAGTTGTTAATTTGAAAGGAACCAAAGATGATATTTGGGTCTAATGATCTTATCATGAATTAAAAAGATAAAAATGGTAGTTTTAATGAAGTAGATATCCAAGTTTTTGAAAAAGGTATGCAAAGTTTTATTTTATACCAATTTTCAGTTTAGTTAGTAGAATTTCATAATTATTACTAATTAATTGTCAAACCTTTGATCCTGTTAATTGGGATAAAAACTCTGACCCCTTGGTATCCCTTAATTGGGGATTACCAGGAGTCATGATCATTACATTTGGTATCAGAGCATAAGTTCCTCATTTAATCTTTAATAATTATTAAATTTTACAAACTCTGTAGAACCCAAGGGAGTTATTAGAGGATTTTCCGAAAGACAGAGGTGTCTAGAAAAGGATCACGTCCGGGGGCTGGCAAGATTTTCCTCTGCACCGCTAGTCGGAATACGAGGACTCCCGGATTAGTGTGACTGCCTGGCCAATGTCTTAGGATTTGACTCAAAATAAGATACCTTTAGGACTCTCTCATCTTGTTCATCCCTTCTCAACTCAAATGCTATTAAGGACCTTAAGGATTAGGGTTTTCTCTCTCTTCCTCACCCTCTTGAGGTATGGGTAAGGTTGATAAGGTTTAAGGAATCCTCCACCAAATTAATGAAAATCATGTAAATAAGATGTCATGGACATAAGCTTAATGGATTAAGTGTAAACTAAAGAAGAGATACATGCTTAGGTCGTATGACATGAGTTTTCATTGCCCTCAGGAAAGACCTGAGTCTAGACCTTCTTATCAGGAGTATGAGTGGAGAAAGTTAGTCTTGGAGGTAGAGACCTCCATCATAAGTAGAGACCTGGCACATCCTTTAAGGATGATGCTATCCCTAACCCTAAGTAGTGGTTAGAGAGAGAGTTGACACGATGAGTTAGATGTCATGGTAGACCAGGTGTGTGATTGGACATACTTTGGATGCCCATATGATCCATGAGAGGTTAGATGACCTAGTACCTTTGGCGACCCAACCCTGGGAAGGGTCGTGCATATTTGAGTGAAGGATAGCTCCTTAATTGAGGAGGTTAGAGAAGAACCTATGGAAACCCCATGAGCTTACATGAGCATGGCATAGTATGCACCCAGAGTACATCATTAGTACGAGCAGTAGGTTAAAACTGAGGCTAGAAGGACATGATGGATGGCTTATGAGATAAGCATAAATGGCTATGGATAATCTTGAGCAAACATAAGTCTTGAACATAGGCTTCACCCACGTAGAGGTATGCTTGTGAGCTTGATCCTTCATGGAGAGAGGACCTCTAGTAGTAAGGCTGGAGGTGGAGTGAGCTCTAGAGAGAGAGAGAAGGACTCAAGAAAGAAGGTTGAAAGCCTAGACTTCGTGATATGAGGAACTATGGGGAGTTGAGGATGATGCGACCTAAGTGGATGATAGTGGTTGTCTCATACTTGATCCCTGGAGGATGATGATATCTTAGTTGCCATTAGAGTAACCAAACCCTAGAGAGAGGATGATGCTTCTAGTACCTATGTGCCTATGGTGTTTACCCGCTGAGATGTGACAAAGAGTGCCTTTGACCCTGAGGAGGTTTAAGTAACCAGTTGTGAGGCTTTATACCTAGTTGGTTGTCCTTGAGGAGGGCTCAACTCTGAGGTGTTGCTCAAATAAAAGGATCATGGGAAGCACATGACATACCTTGGACATGCTTGGTTCATGGTTAAAGGTTGAGCATGCAGTTGGACATCTAGAAGTGAACCTAGGGTTCTTAGGCCTAAGAGGGGAAGTGATATACCTAATGCTCATGACAAAGTTTTGAGTTTCTATATATTTGAGCATGATACTCCTCATGTTTATAGGAAAGGAGAAACCCCTTTAAGTTTAAGGTATGGTTGATGCATCCCTCACAACCAAGGTGGTGGCATGAGAAAGGTTTGTTCTTGGTCCTATGTTGAGGAATGAGAACCAGTATGCCCTAGCATGGTTAATAGGTGGTATGTTGGTGCCTTAATAGCTTGCTAGGGTTAAGCATGCTCATGTGGATGTAAACCCTAGACATAAAGAAGTTTGTGACCTTTATGATCAAGGTGTAGTTTCCTCCCATCCTGGGAGAGAGACCCTTTTGTTGGGTATATACCGGTTTTGTGGGTTTTGAGGAAACCTAAAAAGGTCTCATAGGATCTTAAGAAGCTAAGTGAAGAGTGCATGGTAAGTGAATGAACCTGTAGACCCATAGATAACCATCTCTAAGTGCATGTGGATGTGTTACCATGGAGGTAATGGGCATGGGGCCTGACCAAGGTAGGTAGGTCGCCATGACCCCTGTAAATGGATGAAAGTCAGCCCATGAATGCAGAGAGAGATGATGAAGTCTTGGGTAAGGTTCCCAGTTGGACATGTATTATGTTAGGATCCTAAGTCTATCCTAGGGTCAGGTAGGGATAAGACAGATGGAAGTAGGAGTTGCCTAATTCCCTAGTTGCACATGGTCATAGGGTCGGGAGGTAACAACTATCATTGTCTGAAGGCTATGGGTTAGGAGATTGATCACCTTCATGAACTCATGGACCGAAAGGGCAGATGAGTAGGGAACTCTCTAGATGTATAAGGGAAGAGGGATGACCCAAAAAGTGCTGGCACCCTATAGACCTAAAGGATATGACCAAGGATTGTGTGGTGACCCAAGTAGGTTCGAAACCAATTTTCCATGGAAGTAACCTTGATATAGAGATGATTGTGATGTAGAGACATATGTGGCACATTTCAACTTAGATTTAAAGGTGTACTGGCAAGGTGGGATGTACCATCTCTACTCTTGGAACAGGAAGAACTTTATATTTGGACTGCAGCCAAATGCTTATTTCCTCTTGTTATGGGAGTGAGAGATAGGACAGTACGCATGCCATACACCAAGGATAAGGATGATGTGATTTGGAACATTGCTACGAGGTATGAGGATAGGGAGGATAACATACCCTGGTGGAGTGAATGATACATGGATGGTTTACAAACACTAAGAGGAATAAGGTAGTCATCTTCTGAGGATGTTTTTATCATGAGCTATGAGTGATACAAGGTTGAGTTTGATCACTAGAAGGATGAGCTCAGAGTGTTCTTTATGAAGATAGAGTTTGAGCTGAGATAATACATGAAGATGTATGTCTTCAACATTACCTAACACCTAAGGATGTAAAGTGGTAATAGATGCTCTGGTTGAGGTGCAGCTACCTAGTTTAGCTAGAGACTAGAAGAGGTTGTTGGGTTAGCCCTAAGTTTGAAAAGGGAGATATGTTTGGCTAACTCTAATGAAGGTTGTTGAACAAGTTAGTAGTTGTTTGGTTAACCAACCTAGGCCTTGATGCAATAAAAGGATGGTTGTAGAACATCAGTTGCACTTCTTTGGAAAAGAAGGTGATGAAACCCCGAATAGAGTGGTTTAGGGTTTCTGAGGAATCAATCTTGAGGAATCATGATACACAGGAGATCATGATTTTAAGATCACCATACACCGTACTACGAAGATAGTAGTACTTTGGATGCCTAAGATAATGTTGCATGTGGCATGTTGCCATGCATGAAGGGAGGTGAAGGATGAACACCGGTAACCCAATGAGTTGATATAGAGGATGAAGAGTCCCCGAGAGAGAATGGGAGTTCATCACTATGGATGTGTAGTAAGTTTCCCATGGAGCAGAGAAGGTCAAGATGCAATTTGGGTTATGGTAGATCGCCTTACCTATATGACATGATAAAGAGAGAATACTGTCAAGGGACATATTCGGTTGAACTATATATGAGAGAGAGATGGTTCAACTACACCATGATGTGAGTTCTTGAGTTTAATCTAAAGATTCACTTCCATGCGGTGGAAGTAGGTGCATGAATAACTCGATGTTAGTACAGTTTATCACCCCTAACTAATGGTTAGTATGATCCAGACTAGAGGGTATGATGAGAGCATGTGTGCTCATTCAGGGTGATACATGGAGACAGTTCTTGTCTTCTGTAAGATGTGATGATAACCACCATAGCCAGTATTGGGATGTAAAGAAGCTTTGTAAGGGAGGATGTGTCGGTCACCACTTCATTGAGATGATGTTGGTGAAGGGGCCTTGAAAAGGTTAGAAAAGGACCACAGTGTGTGCAGATGAAGTCGCTTTGATCATGCAATGGCTGAAAGAGAGCCCAGAGGCGGCATGAGTCGTGAGCTGATGCAAAGCAGACTGACATGCAGTTCACTGTGGGAGAGTATGTGACGTGAAAATTCGACCCCTCTAAGATATAGCTAAGAGAGTTGAGTCTCGGCTGCATGGTCCTTTTGAGATGGATTGGTGAAGATGGTGGTGATTAGCCTTACCCCTCAGGATAGCTTGATGTATAATGTGTTCCATGAGTCCGATCTAGAGCACTATGTGAGATACCCAAGCCATGTACTGAGCCCTGAACCTATTCAGCTTTTTGACAGGCTGAAAAGTCCTGAGTCACCCATGAGGGTACGATACACCAAGGTAAGAAAGAACTCAGATGAAAGAACATGAAATGATGAAGGTTCTTGGGGAGCAACATGGAAATGGTGAGGCCACATGGGAGCCATGATGGACATAAGGAAAGGCTTATCCTGTTTGTTAGTTTGTTTGCTTGATGGAATTTTGAGGGAAAAATTCCTATAAGAGGGGAAGGATTTTACAGCCCCAATTTTTGGGTTCTTTTGGTAAGAAATGTAATTTCTCATATTAAATATATCTGAACAAATAATGATATAATTATTTTTGAATAAATGAGTTTCGTTTACAATAGCCTTGTCGGTTGTTTTGTGGACTTTACTGGCTATTGGGCCCAATAACAAGGAAATTCGATTAATAAATGAATAATTGAGAATTTGAGAAAAGAAAGATGTAGAAACCTCTATAAGGCAAAAGAATATAACCCAAAGTTGTATTTTGTGCCTCTTGGGTCCCCAGGAGTCCAAAGTTACAAAGATAATGCAATAAGAAAAGAAAAGATCAATTAAATATTGTTTTATTTAGAAGAAATGTGAGATAATGATAATATTACAAGAAATATGTGGAAATATGGATAATGAATCCATCTTGGATGAGATTTCGTGTCCACATAGTTTCTAATGGAAAAAGGAATCAAAATCAAAGAAAATAAAAGATTAAGAAAGAGAAAATATGCATAAAATATGCCTTATTAAGAGATAACTTGCATATAAAGAAAAGTATCTCATACTTTTGATTTTGAGTCCCAAATTTGGTAAAAGCGTGGATTAATTCATTAGAGTCTTTCCCCTAAATTTTGGTATTAATTGGACATGTGGTTTGGGAGATATGATTTTTGGAAGTTTTCATAAGGTAAAGAGGATAATGGATAATGTCACGATTTGATTTAATTAGAAATCAGGGACTCATTCCCTTTGTTCTTCGCGTGGCCCGTCATCCACTGGATCAAGATCCAAGGGTACTCGTCATCAACCCCAGACAGAACAAGAAAGATGGGACATAATAACCCCGAGAACCCATGGACGCTATCTCTCTCCTCGATGCCTTTCAGTTCCAGGAAACCCTCCCATTAAAATCGGGAGATCCTTTTGGACTCTCCTATCCTTTTGTTTCTTTGTTTCCATGTGGGATTGAGACTTCCCCAAATCCCAGTTCATCCAAGAAACTGGGGCTTGTGGAGGGCAGACGTCCTTTCAATCCTTCCTATATATATGTATAGGGGAGGGAAAGGAGTTTACAGGACTCTCACCAAGGTCTGGCGAGAATCTATCCACATAACCCTTGTGTATCCAGAAGGGATGTCGTCCCCTGGACCTGCGTTCTCCCTGATCTAGGACGGCTTGAAGGGAAGCCAACCCTGAGCACCGGAGGGATGACGCTAGATGACCGATCAGTTTGAGAAGGTGTGATGGAGCTCGCAAATGCTCGCACGAGGGTTTGAGGCAGAGAAACGGAGAGTCAACGACTTAGTTGATCGGGCGGGCTACTGCTCGTGGGAGGCAAGCCGTGCAAGGAAGAAGAAGAACAGGGGAAAAGACCCCTCTGCCCCCGACTCCAGAAAAGAAACCGGTGGGCGGGAGTGTCATTTTGGCATAGTTTGGGCCCAACCCGCATGAAAATGAAAAAGACTTGTTTGGATGAGGTGGCAGCCACTGATTCGCCCAAAGGTAATTAACCTTGCAAAAACTGTAGTTAATTATTTATAACTCTGATGATAAAAAGTTATAAATGAAAGTTGCTTAGAAAAATACAAGGAATGCAATAAAATTAGTTTTAGAACCTGATTTCATTCCTAATTCAAAAGTGTGATAATCTAATGAAAAGTGCTTATGGATTGAATTAGAAACCCTAATTGAGCATATTGGTTAAGTTCATGTTGCTTAGTTGATGAAATTGAGTAATTGAACCTGTTGAATAGTTAATGACGAACTTGAACTTGATCCAGATGTATCTCACATGATTTAGGGTTTTTACCTCAAATAAGAATGATTAAGCACTTAGAAACCCTATTTGCGTATAAAGGATGAATCTTTAAGGTTTAATAGGTTAATTTGTGTAGAAATAACCTATTGAATATTAAAGTCAAACTTCAATATGTTTTACATGTAAATTTGATTAATTTAGGGTTCCATGTGCATAAATGAGCTTTAGTGGGCCTTGAAACCCTAAAGTTAGTAATTGGGACTCTTAATGGCTTTAATTAATCAAATTCATGAATAAAGCTGAGATATGATGGTTCTAAGCTATTTTGAGTATAAAGGTTCCTAATTGTGGATAAATACCCTTAATATGGTAATTAGGGTTTTCTAATGGTTAAAGGTGGAATTAGTGATAAATAGAGGTCATGAAAGATAAGTTGTTAATTTGAAAGGAACCAAAGATGATATTTGGGTCTAATGATCTTGTCATGAATTAAAAAGATAAAAATTGTAGTTTTAATGAAAAAGGGCCCTAATAGACTTAATGGACTTAATTGATGGCTAATTGTGTCTTTAATCTGAAATTAAGGTTATATGATGTTAAGGGATAACATTAATATCTTTTGTGAAGAATAGATGAGATAATTAGGGTTTATGAAGTAATAGTATTAATGAAGTGTAACCCTAATTGTAATGGAAACCCTAAAAGTGGACTAGAAACCCTAGAAAGAGAGCTAGGTTTAATAGACCATGATGGCATGATTAATGATAAGAAAAATTGGATGCCTATTTCAGGATCAACTTGGTGTGTGCTTGCTTGGTTTCTTAATTGGTTGAATTATTTCTGCAATCAAGTCATCTTGACAGGTGTGTGGTTAAATATGGTTAATCACATTAGTTTCCTAAAGAGTTTCCCGGATGATTCATCGCATGGAATGCAACTTAACAGTTTGGATGTTCATACTTGCAAATCATAAAGTCACTATGATTATCACAATAATAATAGAAGTGTGTATTCTCACACCTACATGCCACCCTGATGGATGATGCAAAAAGGTCAAGCCCAGGAGGGAAGACCCATGGGCACCCTGAGTGGTGACCCCAGGCACCAAGCTCAGGATTGAGAAGGTGGCCTATGATATTGCATGACTAGAGGGCACCATGAAGGGTGACCCCATGCACCCAGCTCGGGATTGAGAAGGTGGCCTTAAGTCAATGGAAAAAGTGAAACCTGAAAGGGGGTATGCCAGGGTTAGGGCAAAAGCGGTGGAGAAAGTCACACTAAAAGCATAATTTCGCATGTTAATTAACTTGATTGTGATATTTAGATTGTTAGCTGTATTTGTAAAATTTTGGGTGTCCCCACATACCGGAATATTTCGATATGTTGACCGAAGTTTTGTTTGTCGGTGTTTTAGGTACAAGATTGAAAAGGAAAAATAGTAAAGTGGCATATGTGGAATTAAATAAGAGTTAAAGTACAAAGGAGGATTAGTTAGAATAGACTCCAGATGTGGATAGAAGTAGATATCCAAGTTTTTGAAAAAGGTATGCAAAGTTTTATTTTATACCAATTTTCATTTTAGTTAGTAGAATTTCATAATTATTACAGATTAATTATCGAACCTTTGATCATGTTAATTGGGATAACAACTCTGACCTCTTGGCCTCCCTTAATTGGGGGTTACCGGGAGGTGGGGTCATTACAAGGAGTAACACTACCATTCAAAATTTTGTAGATAACTTAATGAGATCATAAGAAAGACAACACCTAAAATTTCATTACAAAAGTCCAATGGATGTAAAAGTTATGATTTTTTAAGAAATAGGCAATCATATGCTCGAAACCTTTTTTGGATGAGCTACCTTAAGTACTAGAGTTTTGCCCAACCATCATTACAACACCATAATAGTGATTATGGATCCTAAAATTTGCATAAATAACCATCATACAGTAAGGAATAGTACATGGGTCAGATTCCCTTTTGATTGGGTACTAGAACTCTATAAGAATGACATTATTACACTTTTATCTCAATTTTCAGACCTTGTGTATTTAAGAAAGGTTCACTTTTATAGAAAAAAACATTCATAGAGTCAAAATAGAACTTAAGAACTCATATTGTCATCTTGTCATATAAAACAGTGCTTAAAAAGGGCATCTTTTAGTATTTTATGAATTCCTAGACCAAGATTCCAGTCATGCATGTATAAGGTAGGCAAGAAATAATGTTAAAGTTATTGTACTCACCCTGGTAGAGAAGAAACCAAAGAACAAAAAGGAGAAACTCCTAAATCAGCAACAAAACACCGAGCTTGATCCACCAAAACTCCACAAACACCTCCTATCTCCACGAATAGGGTGAATCTAGGAAAGGGGAGAAAGAGAGAGTGATCTTAAACCTTATGCATAGGTTTCCAACATGGAACACTATGAAAATCAGCCATTACAAGATAGGGAGTGAAGAACAAAAAAGAAAATAATTTAGAAGCAATAATCTTATAGGTAAGGATCATCAAACAAGATCAGAATCCTTTGTTCAGTCCAAGGAATACTCGTTCTCAAGCATGCATTCACAAACCACACAATCGTCAATCCCTATGGAATCTCTTATTATCTAGTTTGTAGTAGAGGATTTACAAAAGATGAGAGGAGAGATAGAGAGAATGGGTAATTATATGGGTAGGGTAGTCATTGGATCAAAGAACCGCGCTTCCATCGGTCAGAAAGTTTTTCAGTCAAGGGTCAAGAAACTCATTGGTCTCAGGGTTTCATCTATTTTAAGGGTAAGTTGCCTACTAATTGACCAGATGCTCATTAGTCAATCAAACTCTTCAACTTAAAACTTCCTTGGTTAGTCCCTGTCAGACTAGTTATTTCAAAGATCTTCGATCCACAAGATGACAACAATAGTGAACAACTCTATCAGTCTGAGGGTGATAAAGGGTCTCATTGACCGAATCTCATCAGGAGCTCTAGTCCATTGCCCCCAGGAGATAGAAGAACTCATCGACCATCGAGCCTTCGATCGAAAGAAACACAACATACTACTAACCGACTTATACCTATATAAACCACATGGAATTAAAGTTTAAAAGAATACAAAGGAGAAGAAACATTGCAAGCTTGTTAAAAAACACCATATAACAAATTATGCAAGTGTTATGATTAGTTCTAGAACCCCAGGAATGGTTAACTTACTCAACATTCCACAAGTTACATAAAATTGTAAATCTTGGGAAAACAAAGTCCACTATGATTCAAATTATCAACTACTTTTAGATCATACACCAAAGTTAAGTTTCATACAAAAGTATCCAATTAAGAAAGATGATTGTGTTTATGTATCAAGCAATGTTAGGGGTCTTACAACCATAAACCCCTCACAAGGATTTCTTACCTAAAATCCTAGGCAAACAAAGAAGGGAACTTCCTACACACCTCATCCTCTAACTCGCTTGTTGCTTCCTCTACCTCCACGATGATGCCACAACAACTTTACTAAATCTATGCCCTTCTTTCTAAGCTTCTGCACATGCCTATCTAAGATCAACATTGGACCCTCAACATATGAAACAACCTAATAAAACTCTGCCTCCATAGGATGTATTATCTTCTTGTATCCGAGGGAAACTTCCTCAACATAGAAATGTGGAACACGTTGTGCAATGTTTGTAAATCTGGCAGCAAATCCAACTTATAAGCCACCTTTCCAACTCGAGCTAATATAGGGTAAGGTACCATGAATCTAGGATCCAACTTACCTTTCTTACCAAACCTTAGAACACCCTTCCAAGGGGATAATTTGAGATATACATTGTTGCCAACTTGGAACTCCAATGGTCTGCGTATTGCTTCTACCTGTCATGTGCTACCTTCAACTGTTGTTGGATCACCTTGATTTTCTCTACTTGTGGTACCAGCTCAGTCACCAACAACTGATACTCACTTGTGTCAAGCCAATAAATAAGTGACCTACATTGTCTATCGTATAAAGCCTCATATGGTGCCATGTATATACTCCTCTGGTAACTATTTTTGTAGGAAAATTCAATCAGACTTAGCGAATATCCCAACTTCCAAGAAACTGAAGTACACATGCTCTCAAAAGATCCTCCAATGTCTTAATGGTCCTTTCTGACTGGCCATCTGTCTATGGGTGGAAGGTTGTATTGAACCTCAACTATGTCCACAAAGTCATATGTAGATGCTCCCGAAATATGCTCATGAACTGAGGGCCTTTGTCTGATACTACAATAACAGGTATGCCCTGTAAATCAACTATCTCATCAACATAGATTTCTGTCAACTTCTCAGTAGTGTAAGTGGTCTTTACTGGTAAGAAGTGAGATGGTTTATCAACTGATTAAGAATCACTCATATAGAATCATGACCTTTGGTTGTCCTTAGAAGACCAACCACAAAGTCCAGGTATGTGATCCCATTTCCAATGTGGAATTAGAAAAAGTTGTGACGTACCTATAGGCTTTTGATGTTTTTATTTGACCTATTAACAAATAGGACACTTGGCAACAAAATTCTCCACATCACACTTCAGACCTAGCCACCAATACAAGTCCTTCCGGATAGATCATGGCATAGAATCTAGTTGTTTCATGTTGTCATCCCTGACCTTTGTCAGCTGGTCATGAATACCCTACCTAGGATGTATTCCCACATCCTCTTCCTAAACCACTACTATAGTGATGATGCCAACCCTACTAGTTTTCCACAATGGTTGTGAAACCTATTGGTTCTTAATAGGGCAAGACCATCTCACATGCCCAACCTGACCACACTTGAAGTAGGTCCTTGTGTCATATTGTGGCCTAGATGGCCCTATCATATACATCTAACACAAATTGTTCTCCCTAGATGTCAGAACGTTGTGACCTCTCCCTTTTCTAGGAGACCACTATGATTGTAGTTATGTCCTTGGCTCAAAAAATGTTGACCTCTATTATGAATGCTGGTGTTTTACCAAAGAGAACATCGACTTCTTGAAACTTCTAGAAAATTTTCCTTGAAATTGGTTTGATCTCTCTCCTACATTAGATTCTTGTTGCTTCACAACTGTCCTATCTAGACTTCTCATAGATTCCACAAAGGTGGAAAACTTCTCTCAGGATCACAAGGCTGATGTCATTCATGCAAACTCAAAATTCTGGCCTTTCTCAAACCTTCTAATCATATCCTTCTCTATGGCTACCAAGTGAGGATAGAACCTCAACAAATTCATGAACTTTGCCTCATAGTCATTCATAGACCATGATCCTTGGCTCATACGCTCAAATTAAACCATCTTCTCCTCTAGATACGTCTCAAGTAAGTCAAGGAAAATAAATTTCCACTAAAATTCTTCCCAACCGACCACCTCACTTGATCTCTTCTCTTCTTTAATGTCTAATCATTGGCCAACACTACCCTTCAGAAGGTAGATCACTTGCTTGGCCTTATCCTCCTTAAAGATATTCATGATCCTAACTGCTTTATCCAACTCTACCAACCACATATCAACCGCTATTAGGTTTGAAGTGTCCACATACTTCGTGGCTCCTATTGATTTCCAAAGCTAAGCAATTTTTAAAAAAATCAATTGTCTCAACTCATCAATCACACACAAGTATACATGGTTAAAACTATTCGAGGTTGAACCACATGGAGATAGGCTAGCTAGGTGCAAAACTACTAATTTTCTATAATCTAGGTTGGTTTCAATTAAAATGTTGGTTTGGTTCAAATTAATTCTCAATATGAAACAAAGAAAATAAAGCGCTAATCACTTGGACAAAGATTAAAATTAGATTATGAGAATCTTGGATATGAGGTTTAACTTTCACATCATAACCCAATAAAGACCCATGAATTCCATTTATATTAATCAATCTTCAAAAGGTAGGTTGATGTCATCTAAATACATTTCCCAATGATATAAGATAGTCCTAACCTTGTATAACATTTCCATGCATATACACAGATTCAAACTACAACCTAGAATCCTCAACACAATCCTAGCCATTCCCATGGTCAAGGACATGTTTTCAAAACATCTACTTCCTACCTCTTAATATATCTTCACAGAAATAATAAGAAGAATAAAACATGTAAACATAATGGTCAGTCGTGCATACAAGAAGATAAACACCACAACTCATTTTGAAATAGAAGAGTAATTAACATCAGACATGAAATTCAAGTCACATTGAGTTATGACATGGGATATACTCTCCCATGTCCATGAAAAGGAGTTTACTCACTCATGGTGAGGAATTACATGAACAAATGATAAGTCATGAAAAGAGACATGAGTAGAGAGAGGAATAACAAATAAATCTGTGAGAGTGAAGAACATATGGAGATCTCTGTCCTAGAGGTAGAGATCTATCTAATGCATGCTCCTTGCTTCAGCAACCTTCTCTCTACAACTTTGAGAAGCAATTGGAAAGTAAAATAGAGCCAAGAATGGGTTCTCTCTTGAGAAACTCTAGCTTTATCTCCAAAATTGCCCCTCCAAAACTCTGGCCTTGTCTCTGGTCTCTAACTCCTCCAAATGATATGTGGTGTGCTTCCTAAGGGGAGTGGTTCCTTATGTATTATGAAAAATGAGCAATTATGTAACATACTAAAACTTTGACATATTCTCTTTTTGGCCCTTTCCCAATATTTTCCAATCTTTTTTATTTTTTTTAGCCTTGATGCTTAAATTGTGGAATTTATAGTGGTTTGGTGAACATTTGTTCAATAATTATACCAATGGAAGGGTTTATGCACAAATACCTCAGTTAAATCTTATTTAAGGATCTAAAATGTAAAATCACCACTTAAGTGGAACAATGGTAAATAAATCCATGTTAGAAGTGTAAGGCCCCAAACCTTACTTAATGTATTGAACAAATTTAACTACCATAATTAAGTACTCTAAACCTTAATCTAACCTTATGAGGTGTTTTTAAATCATGAGATAAGATTCATTTTCAAGTTTGGTCCAATTTGGATGTTGTTTGTGCAAGTTATGCAATTATATGCACATTTTGGACTTTTATGCAATTTACCCAATTGGGAGGTTTTCTTTGCAAATTGTCACATGCATTATAATATTTAGATATTCCCTTACATTCTTGAGTTTTTAAACCATGGGGAACCTAGTTGCACCTTGGTTTGAAGGTGTTACTTTCCAAGGGCATTTTAGGGATTACCCTCTTTATAAATGAGCTTATCTTTAAAAGCTATCAATCAATGAGGTTATTTCTTTGATTGGAGGAATGTGGGGATGGCCTAGAAGTCTCCATGGGATTTTAGGACCAACCTTGGATATATAAGAAGTCTCTATGAGTTGTCCTCTTGCATGGCCATGAAGCCCTAGCCTAAGGACACATGGAAAGTCCCATGGACACCTCATGCTTGGCCCCTTCTTTATAAAGCCATGCCTACTCCTTCCGACCTCCAAATATAAGAAGCAATCCTCTCCTTATCTTTCCCCCATCTTAGAGCATCGTCCCTTCTATGTTTGTCCATGAAGTTGTTGTCCCAAGGTAAAAGAGGGTGCCTACCTTGGTGAAGAAGGCTCATAGGGTACCAAATTTCTCTATTTAGGATTTCTTAAGATCCTCCTTGATGATTTTGACCAAACCTAGTAAGTATCCTCCTTTCATTTCCATATTTTCATGTTTTTAGTATTCCTCCCACCTTCTTCCAGGTCGGAACCATGACCTTCCACGGTAAAACTCCACCTAGAGCCCTAAAACATCTCATCTCCATGCTCTTTTGCTAGGGTTTGCACCTCTAAAGTGGAGAAGGTGATCTTTGCTCAAGAAAGGAGCTTGGCTTGGAGCAACCAGACCTTCTAATCTTGGGATCCTTTCTATTTGGAAATTATTACCTTCCTAGAGGTGATTTTTTTTAACCCCTTCTCATATATTGCTTACTACATGCTTAAAACGCATGCCTCTATGTTTAAAATCGATGATCTCCATCTCTATTTACCACGTTCTTCTAGGGTTTTGGTTTCTTGCTATTTTACCTTCTCTATAAGCTCTAGTTTAGTTACCTATGAAACTTGAAACCTGATCTTGGGTCAAATGATGTTTTATACCTCTCCCTCTCTCTTCGCTTGTCTCGTTCGGTTTGATGATGTGTCGATTTTTGATTGGCCAAATTTCAATAATTCATAACTTTTGATTCGTTTGTCCAAAAATTAAAGTAAAATATGTTACGAACTCATAAAACATGTTATTTTTAATAAAAAATATGTTCAAGTATTGTTTGTTTTTTAGTTTTATCGAAGGTGGTTTTCTAGAAAATGATTTAATCACTTAAAAATCACCAAAAATACACTCTAAACACCATAACGTCAAAATATATAAAAATATATGTTTTCTTAATCAAGAGAACATAATATGATCAATGGTGATATTTTCAAAGTCTAAATTGAGGCTTTGCTCAAAAAGTAAAAAATAAGGGTTTTCTTTACATTATTGCATATAACCTACACTAATACATGGTTATACATTAGAAATAGGAAAAGTTGATCTTGGACTCAATAAAATGATGAAAGTTGGTAGTTGAAATATTATGAGAGGTATGTGTAATCCCTATTTATGTATGTGCAATCCCTATTTATGTATGTGCAATCCCTATTTATGTATGTGCAATCCTTACACCCTAAGTTGGGATAATTGTGAACCAATCCTATTTTCCCTAATGAGGCTTGAAAAGAACCCTATTTCCTTTATTAATACCTCTCTTATTCAAATAGCCTCAAAATCAGATTTGAGATATTCTTTCTTGGGTCTTGGTACCCCACTATTGTGTTCTACTTATGTGATGGTATTACTTTCCATGGATTCTTTTCTAGCATGATGGTTTTATTAGACTATTTAGCTATAGTAGTGGTACTTATGTACAACCACCCATAGTTAGGGCATGTTAATTTGCCCTGGGGAACATCTTATTCTCTTCCTGGGGAATGTGTTATTTCTCCCCTATAAATTTTTTATAGGTGACTGGGAATGTATTAATTATCCCCTCACCTATAGGTTTAAGGTCTGGTAGGTGCCTCAAACCTACTTAGTTAAAGTAGTCAATATTAATCATGTGCAATTATTTTGTTATATTTTTTTATGGAAAACATCGATTTCATTATGCCTCATTCTCTTGGCCTTCTCATCTTATGATGATTCAATATCTTTATGTTTCATGTTATTTACTTATCTCTTGTACTTGTTCATAATGGTGACACATACTTTGTTTTCCTTTCCCTTTTGCTGGGTGCTCTCCCAACCACCCAGGTTAGGACAAGATGTTGAGTTGAATCAGGAGAACATAGCTTTGGGCATGGACCTATCACTTGGAGATGTTGCTCTGGAGACAAGATTTGAAGTATTTTAGACTTCCCTCTATCTAGTTCCTTTTTGTTGTATCTTGTTGTAAACCCTAATGGGAGATTTTAATGTACTTGTGTAATCTTTTATGAAAGTTGAATATAGTCAGTTATTTTAATTCCGTTACTACACTTTGGTCTTTTGCATACCATTATAATAAATTTGGAAAATGTATACCTATACCAACATACCTTTGAGTGTGTTTGATAAGAATGTTAATTCTTTAAAAAAAATAGTAAGGGGTGATCCCGCACTCCTTATAAATTATTTCTAAAATGTACTAAAATATGACTCACATGTTGTGTTTATAAGTCAACATGTTGTGAGAGATTTGGTTTCCGCTTGAGTTGGGCCACAGTCACAAATGACACATTGTGTAGACAAGACACATGGAGTAAGGAGGATATTCTATCAAATTCTGGTTTTTTTAGCCACACTGTGTAGTTGGGACACATGTCATAGTTGGGCTTGATTGAGAAGTTGACTTTCTAAGAGTCACACGCCATGTGGGGTGATCCATACACTGTGTTGCTGGTTGTCTATTTAATATTAATCTCTAAGAGTTAGGGAAACTTCAGAAATGCCAAAAAGATTGGATTTTGGGCATTTTTCTTTCATTATGAGTTGAGTGTGGTGTACCTACGATTCAAAGCATGATACCAGTAAGATCAACAAGAAACAATCATATTAGCATGAATCAGAGTAGGAAGATGATTAAATTGAGTGAAATGTGCAACTAAAATGTCCTAAAAATATGATATAGTTTGTGCACGTAAAATCCCCCTAAGCTTGAACCATTACTTGTGCTCAAGCAAAAAGAACTGGATAAATGTCTAGATGAACATATGAGAAAAAATCAGATCCATATGAATGTGAATTGATAGATCTTGAAATGGAAATTTTCATCATTTTGATATGTAACTAAATAAGAAATCAATTCTAACTCTTAGGATAATATTTTAAGTTCAAATAAACAATCAATTTGCTTTGAAAGAATCAACTAGAGAGAATTTATTAGAAATAAGATGACAGAGCCAAAAATACAATGATTTGCCACAAAGATCACTGAAACAAAGTTTCCCATCCTCTTGCAATGATGTTGTTATTCAAGAAAAATATTTCAATTTGATTTTTAGTGTGCAGTACTTGGCTGTTAATATAGGCTTACGTGCATGTGGAATACCATTTGGGGATTTATTTCCCTCTTTTATACATTATCCCCAACCTTCATTGGGTTGGTGGAAATGTGGGCAACTTAGCCATCTTTTATGGGGTTTGGATTTTCAATTGAATAATTTCTCCCTTATTATGTGATTCAGGCTCTGCTTTGGAACCAAGAAGTCTTGTGCTAATTCGCCCTCCCATTATTTCAAGTCATGTAGGAAGATATTCATTTTGTACAAATTTTCAAGTAGAGCAGTGAAAAATACATTGTAGGGTTGGCAAAGTCATCTTATTGCTACTCAAAGATATAAAGTTGAGAAATTCAAAGCATTTGAATCATTACATGGTTTAAGAACATGAGTGAAAGAATTGAAATCATGTTTTCCCAAATACCTAAATATTGAGATGAATAGCCAAAATTTCAAAATATTTCAATTAAGATGATATATGCTCAATTTGTCATTATATAGCCATAATCTTCATGAAATCTAATGGTTCAAACAGTAGGGGAAAATTGACCAAATGTTTTCAATCAATAATCATGCAGGGATGTAGGAGAAAATGCAAAACATGCAAACAATAAACTAAATGACATAAGAAAATGACTGAAGAAAATGACATGAAAAGTAAAACTAAAACTATCGATTAGTTGTACCCATCCCCCAAAGGTTGAAATGTTCAGTGTCCTCACTTCTCAAAACAAACTCAAGAGTTGTACAACTGGTTACTGTAGGTACATTAGAAAGAGGGGTCCAAATCCTCCTAGGGAGGCTGAAGATGCTCCGGGAAAGATGGGGTCGATGATGGCCATGGATGAGGGTTATGCAGACGAAGATGGTTTTGGAGGATAGATATAATGACCCCAAGATATGTGTGAGGAATACATCCCAGCCACCATGGTGTGGATGTCAGTAACATTCTGGGATAGGCCAATGTATTGCTGAGAGAGGTGAGAGATGCGAGTATCCTGATCGTCGAATCTGTGATGAACACACCCATAGAGCTGCCTCATATCTGGGTACCTCCAAGTGAAGTTTGTTTGTGTACCAGATAAGTAGGTGGTGGAATGTCAACCTTGGAAGAGAACAACTCATCCTGTGCACTTGTAGAAGGTCCTTCATTCTGAAAATACTTCCAATTGGCTTTGTCTTTGAAAGTGGTGAGGGTAGGGTTTGGCAACTGGATGATAGAGGATTTGTAACGTCCTTGTAATTTGCTGTCTCGAGACTTAGAAGGCCCGAGAGGACAAACCTAAAAATGTTAGCTAATTGTTTCAAAGAGTGATGCGGAAGCATAATGCGCATACATGAACATTCAATATAACTCATACACCATAACATTCCCAATATTCAACATGTATATTTACAATATGAATTATTACAACTTACATTACATAATTTAAAAGAAAGTTTTACAAGTTTATGGACATGTATGCTATCTAGGATCTACAAAATACATACCACCTGTACAACTGCTCACTTCCCTTCTTTTCTCCCAAGCTAGCTCTGAACCTAGCAAATATGTGAAACATCAAATTGACACAATGTATTGTGTACATGGGTGAAAGATACATGTATATTGCACTTGCATTCTTGAAATATATGAAGAAACAAGAAAATAAAAGAAGACATTATTTAGAGTGAGACTCAGATAAACCATTCCTATTAAGCATGTGTTTGATGTGGTTGTACTACTAAGTTTGTCTACACCTACAATACTTATATGTTGGGCCCTCCCCGCCTCTTGGGCTATGGGGATCCCCATCCCAAGGGCTATGGGAATGTGATGACCTTAGTTTTAGAAGAGGGAAAAAATGCATATCTCACTCAGTAGCTACAACCTTTATATTTATTTATGTTCTTAATGTTATGGAGAAGGCATATATAACTAATATGTATCCAAGAACTATACACAAAAAAGCATCCAATATTTCATACTTTATGCACATAGGAAATCTTGTCATATACATAGATAAAGCCCACATACATGAGTTTAGAGATTCTTTATACATCCAGTGTCATCTAGATAATCTGGTCATCACCTGATTAATAACAATTAATCATCATTAATACATGGTCAACCATTATTAATGGTATTTCATGCTTAGTTAGGGTTTAGGTCAAACCTGGGTTTAATATGAGGTTAAAAGTGTGTCTAGTATTTTTTTTCTTATTAGAGGATCATAATTAGGGCCTGGTTCAAATTTCATATTTTTCTGATGCTTTCCCTATTTTCTAGAATTAATATGAGGTTAGAAGTACTCATTAATGATTAATAAGAAAACACCCAGTAGGTTCTCTGTCATTTACTAATTTTCTAGTAAACTAACTCTAAAATGAATCATTACTCTCTAAATTAGATACCATCATTGAAAGTGCATCAAGAGTCTGATATAGGGGTTTCAAAAAATAGAGGGCATGTTTGTGAGTTTAGGGGTATTTTTTGAGTAATTATTAGCCATGGGAGCTATTTTCTACGCATTTTCTAAGCTGATATCATTTTTTGGAAATATAGAAAAGTATTTACCTTACACGGGTCCCACAAACTGACATGGTGGATTGTGATGGGACCCACCTGGCCAATCTCCCTTGGGAACTCCCTGGTCCAGTTCAGTCTTGGGTCAGCCGGTTCATCTGGCTTCCATGGGGTTGAGTGATGGCTCACCCTTCACGTGATTTGCCTATTCTGCGACACGAGAATGTTGTTCTTTGTGACTAGCACAGTCTCCAGGTGAGGAGACTTCAACAAGCAATTGGTAGACAGAATCTCATCCTCATCATGAATCAATGAGTCCAAAAATTTTGTGGAGGAATCAATATCCACAACGGTTGCTCGTGAAGGTGGTAAGTAGTTGAAAACATCAAACAGATCTTCACATTGGATTCGTGGTGAAGAAGGCTTGGTGAGATTGGGGATTTACAATTTGTGGCTACTCTAACATCTTCAACCAGTCTGGAAGCTCCATCATGGTCCCTTGAAATTGTCAATGGTCTAAGAAATAGATGGGTAATCAAGGAGGTCTAGTCCTAAGGCTACCCTCAATGGCAGGAGATGGTGATCTTGGAAGATATTGGGAAGTCTCTATAGATGAAGATTCCCTCCCATATGATGCCACGAAGATGTGAAGATCAGTTTTATAAGGGTTTATCCCTCCACTTCCCCTCCTTACCTATGCATATGTTAATCCCCACCTTTGCAGTCATGAGTGGAGAGGGAGTGAGGGGTTGTTGGTGGTTCTTCCTCTCTAGGTCACCTCACCCTAAATCTCAGGCTCGTGGAGTAGTTGTCAATGACCTGAAGCTAACTCTATGTATAGAAGGACCAAGTAACCCTCGTGGACCAGGAGAGAAGAGGGGGTCTGATATATGGCTACTCCTCTATGGAACTTGGAGGTAGAAGATGAAGTCTTGTCCCTTGGATCCCAGACTGATGGATGAGATTGGACCACACATCCACGCTACAGTCCCATCCGACTTACTTAGAGCATTCCAAAATCCAAAAGGTTGTGTTACATATTGAAGTCACAACCTACAATATTTCTTAAATAAACTAGATGACTAAGATTTGATAGAACATTAAAATGAAATAACAACAACTTCAAATGCTTATATCTTCTAGTAGGGACCTTCCAACATTATGGTATTTTATATACAAGCTCATGTTATCTTCATTTAGCTTCTCTTAAAGTTTGGGACATAAAGTCAAATATTTGACCAATCAATTTGTTCCTCCAAACAACTTCATATTTAAATGTATAAACCTTGAATATAAGTCAACTAATGATCAACTCTTGATCAAATAACTCTAACATTATTTGACCACATCAAACCTCAATGTCCATCATTAAACCATTTCAATATTTGCATACTTCAATTGGACACTTCACTTCATCAACATTGATTAATATCTCATGTTAACCATCCTCATATACATAAACGGTCATGGTTAACTATTATTGATTTTGTAAAGTCCTTCTAGTCATATTGTAGGTTAATGGTATTCATGTTTTCATAAATATCACCCCAACTTAAAATTATCCAACTAAGAGTAATTGTGAACTTTAATTCCTATGTTGGGTATGAGAACCCTAAAATTCGGGGTCATCAAAGGATCTGTTGTGAACCTTGTGGAAGAGCTTTCCATTCTTATCTTTTCTCAACAAGATAGAGGAAATGAGAGAGTTGCAATCTACATATTTTCCTCATCTAGGGGATCAACAATATATAGATCAACCTTCAAGGCAATAGAAAGTATGGGGATAATATGCCCTGTATAGTGATATCTCCTTTTGTTTCTTTCTTGATCTTTACAACTCCTGAAAGAAAATGATATTCAATTTTCACGTAATAGTTGTGAAACATAACCAATAAGAAAAAAAATCAAATTTACCAACTAAAACTTGTGTTTCGTTCCGTTTGAAAACACATGCGCTAAAAAAGTGGTGAATGTAGTGAAGAATCATGTTGTGAACATGAGATACTCTGTCATTTGCAGGATTGTAGGAGGTTTCTTCAGTAATTTGGACCTAGAAAGTGATGGACTCAAATTGCTCTGGCATTATGATATTGTCGTCATAATAAAATTCCATCAAGTTGCAAAACCGCTTGAAAGTCGGTTTGAAGGGTTTGTTCATCAATCGAAATGAAATCAGGCCAAAAGGTTCATGTTTATCAGAAGGGTCTTATGTTACTTTGGAGGTCATAAGAAACTCATAAGTTAGGTGAGTGTATGTAGCAGTGAAATTTTAAACAACATAAGCTGATTTTAAGAAAAATAATGTATTCCTTAGCTTCATTGAGAATGCCTATCTTGTCCATCCATTGACATGTGCAAACATGGTCGAGACTACCAGAAAAAAGGCAAGACTGCAAAAGATGGCATCCTCCTCTATATTCAGTGTGAAGTTCACCTTGGAGACGTAAGGTGTATTATAGGACGATGGCTCAGGTTTTGGGTGGGCTCTCTTTACAAAAATCTTTGTTCTCAAAATTTTAATAGTTGTTGTAAGAATCAACACAGTGTGGTAGGTCGGTCCCACATCGTGTTGCTTATTTTTCTTCTTGAACCATGTACTGAGACAAATATAGTGTAATGAGGAGCGCTACGACGTGTTGCAGCAGAAGAAACATAGGTCTGATATGAGAAATGGGGTATGACATGGATTAGGTCTTTGCGGCATAGACGGAAGCTAGTCTTGGCGCATTTGTGCTTCAATTTATGGACTGTGGATGGTGGAGATTGTACTTTTGTTGTGAGGCGATGAGGTGCAGGTGGAACAAAGGTTGTAGCTTAGGTCTGCGACTACAACTACTATTGTTGCTTGTGATGTGGCACCATATAGATCGATAGAGGTGGGTGGCAAAGGAGATACTACAATGTGCGGTGGCATAGATTCATGGTGTGGTGGTCGAAATTGTGAGTAGGGATCAGAGTCAACTGCATGGCATAGTAGCAACGTGTAATGAAATGACTTTAGGGTTCAGAATCCTTAAGTCATGAGTAGAAACAGCGTAGAGAGGGGTGTTACACTGTAAGACACATGAAAACTCATCCAATTCCATAAAATGTACATGTTGTAAGGGAAGGATGCATCCTATAAGGGCAGCTTGCTGCTAATATTTCAATTTTCTTCATGAACTTCTGATACTGCGAGACTGAGTACTCACGTCAGAAGGAACTTAATTTCTCAAAATCTTTCACCATTCTTCATGAAAGCCACACAGTGTGGTT